>MU227195.1:1881814-1921653 GCA_018584345.1 Thuja plicata | reverse complement strand
TGCAACCGCCCATGCTCCTTTGGCCCTTGTATGATATCAATGCTACCAGACTTGACAGGATGTAGGAAGATCACATAAGGGAAGTTTGGGAAAGAACAAGGGGATTCTACTACTCCTTTAAGAGCCAAAGGAGGGGAAGAATTGAAGTTGGTGACTATAGGTTAATTGCCAGAAGGTGCAATGCTTGAGGACAAGCATTTGATTAACCAAGGGGTAGATGATAAGGATAAATTATTGCTTTTGTTTTTGTATAATTTTAATACTCTGTTCTAGTTTTTGTTAAAGCATTCAAGAGCCTAGCTAGTCAAAACTTGTGATAAAAGTCCAGATAGAACTGTTAAACCATGGGTAGATGTTTTTGACATACTTTTCTAATATTATACATATAATGCAGTATTTCATAAAAACATCAAAATATATGTTCTAACATCTGGATATTTAATTTGATTAAGCTTGTTGCATGAATATTTCCACGTCATAACTAACTTGATAGGAGAGAAGCGGCTAGAGAGTGGTCGACAGTATTCAAAGAAGACCGTTGAAGACTAACTCTAGTGGAGTGATCATTATAGCACTAGGAAAACATGGCTGCTACAATGGAGCCATTATTCCAGGATGTGGGGATGTAGTGCCCCTATATTCCCTCTGCACTTAGTACATTGAATTTGTCATCCGAGTTTCATTACCCACACTGCGGGCTGTTGTATTTCCATATTCTTCTTCAGCATGTTTTCAGCAAGATGGTTTTTCTTTCTGTTTTGTAATAATGTTCGATCCTCTATATATAGGGATTGGACCGATAGTTTGAGGGAGATAGAAATCAGAGAAAAGGTTTTGGAAGAACACTGTTGTATTTTCACGACAATCTATTTCAAGTTCCATGTCTTGTTTTTATGTAATGAGTTTTTGAAACGCAATGAAATAGTTCTTGGTTTACATTTTGTGTTCATAGTTTAGTAGAAACTGACCAAGGGGGCCCACTTGGGAGGTGGTATAGGTTAGAATAGAATAGATTTCATTTCCAGCATTTCCAGTATTTCAGATAGAAGTTACAATTTCTTCCTGCAGCATTGTAACTTGTGAGTGTTCTTGCAGCATCTGCAAGAATAGCTATAATGGATGTTTTAGGTTGAAATCTTAGGTTTTAGTAGAGTTGCAATTTCTAGCATTCATTCCAGTAAGAAGATAAATGTATTGTTTTCCTACAATGCTAGTGTAGGTTTCTTTTATGCATTTTTACCTTCCTGCAGCATAAGCAAAATGACTCCTTAAGGAACCTAGTGCACATACCGTGCCGACCATTTCAAGTATACGTCCCTAGGTTGACAAGTTAAATGCACCTCATAACGGGAAAAATAGTCCTTAGATTGAATGAACCATTCTGAAGAAAGGCCTTGAGCATGATTATTATACATCTATTGTGAGGCGGTTTATTTTTTTTGAGGGAGATAGAAATCAGAGAGGAAAACCATCTTGCTGAAAACATGCCGGAGAAGAATATGGAAATACAACAGCCCGCGGTGTGGGTAATGAAACTTGGATGACCAATTCAACATACTAAGTGTAGAGGGAATATAGGCGCGCTACATCCCCAAGTCCTGGAATAATGGCTCCATTGTAGCAGCCATGTTTTCCTGGTGCTGTAATGATCACTCCGCCAGAGCTGGTCTTCAACGGTCTTCTTTGAATACTGTCGACCACTCTCTAGCCGCTTCTCTCCTGTCAAGTTAGTTATGACATGGAAATATTCATGCAACAAGCTTGATCAAATTAAATATCCAGATGTTAGAACATAAATTATGATGGTTTTATTAAATACTACATTATATGTATAATATTAGCAAAGTATGTCAAAAACATCTACCCATGGTTTAACAGTTCTATCTGGACTTTTATCACAAGTTTTGACTAGCTAGGCTCTTGAATGTTTTAACAAAAACTAGAACAAAGTATTAAAATTATACAAAACAAAGGCAATAATTTAGCCTTATCAACAGTTCCACCTAGGCTTCTTGGAAAGAGTCGCATGATGTATGTAGGTTCATGCATGTATTCGATGCTTAGAGCACAAAATTCTCTTACATGATCGTGTGGGTCAGTCTCCCCCATATACTTGTCATATTTTGATCTCGCTATGTTAGGAGGAAATGGAACCATAGTAATACTCTTATAAAAAAAAAAAGGACAAATAGAGTCCAAAGAGTATTTTGTTTTGGGTTTAGCTTTCTCTTGTTTGAGAATTGCAAGCTCTATTTGCATTAAGGTAAGTTATTTGGAAAGAATAGAAATAGGAGTTGGTACCTCCTTTTCTTTGAGTTGTTCCACATCGTAATCCTTAGGTAATTTAACACTCGTGGATGCTAAGTGGAGAAAGTATTTCTCTTTATCCTCGTCAATTATCCTTTCCAGTATCTTATGGAACCTCTTTCTTTGTTTAAGTTTATCATTCTCATCTTCAGGAATTTCCCCCTCACTGTCAGATCCAAATGGAGGATGTTCAAACTTGGGTTCTTCTTCATCGGTATCTTCGGGCTTTTGGTGTTTTCCATTTTCATAATCCTCAAAAGCCTCACTCCATCTGCGAGTTTTTCTATCCATCACTGGAGAGTCTAGATCGAGTAGGGAACTACAAAATGTTTCTCCTAGAAAGTGTGGTGATTTAGGAGGCACTTTCGATCCTTTAGATGTGTACTTGTTGCATCTTGTGTTAACCATGAAGTTGTATCTCAGCTTTCTTCAAAGTTTCCCAATAGTGTCAAGTAGAGTCTCAAATCGTTCAAGTGAGTGTGTCTATGTGGAAGTATCGGTTGAGTTTTGGTGGAAGTAAATGATTCCAGCATCAGAGGGTTAGAATGCCATTATAGTGAGCTGGGAATCAAGTTTTTGTAAAAAAGTGGGTAGACCACATGTATTGAGACAGATTGTAAGAGTCTGACAGGACGTGCAAGGTAGACGTCTAAAAAAGTTTTCAATACAACCACAGTGAGACCAAAAGAAGCAATAAGGACAGATTTAAAGATTCAAAAGGGGATCTAAAATAAACTATCTTTCTTGGAGATGCAACGATGCAAGATCCTACTATTTAAATGTTGCCAATTTTGTTTTGGAAGTGCGTGAAGTTTGAAGATCGCATTTTGAGATTTTTCAATGATTGAAAAACACATGTAGACCAAGGTTTGAATTTTGTTTCTTGTTTGAAGGTGTTATGTTTTTAATGATTTTCAGTCAGATCAAGCATTGTTTCATTGTTAGGAGGGTGAAATAGACACACATCTTATCCCTATTTTCTAGGTGGAGGATGAAAATCCTTGCTTGTTGACTTAGGTACACACTCAAATGCTAATCAAAATACAACCATCATCAAGCACGCAATGGCTCTAGTCATGATGTTGTATTAGCCGACTCCAAACACAAGTGAGGGCATGATACGATGAGTGTCTTGGGGAAATTACTTTTTTCCTTGCACAAGGATTATCACCCTTTCAGGGATGAATCAGAAATTATTTTAGTTTAAATGTTTTCTATTATTGGTCAATCCATTCAAAACCATCCCCCATAGAACTGCACAAGGCAAAATTGAGGTGTATAGCCCTATGAGTACTTAAGTATATGTAGTCTCGCAAGAAAGATTCAAGTGGCTCCGCTCTACACATACCCAAGCATGTTCAAAGAATGATGTCAGAATTCTATGAACAAAATCAGCTCCATCTTTCAAGGCTTTAGCCTATGAGGAAGCAATTATTTATAGTGAGTTGGAAGGGTTAGCGTAAAACCTGTCCTCACTTGGGTCGTTCTCAAGAGATTTTTTCCTCAACCGGAAGGCCCTCTACTATTTAAATAAGTTTACAAAGGATTGGCAAGTGTAGGGTGTCTAGATTTCTGATTCCTCCTCTAAAGAAGAGCATACTCTCCTAATCCATGCCGTTTTCTCCCAAAACAAAATCAATCAAAAAGTTCATTCCCTCAAGCAATGTTGTGCTCAATTTAAAATGTTTCCTATTTTAGGGAAAAAAAAATGTTTGAAAGTAGATTTGCGTTGTTCAATTGACCATAGTTTATAGTGCTTTGCTTGTCAAATTACTGATCCAAATTGAATTAAATGATTGAACTTGTTCATTTATCTGACAAATTTAGTGCTTTGATTGTTCAATTTATGATTCCAAATGAATTAAATGATGTGAGTTTGCTTGTTCATTTACCCCCTAGATTCTTTCACAAGTGTTAAAACAATGTCCAATTTTCTGATTTTCCTTTAAAAAGGAAAAGAGCATAAAAATCTAGTTGTTTTAAGACATTTTTGAGAAAATGGTATTTAAGTGTGAAATCTTTTGAAAAAGGGTTAGTATCAAAACCAGTCTAAAATCCCTGTAGCCACACACATTTAGTATTGTCTTCTTACTTCCTTCTTAGAAACCTGCAAGCACTTAGTTAGGCTGTCAAAAATAGGATCACAATCACGAAAACAACCTTGTTAGCAAGTTAGAAATCAAATTTGCAAATGATAGAACTCTATATTTTTTTCCCTCTAGACGACAGATGATATTTCAGAGACCCAAAATGATAAACCCTAAAAATTATAAAAGATTGACCCCAAATGATAAAATTTACCCAAGACGATATTCCTTTTACCCGAAATGATAACACATACCAAAAACAAAAATTTAGCTACTAGAAATGATTTTAAGGTCAAATTTTACCTTCTAGAAATGCAACGGCAGACGATATTAAAACTCCCAAAAATGATAAAAGATTTACTAGAAATGATAAGTTGCTCTTGAAAATGATAAAAGAATGACTGGAAATGATAAGTTTCTCCCAAAAAAGCTAAACTGCTTGAAAGTTTTGAAAATGTCAAGGGCAGAGAGAAAAATTTGGTGAGATTTTGAGAAATCTTTCCCCACGGTGGGCACCAGAGATGTGTGATTTTTGTACCTATTAAGAGACACAACACTTCACTAAATCATTGCATTAGTGAAAACAAGGGGTTAGCAAACATAACAATCACCAAAATCAAACTATTGGTTCCTATCTAGGAGGAGTATGAAAAATGACATAATAGCCCTCAAATTATGCATATTCTAGTGACAAATACAACCTAAGCATGGAAGATTCAAATGAAAAGTAATGTAAATGATTCAAAAACATGCATTCTAGCTCTAGAAATGGAGATAATAACAATATGTCTAAGAAATAAGCTAGAAAGCACTATGAAAATCCCAAAAACATGAGCAACATGAGATTTCTCCTTTAATTATCCAAATATGGGCAGCATAAGGATGCTATCAACTCTTCAAAATTAAGAGCATTACAACAATACAATAAAATACTTCCAATTCTAGGGCTATTTGAGCTCAAAATCCATCCTATTTATTGGAGAAATGGAGGAAGGGGAGAAGACTCTAGAAGGTCTACCATTAATGAGAGTGTAAGACTCATTAATGAGGAGTGGTGGAAGGAATATGTAAGAGCCATTAATGCTTCATTTATGAAAGCATTAATGACGTATGGGTGAGGGTTTAAGAAGCATGGGTGAGGGTTTAGAGTCAAGCCTGGCAACTTTGACTTTAGGGGGAGGGTTTAATTCCTAATCACACCTTAATGGAATGTGACAAGCTTAAGGGTAGCTTAGGATTAGGTTTAAGGCTTAAGGGATGTGATTAAGGAGATAGAGATTGGAGGAGAGAGAATGAGTGGAGGGGGATTAGCTAATTAGGGTTAATTAGCTAATTAAGAAGAATTAACACGTGAGAAGGGGTTGGGATGAGTTTGAACTCATGGTTGGGTAGTTGAGATTGGTTAGGTTTGAGGGAATATTAATGAAATGAATTGTTGTAATAACATATTCACTCAATAATAGGGATTTAATTAATCATCTAAGATTTTTGATTTCTTTGTAATAATTAATTTAGGACTATAGCCAAATTGAATCAATTTAGGCTAGGGGATTGATTTTGTAAGTGATGAGGTATAATTAGGATTCTATTAATTCCCTTTAAATTAATTACCTTAGCCATGTTATGATTTGAATTGATTGAATTGATTTGATTGGATTGGCTAAGATGATTAATGTAAATTAGTGATTAGAGCACTTAGGAGATTAAATCTGATTCGAATGAATTATGCCAGCCGATTGAAGAGTTGTCTAGACATAATTGGGGGTATGATCACACTTAGGGAAAATAGGGTCTATGGTTAGAGTAGACCAAATCCAGGTGGTTACATTAAGATGAAGAGAATGAAAAATAAATGGAGAGAGAAAGCAAAAAAGTGGCCAAATTTCAAATATTACAAAGTTCACGAGCACTACAAAAGTGTGACACAGTTTGTGAAAGGTCAAAATCTATGATATATAAGTTGTGGAAGAGTGATTGATAACATGCCAAAACACTCCTAAATGACCCAAAGTACCATAAAATATATTTTAAGGCCTTCCAAATACCCAATCCAATTTTTCCCACCCAACAACAATGGTTCATCATGAGAGCGTGCAACATGCATCAATGGAAAAGGAAAATGACCTAAGAAACCACTAATGTAATGGTTGGATTTACAATTCCCAATCAATATTCAATATTCTCATTGCATTGTATATATTTTCCACCATTGTCCCCTTGTCCCCAAATCTAGGCTCTTGGTGGCCCCTATCACCAAGAATTGTTCCTACATCCCCCATCCCAAAGAATCATCCCTACATCCTCCCATCCTTGAGACTTTGTAGTACATAGGCTAGTTCCAGCCCAGACATGCAAGCCCACTGTAGACACCTAAATTTGGTCAGGTGTGCTTAATCAAATCAAAAGGCAATTTATTAAATCAAATGGATTAATTAAATCAAAAGGGACTAAATCACAACAAATCAAAGGATCAATTAATAAATATATCAATTAATTAAATCTAAGCCTAAAAGGGATTAATCAAAACTATGTAATTGATTTAATCAATTAATTGTACATTTTAAATAAGAAATCAAAATCTACCTATTCCCTTGCATGGCTAATTTTTTTAATTAATTAAATTGATTCAATCTTTATTTATTTCAACAAAGGAGACAAGAATTTGAAGAGCCAACGATAATCAAGAATTGAAAGCACGTGGATCACTCCTAATTTTATAATCTTGATCACTTATTTAACCCTTCAACATCCTCACCACTCAATTTTTCTCTTTGTCCCAACCTTTGAGACCAACATTTAAATGGTCTCTCCATTTGAAACCATTTGAAAGCCTTCAACTCAACCAAGCTTTGATCATGATCAAATTAACTCTATCCCCTACCCTTGGGAAATCCTATAAATACCAAGAATTTAGAGAGCATTAAGAATCCTACACATTCATGAGCAATTACATCTACACTATAGAGAAATTATTTAAGATCATAGCAATTTATGAGAATAATAGAGCAATTTGAGAGCAAGATTGAATGAATTGCATTGCAGTTTGAGAAGTTGAGAGATAGATTAGGCATTATCAAATATCCTTTCTCATTCTAGGACTGTCACTAATGGAGATTAAGGCTGAGAGCTTCATTAGCATGCTTAGTTAGAGAGCCATGGAATGCTTCTTGATTATTTGTCGATTCTTTGATTAAATTTAGATTATCTTACCATAGAATTGATAGATTTCAAACTAATTTCATGAAGGTATACTTTATATACACACAAATGGTGCCCATCGTGGGGCTTTAGGCCTCTAATTTCTATTTTTTTAAATCTTAATTTGCATATTTTTGTGTCTCTTGTTGTCATATTTTTCACTTTGTAGGTAAAGCGACGCCCGTGAGGTAAATGTTCACACGTATGCACAACAAAGTCATGCCTAAAATCCTTCTATTTTATGTCTTAAACTTATTTCACTGTGTATCAGGCCTAAAGTCATGCCTTTGCGAGCAAGGTCACACGTTCACACAGTGAAATCATGCCTGGAAAAGTTATTTTACCACGTGCAAACTTTCATTTCACGCCTTTACATCTCTATTTTTACGTAATTCAACATCTATTTTATGCCTGATCTTTGTTAAGTTGCACATAATTTAACATTTTAAATGTCGTGTAAAGTTCTATAAAGTATTAGGTAGACTACAGTAAAGTGCCACGTATTCTCCTGCAAAATGACGCGTAGAGTTTTTCTATATTTTTCAAATTGAAGCTTATTAAAATTATAAATTTAAAACTTTGTATTTTTAGATTTACAGATGAGCAGACATCCGAAGGTACACAAATCAGATCAAAGAGTTTACAATGAGAGCAAAGAGGTAATAATCCTTGCAAAACACACAAAAGAGATTTATAATTTTTTTATTTTGGAAAGCCTAGGTGAAGAAGAGAAGATTTTTGAGCATTTTGTCAAAATTGTTAAAGCTTATAAAATCAAGTTTCTTACATTCAATTAATACTAAATTTGTTAGAATCTTTAATGAATTTGAAAATTTAGGAAGGATCCTTCAATTTTGTCATTTTCAATTTCTTTGTTTTTCCTTCATTGCATTGGTTGTGTTGAGTAACTTTGTTGGAGGAGAAGGAGACAGAACGATCACCACTAGGTGAGTTAAAAAAAACAAGAAAAGTACTCCTAAATGCACGTAGCCTTTGGCTAGCTTTGAAAAGAGGTATTTTTCTTAACAAGCTTGCATTTGATAAAATTGCGGCATTCAATTTCCAAACTAGTCTAATTAGTATCCTATTATTGTTCACCAAAAAAGACATTAGGCATATGCTCTCAACACTTGTAGTTGATCAAAATGCCAAACATGTCGGATTTGGGGATAGAAAGAAAGGCTAAGGAATTAACCAAACATTTTCTTTCTAAAACCTCCTTGTCAAGAGGTTGGAATTTACATTTGTTAAACATGTTTGGAAGAGAAGAAAGTAGTAGGGATATGTTCTTCACTCTTTGAGTGAATCAAACTCCTAAACTTGCCTATTCACTTCATTTCTTTCTTTAATATGAACATGTTAGAGCTATAGAGGACCTGCCTCTCGAGTACATCCTTACAAGGACAATGAGAGGGAATGACCCAAGTGGGAGACAATCACTTTAGCCATGATAAAATTTGACCCACTATAATATAAATGCATTCATCCTCAAAAGGGTGGGTGACAAATAAGTGTTGAGAATTTTCACCTCCTCTAGTAGTCCTTTGGGATTGTGCAAAATTATATTTTCATGCATGTGGAAGGCCCTTGTAATGGGGGTATAAGAGAATCATCATTTGTTCGAATGAAATTATATTAAAAATTGGTTAAGTAGCAAGCCTACCTCTTAAAGCCCTGTTAAGAGCCAAAATTGACCTTAGGTAGCTTGTTTGGAATTATTTCTTGTCAAGACCCATGAAAACATCTCAGAACATACACTTTGTGTGGTTTAGGATTAAAGAAACAAATTTTGTGATGTGTGTTGTGTTTGTTTCTACTTTTTCAAACAAGAAAGCATCCTGGAAATCTAATCACAAAATTTAAAGTTTTAAAAATCCATCAAAACAGTGATAGATAACTTTTCCTGGTGAAGTGACGCTTATCATCTTTCTTCTCAAATAGTTCTATGACACTTAACAAACTCAAGTGGAATGTATTAAGTATTAAATTACGTGTAGTCATTTGCCAAGTGCCGCATACAACTTTCAAGTGTCGCATATCAACAATCAAATCACGTGTACTAAGGGGTAAAGTTGCACGTAACATCATTCCAGTGAGCGCGTGGACATTTTCCAAGTGCTCCATACCAACAGTAAAGCCACACGTTTAGACTGAGACAATAAAACAAGGAGAATTTCCAGAGGGTTTGAAAAAATATTAATTCATAATTGGATACCCTTTTGGAAGTTCCACCTGTGTATCATCTTGCATTGATCAGAATCCCTCATATTTGGAAAATTCAAAAAATCATTTTAAGGGATTGATTGAAGGGATAAACCAAGAAATCTCTGATTTATGCTAATGTCAAATTTCTATATATCTCACTACATAAATTCCACCTTGCAATATGACGATACATATCTAAGATAATAAATTCCTTTCCCAAGCGATACCTTCAATTCCTCATGACAAAGGGTTGAACCAACAAAAGATGTGGAACCAATAGGATGTCTTTTCCTTTTGGTAATATGGATCTCAATCTCATTATTCTTATCAACAAGGACACCACTAAATCAAAATAGTGGAAATGTAGAGGTTAATAATAACAGGGATAATGGAGGAGGAATTGTCCCTATTTACCAAGGGGTGGACAATAATGGAGGTAACAATGACCCTAATGGTGAGGAGGCTACCGAGGAAAAAGTAAACAAAGCAGTGCAAAGCCCATTCTTCATGAAACTCATGGAGAAATTTTTAGAACAAGATAGGGAGAAGTACTTCCTAGACCTAGCACAAGTGGGGAAAAAACTTCCCCATGAATATGATATTGATAAATTGAAACCAAAAGAAGATGAGACTAGTCCCATCGACATCATGAAAAAATAATTTAATTTATTTCAAATGCAGTTGGACATCATGAAACAAATGGGGGCTCCTAAAGCCTTTTCAATCAAAGCATTGTGTCTGTGAGGCCTACCCCATCCTGACATAGATTACACTATATTTCACTTATATGCTCTCTAGTCAATAGTGATTTTGCTATAGTCAGACTTTTGGGACACATGAATTACTTTATGGATCTGTTGAATCCTTTTCTTGTATACAACACCTGATTATGTAATCAGGGAATTTATTAGATACTTTGTGTAAGTGATGCAAATTTCCATTTAGAACTTAGTTTTGATGGTATAGTATATTGGATTAGTATGTGGATGTTAGATAATATCAGTATGCAGATTTATTAAGAGTTATGTTTATACATATGGATTAGAAGCAGATATTATTTAAAATTTGATGAATCATCGATGCAAATGTGAGTGAATGTGTGTTCAATTTACATTATGTATCTTGATATGTTTATGTGTTGATTAATTGGACCTACTGATGTGTGCAATGAGTGTGCAGAAAAAATGACCATGGTACTAATCATGGATTCAGAAATGGACCTATGTGAAAAACATGATGCTAAGGCCCTATCTATAAAAAGAGACATGGACCTCAAGTGACACTTATCATCTTTCTTCTCAAACAGTTCTATGACACTTAACAAACTCAAGTGGAATGTATTAAGTATTAAATTACGTGTAGTCATCTGCCAAGTTCCATGTACAACTTTTAGGTGTCACGTATCAACAATCAAATCAAGCATACTAAGGGGTAAAGTTTCTCATAACATCATTCTAGTGAGTGCATGGAAATTTTCCTATTGACAGGGCCTTGGTGACCGGGTCTGCCAACAGTCGTAAGTTGTCACCAGGTACCGGGGTATCGGCCAACTTCACCTGCAAAGTTTATTCGAGGAAATGAGATTCCCTAGGCCTCCAAGCACCTGGGTGTTGGGTCTCAATGGTGTGGGGCTCAGTTGGGAGATGTGACTATTTTCAAGGGGGATAGCTGGTTTCTTCAACTCATTCTCTCTGGGGATTCAGGAAGGTGGGGTTTCTCAGAGTATTCTACACTTAGCAAATAAATTGAAAAAGATCCTGTAGGGTTAGAAGTATTCCATCTACTTATAGTTATGCTTAAACATTCAATACATCAATAATGCTCTGATAAAATACACTAAATACTGACAAAATACACAACTATCAGTTCATATTTGATCAGTAGTAAGGGAAAGGAGGTCGTTAATCTACTTGAGATATCAGAGCAGAAGACATGAAGAACATTAAACATAAAACACCATTAACTTGGAAGACAAGGCACCAACAACCTCATTGCAAGAACCATCTCTTCTTCATTAACATTCCTCCTAGCAAGCATTGGTGCGTGATACAATGGCAGCTCCAAGGGAGCATCTAACTACTGAAAGCTTAAAGACCAAGGAGCATTGAGCTCTACAACTGAAATGAAAATATTGCTTCTCTATTACTATGGACTACAAAATCATTAATTTTTCCAACCCTTGGAATAGGGTCAGACTTACTATTTATACATATTTACATCTAAACCTAACCCTAACCCTATTTTACATTACCTTGTGTAATAAAATATATTATCTGGTGGCTGGTACTACCTGCGCCACTCTACAAAAGGCCTTGAGATGGAATAGGCCTGACATGTCAGAAGAATAAGACAAGAAGATGGAGTGGAAGAATCAACCTTGAGAAGAGAGCCAAGAAAGAGAACGAAGAAATTTGATCCCCCAGGGATCGAGGCTACATGCCTCATAAATGGGAAATGTGGCACCCTGTCTTCAATGTGCCAGGTGTATATCTGAAGCGGCACCTCGAGAAGCTCATCTGTCAGAAAGCCCATTATTGATCTGACATGCCTTGATGCAGCTATTTTGCCTCTAACAACCTTTGACAACCTTTATTAACTGCTTGAAAGTGACCAGTCAGCCTTGGGGACCGAGACAAAGATCACTCGAAAGAATACAAAATTTAGAATCTGGGACTCCGGGATCTGGGAACTTACGTTCCAAAAGAATAAAGAACACAAAATGCTTGAGTTTTCTCTGGCCCCTGGAGAAAATTTATTGTTGCTTGTTATCATTGAAAGTCTGGAGGAGGTAGGAGATTCCATCCTCATTAATCTCTTTGAGGCCAGACTGCTGGTACTTGGCCACCTCAATCTGTTCTCCTAGCTCCACAACATTCCTCTTGAATTCATCGGCCATTTTTTCCGCATCATGACCACTAAGGATTGCGTGAATCAACCTCACCATTTGAGTTCCATCCACTCCCTCTGGGGATTGATATCTTGACTCCATTAGTCCATCAAACTTCCCCAACACATATTCCTCCAGTGTGCATGTGTCAGTGCTAAATGGGTCAGCTCTAGAGACCTTTGTGACAAAAGCCTTATACAAATTTGAAGAATACTAGACCGTGTTGATTTTATCATGCAAAACCCCTACCAGTTGCTTGAGTACCTCCAATGTGAGGTCAAGTCTGGAGTGTTGGGTCTTCACAAAATTGAATGATTCTTCCCCTAGAATCCCAAACTCAGAGACCATTTCTTCCCCAAGACCAAGGAGTTCTTCAAGTTCTACCTTCCATGCTTCATAATTTTCTATATCACCCTCCCATATGTTAATAATAGTTTATGCCTGATGCAAAACATGTCGGGCTATATACAAGTTCAGGAGGGTGGATACCAGGAAGCGTTGGGTGTTTCCTATATGTAGAGCGACCCACTCGTCGACTGCTTGGGCCTTCTTCTTCATTGCTTGCAGGGAGTCTATGTTGGTCTGTGGTAATGACGCATCAGATGTGGAGGCCTCAAGAGGAATGGCACTGATAGGCTGGGCCAGCTCAGTAAGCAATCCCATAAGGTTTTCTGTCTTCTCTTTTTTCGCTTTGAGCCTTTGGGCCTCTTTTTCATAACAGGTCTCCACGGCTCTGGCCGCCTCTTTCAACAGGTTCACTTCGCCCCATTTTCCTCTTTTTTCCAGTGATATCTCCGTGATATCATAATCTCTAGCTTCAACAGTTGTCTCATCAATGTCTTGGGGAGGTGTTGCCACAACCGCAACTTTTTCTCCACCCGGCCTGATTTGAAAAGTATGAACCGTCTGGGCTTTCTTGGCTTTCAGCGTGTCCTGGACCTGAGCCATCATCTCGGCCAGGGAGAGATGAGCTCTGGGGGTGGATGGAGCCTTTCTTTTCTTGCTTTTGACCAACCACTGAGGCGGTAGGGGTGGCTTATTTGCCAAATTCTATTCCTTGGGTTCTTCCCCGGTATCTTTCTGCTGCTGCTCCTCAATGGTGTGAGTCTCACCCGGCTCCTTCTTCGCACCCCTTGATTCATCAGCGATTTCTTCCCTGGCGATGTTAATTTATTTTTCCTTATCTTCTACATCTTTTGCTTCATCTAGGCCCTCATTGGTCATCCCAGGGGTTTCTTCCTCTTGTCACTCTTCTTGTTCCTCGGCCTCTGTTGCCAAGATTTCTTCTTCCATTGGTATATCCTTTGGCAATGGGGGAGGTGTCAGGCCAAGATTTAATGTTTGGGCCACAGTGATTACTTGCCCAAAAGTCGCTCCTGGGAGTGGCACTTTGAATGCAGTAGCTGAGGTTATGGTTGCTCCCATAGGTCTGGTTCCCTCAGTGGATGCCATTTGTTCACTCTGCTTCTATTGGTCAACCCCCATATTTTGTATCTTTGGGACCTCAGAGGTGATTTCTTGCTCTGTTTCCTTCTCTTCTTCCATCTTCTCTTCCTACTCTTGCGCAGGTTCTTGTTCCAAAGCCCCTTCTTGTGCTGGGACTTCAGCTTCTGTTTGCTTAATGTCCCCTTGTAGATTACCAAACTCGTCGATTGCAAAAATATCATCGAACTCATCTTGTGGGGGAGGGTTGGCGGGGACATCGGCAGGCTTTGGTTCCCTTTCTGGTTCTGGGGAGTCAGAAGAAAGGATCTCAACTTGTGGGATCTAGGGCATCCCCAGATCGAGCTCTACCTTAGGCTTTTGGTTAAGACTCTTCTTTCTCCTAGTGACCAAGGGTGGCCCCGCATCCCTTATTTCTGATTGCTCTGCTGAATCCACCACTGTTGCCTTAACCATCAAGGCTGCTAGTGAAGGGGAGGAGGGATGACAAATTGGTCTGGCCATAAGTACTAGAGTAGCCAACCGTGTGATCAGATTCTCTTACATTTACTGGGAGGCTACTACTGATTGTTTTATTTGTTCTTTAATGGGGACTTCTTGCAAGGTCAGAGTTGTCACTATCCCTTTTCCTTTATCTACTCCCTGTGAAGAAGTCCCAGCTCCCGGGGTTAACTTTGGTATCAGTTGGGCCGCCCGGCGGACACTCCCAAGGCACACCTTTTTGAAATAGAGGTGGCTTCATTCAACTATATTGCGAGTGAATTATTCAATAGTGGGCCCTTCCTGGGCATCCTAATTCACCAGTGGGAAGGCCAATTTATCGATCCCCTTTGCTTTGTACTGGGGATCCACCATGGAGCTGGTGTTTGAGAAGTCTTCCAAGAATCTTTGGAGCTTCAATGTTTCCATCATTCCTACGGTCATTCTGACACAATGCTACCCCTGGACTTCCATGTCATCTCAAAAATCTTCCCAGAAGTCCTCGATGTGATATTGATGGGGCTCTGATGCCCGGGGAAGTGCCATTGCAATCTTGCCATGCGGACCAAAATATTTTTGTGCTAAGTAAAATTCTGCCAGGTTATAGCATTTGAGCTCATTATCTACTTCTTTAGCAGTGGCCAGACTACATGAATAATTCCCACAAGTGATTAGAAATGGAATATTTGTTACCTTCTTCAAGGCATAGAAGGCATGCAGCTCCATTATCTGCCTATAATATTTTAGGAGAATTATCTTGTCCCCACAATGTTTGGGCAACAAGTAGGGTTTCCTGGAGAAGCCAGTCACCCTTATGTATGTGTGTTGCTGAAATTGTATATAGTAATGTTCGTAACTTTGGACCAAATTCATCGCCTCTGTAGACAGCTGGTATCCTACATCCCGAGTAGGTGTAAGTAGGTGGTAGTAAATGAAGGCATCATTCACCCAAAAAAAATTGGGGAAGCTGGTGTCCCATTGAATCTATGGGAAATGGTCCCAAGGGGCCTTTTGGCCTAGGCCGATCCTGAGTACGCCCTCTATGAGTAACCCATTGGTGTGGGGCCATTTTTGTGCCAGGGCCCAGAGAACATATGAAGTCATATAAAACTTCTTCTTCTTGGCTAATTGAAGGAACTGGGAGTCTACATGGTTTGAGATTATGGTAGCCCAGTCAAAATATTCCTCACCCGTGCTGATACCCAGCAAAAGGTAATACATCCACCTAGAGAACTCTTGGGCATGTTGTTGTCTGAAGACCCGGCATAATGCTATCATCCCCATCTGGATGCTTTCCTTAAATTTATCCCTGGGGATTTCTAGCTTCATCCTCTTAGGATCCCTCTTTGGGGTCTTGAGCCAATGATATTTCATATATATACGGGTTGCCTCTTCCAACCGAGTGAATTGGGCCAAGGCATCTGACCGGGTGACTACAGCTGGTTTGTCAAATTGGGGGATCCCAAGCCCCTCTAGAAGGTATCAGTGTTGAGGGACACCATGGGAGTAGGATACCCTATTGGCTCTGGGGTTGCAAGCATAACCGCCTAGACAGATGTGTTGTAGTGCATTGCAAGTGTAAGAATAAGCTCTGGTGACTGCACCGAGCACAGGAAGTAAGCTGCCTTAAGGATCCCAGAATTCTTGATTTGAATGGCCAATGGATCTTCGGCCTGCCATTGGATATACATTATTTTCACCAAGGCCTACATTTTGGGCCATGTCTTGATGCTGGTGTCGGTAATGAACTGGACTTTGGATTCAATCTTTGAGCCTATGATAACACTATCCTTCATGTATTTCATGCTCAGGGACAGCTTCTCCAGAGCCTTCTCTATTTTGGACCTAACTACTGCTCTGGTAACTGCCATAGAAGGGAGTTCCAGACTTCCAGGTGGTGAGGATGCGGAAGCTTCAGACATATTTGAAAGTTTGTTGTTCCGAAAACTTGCAAGGCAAGGTGACCGTCAGAATGTATAAATAAACAAACACTCCAGGGTCCGGAGATCTTACCATCGTGGCGCTTTCTTCCCTTGAAAAGTTAGCTTAGTTCAAAAACTCCATAAAGCATATATATATTGCGAACTTAGAAATTTAACTAACCATCTGGGTTTGGGGGTTTCATCATACTTAGCGAAAGAAGGACATGGGATGGGTGATGGCAAGAGACCCGAAGCTTGGGGAAGTAACTGTTGGAAGGTGTGCAAAAAAAGTGAGCCGTCAGACCCATGTGGGCACCATGTAGGTGAGCAATAAATGGGAGTTATGGTGATGGAGGTGGAGCCAACTTTCTAAATGCACAAAAAGTGAAGGCCACTTGGACAAATTTAAATGTGTGCATGGGACATAAATGAAAGACAGATTGGTTTTTAGAGGAGAGAGAAAACTGCTTGGTTGAAACCAACCGAGAGCTGAGTTTCAACTAGGTGGTATTCTACACAGAGCGAGCTCGCAACTTAAAAATAAGAAGCAAACGCAGCACGATGAGCTCGACAGACTACTAGGAAGAATACACATAGAATATACACCAAAGCCAAAGAGTATATACATGCAGACTGGAAGGATACATAACAATATACATCAAATTTACACATATACACAACAAAGAGCAGATATTTACAAAAACCAGACAATGCACAAAATATTTACAACTTCTACACCGTTTACAGACTATGCTACATCTACATAGAGGGTGGACAACCCTCTGGCAGAGTCGACCCACCAACAGGTGGCGAACCAGAAAGAAACACAAGACAAAACAACAAAACGAGACAACACAAAACCAAACAAAAATAGAAAGCAGGAAAGCCGAGCGGAGAGAAGGCACCAACCTGAAAATGAGGAAGGGCAAGGAAAGGAAACCATTGCAAATGCTCTGCAATAGCTTCAATTGGAAGTCAATCACCACTTACCACCACAGACCACTCATAATCGCTCAGACTAGCTTGGAATGGTTAGCACTGGATTATTGCTAAATTGCTGTGAAATTGCTGTGAAATTGCTAAGATTGCACAAGTGTTTAATCATGATAAATATAAATTTTTTTAGAGTAATAGTCTCTCGAGTTATTAATTAAATCATTATGATCTAATTACTAACTCACATATTTACTCTAGTTGCTTAAGCTAACCTTAGGTTTTCCCTTTTAGGGTTTCATGTTTCCTTTTATAAGGATTCACCTCTTTGTATTTTATAAGGATTTTTTCATCATCTCATTGTAATCTAGGAACATATTGTTAATATATTGTTTTATTTGGCATACGATGTCTCCTTTGGATTTTTAGCCTCCATAGCTTTCTCTTGTCTTATGTTCTTCACTTCTTCCATATGACAGGTTTGCATGCAGCTGTTCTTGGGAGAATAGGGTTTTTCCTATTCTAACATGGTATCAAAGCTCGCTTGCTGCTCGTTGTTCGTGTTTCATTGAAGCGTGCCAGAAATAGAAAATTTGTCAAGGGTTCAAGAGTTTTTTATGGTGATTTAGGGAAAGGCTTTGGTTCTGGTCACTTTGGGCTCAAACGGACATCTCCATTGAGCTTAGAGCACCCCAAAACCCTAGAAACCACATAAAATTTGTCCATTTTGGACATCTGGGCTCTAGAGGCAATTTTTTTTGGTTTCTAGTGTCGTACGACATGGAAACCGAGAAAAAACTAAATTTTTTTTTTAAGCGCTTATTAACGCGCCCGATGCAAATTTCAAATGCGCCACTGCGCCACCGCTCTGGGCTCCTCTGATAGTGGCTCCGCTAGCACTTCTTCCCTGGTGCCCACCTCTTCTATGGCCCCTGTTGCCCTGCACCGCTCTGCCAGCCCTCTGCCGGCCCCTGCTCCTTTGGCCACAGTGGCCCCGCCCACCTCCGCCACCCTCGCGGCCCCACTTGACTGAGCGGCCCTGCTCTGCCAAGTTATGCCGCTCCGCCAACACCTCTTCACCTCTGCGCCGCCCGGGGGGATGTTTAGCCTCCGTGAGATTTTACCACTAGTGGCCTATCACATTGGTGACCAGGGGCTATGGCCTAGGCCCCTACGTGTACCATGCACCCAGGGGGATTTTTTTTTTAGCCCTAGTGGCTTAAAACCTAGATTTTGATGCTTTTTGAGCCCTTCTCACTGTTTTCTCTCTATATGGAGCATACAGAGGCCTTTTTTCGACTTCATTATATCGTCGAAAAAATATTTCTGAGCTCTTTCCAACCATGGTGGTTAGATTTTTTGGCTCTGCTATTTTGATAGTGTTTTTTACTGTCAAATTCTGATGTCTATTTTTTGCCTTCCGGGAGCTCTATCTTGCTCATCCGGACTCCATTTTTGGCAAACTAGATATCGTCAGAAAGCTGGTTCAGTGAGCTTTTCAATTGTAGGGGTATTTTTTCTAGATTCTTCTCTAGGTTCTCTCTCCTCTGAGTTTTTTTCTTTCACACTCTGGTGGATTACTTAGGTTCTACAGGTCCTAGGATCTCTTCTTTTGATCTTCTGGCTCACTCTTCTTTCTGACTTCTGAGCTTGTATGCTTCTCTTTTGTAGCAATGTTTTTTTATAAATGCACTAAGATAAAGTGCCTACTTTTGCATATCTAGGATTTCGAGCACCTTGTGTGTTTTTTGTACTCAGACTTAGTTATAAAGTGTCATGGGGGGTTATGATATTTTTCCATTTTGTACTCATCCAGCTTTATCAAGTGAGCATACCTTCCATGACATTAGCCCATGCTGTGTGTCGGTTACACCACCCTTTATCCTGTACTTGTACTTCTGTTGCACTGTTAGTTTTCCTGATTCTTCTTTTTGCAGATGTTTTTGGCATTACATTTCAGTGTTCCTATCACCTCTCCCTGTTCAATATTATGGGGGGGTTCACCTATTGGTTCTATTGCTTCCTTGGTTTGATTGATCAGCTCTTCTCTACCTGGTCATGCACTTTAGTGGGGGTTCTAGCAGTTACTTTTGACAGTGTTTGCAGGCTCATGCTTCAGAGATGCTTCTTTCTCTTTCTTGTTCCTTTCTTTGGGACTTTCCCTAGATTGGAGGCTTAGTTTCCTTCATCTAGTTTATTTCTTGTACTTGGGTACCGAATCAGGCCTTATTACCGAGACCCTTTTTTCCTACTTTCTGAAGTAGTCTCCTAGGTTTTTGCTTCTCCCTAAGCTTATCTTAAGGGGGGTGTTAGAGTAATAGTCTCTCGGGTTATTAATTAAACCATTATGATCTAATTACTAACTCACCTATTCACTCTAGTTGCTTAAGATAACCTTAGGTTTTCCCTTTTAGGGTTTCGTGTTTCCTTTTATAAGGATTCACCTCTTTGTATTTTATAAGGAGTTTTTCATCATCTCATTGTAATCTAGAAACATATTGTTAATGTATTGTTTTCTTTTGCATACGATGTCTCCTCTAGATTTTTGGCCTTCATAGCTTTCTCTTGTCTTCTGTTCTTCACTTCTTCCATGTGACAGGTTTGCATGTAGGTGTTCTTGGGAGAATAGGGTTTTTTCTATTCTAACAAAAATGACAGGTAACTTCTATTTATACCCGCGGTAAAATCAAGTCACCTTTCCTTCCACAAATCTTGGATAGATAGACCTCCAGACTCCGGGCCTGGGGATTCCATGTGACGATACCATCTTAAGGAAAGAAGACATCATGGTGAAGAATACCGGAGTCTAGAGTACGGCTCCCATCAAAGGATGACCCACTCCGGGACCGGGTCCTGGAGGCACAAGAGAGAAAAAAACAAAAACAACACCATGGGGAAGAAAACCCCAGAGAAAGAAAATAAGGAAAACAAAGAAAAAGACAAAGCAAGAGCCAAAAGCCGAAAGCAAAAAGGGGGACCCAACATTTTGCACACAAAATTTAGGGACGGGGATGCAAGACATAAAAAATGGTGACTATCTGGGATGAATTCCTTAAAGCATTTGAGAACTACATAATCTTTGGTTAGAAAAAATAGGAACAAATCATTACTTGGAGTACCCTACATACAGAGAGTAACATGTCTAAGAAAATCCAGCCATACGCGTTTCAACCCATGATCTTTTCATCAGTGGTGAAGTGTGTGTTTTGGAGGGAAATCAAGTCAATGACCTCTGGGAGGATTAGAGAAGAGGCACTAAGTACATCAAACCACAAAGTCATCAGATTTTCTTGTTTCTCCTGGAGACTAGAGTTTTGTCCCACTTCCATTTTCTTGTTATTTTGTATGTCTCTGGGTGGGAGGGCGGTACTTCTTTCACCATCAAGCTTAAGCTTAGCTAATTTTAATGGTGGTACTTCTTTCACCCTTCCACCTATTTTTATATGTTGAATGGGGGAGGAAAATTTCAGACCCAGAAAGAATCTTTTTAAAAGTTTAGACTTGGGTTAACTAACTAGTGCAACCGATCTACCCTCGATGTGTCCGATTACTTGTCCCTTATTTTTATTCACTGATTGCTAGATGTCTGGAGAGAAACCTAATGAAGATTTCTCATAATGCACTACCAAACCTGTAAAATAACTCTAGAGACTAGACTGATTCCATCATGCTAACAACAAGTTCTTAAGCTCGCTATGCTACAGACATCATCCCAGAGACCAGAGTTTATGTGAAGCATTCCAATCCTTACAAGAGGGAGAACAAAGTGCTAGAACCCAAAAAAAAGATAAGAAACAAAAATGAAAACAACCAAGGAAAAAGGACGGTCCTGAAGGATGGCCCGCAAGACTATTTACAAGGCAAGGTACCTCCCAAAAAGGCACCGAGAAAGAAATATTTACAAACCAGGAACTTTACATAAAATACAACTTTGGGCAAACCCACCTTATTCAAAATAATGTTTGAGAAACTGTCCATTAACGGGCAATGGTAGGGTTTCTCCGGTCATGGTGTTAAGGTGATAGATATTTTCCCTGCAGATTTCTGAAATTAAATATGGTCAAAGCCAGAGCCATTGTAACTTAGTGTGTTTACCTTTTTTTTTCTGGGCCTTGTCCCACAACAGGACCAAGTCTAAAATCTGAAAATCCTTGTATTGGGCTCTGCAGTCAAACCATCTTTTTACCACCACTTGATGATGCACAAAATGTTCAAGGGCTATGTCTTGCTATTCTTCCATCCGCACTAGATTTAGGAGCCAAACCTCCATGATGTTATCCCGGTTGCTGAATTCTTGCATAAACTACAAAAATGGGATCTGTAAGTTGATTGGGAATACTGGGTTCTGGCCATAAACTAGATGGAATGAGGATATTCCCAGAGCAGTGTTAATTTGAATGCGATCCGTCCAGAGGGAAAATTTCAACTTTTGGTGCCAATCCTAGGGATTCTGTTCCAGTAGGTGTTTGATCACTTCCAGTAGATTTTTATTCGTAGATTCAGCAACACCATTCCCCTGGGGGTAATGCTGGAAAACTTTAGGGTTATCTTCTGATTATAGGTCCACTCAAGTAATTGCACCGAAGAAAATGCTGGACCATTATCACATACTAAAGCAAAGGGCATTCCAAACCTTGTGATGATGTTTTCTTCTAGGAATTTAATAACTACGTCTGCTGTATTATTCTTGTAAGGTATAGCTTCTGACCACCGGGTACAGTAATCAGTTGTAGTTAGGATGTACCAGTGGTTGGTAGATGAGTTGGGGTTGATTTCCCTGATGAAGTCAAATTCCCATTGGGCGAAGGGCCTAGCCTCAAAGACTAGTTGTAAAGGCATAGCTGGGTTACACTCACGATGTGTCAGGGTTTGGAGAGTGTAGCATCTCCGAATGTGAGTGTAAAAATCTTTAAATATGTAGGGCCAATAGTACCCAACCCAGAGGATCTGATGGGTGGTGGCATTGGCTGAGCCATGCCCGGTTCCAAACTGCCTATGGAATTCATCGATCATCTTCGCATCTTGGTCTTTGTCAATGCACCAAAGGTACACTCCCTCATAGTTCCTATGGTAAAGCACAGAGCTTTTGATCATAAAGTGAGCACTTTTCATCCACAGGGCACAACATTTATTGGGAGGTAACCTCTCTGAGCATTTGTTGTTTAGTAGTAGGTACACTAGATCAGTATACCATGGGTCTCGAGTGATGGACTCCACCGTATAAGTATGACATTCTATGAAGGGAGTCTCTTCTACCATTGCTCGACTTAGTCCCTATCCTTAGAATATCTTCATGGGTTTCATTTCCAAGTCATATTCCTGGAGGATGGCCATCCATTTCCCTCATCTTTCACCCAATTTTCTCTGCATCAAAAGAGATTTCACAGCCTGGTCTGGGATGATAGCATGCACTTTTCTCTGGAGAATATAATGCCAGAATTTCTTCACGGTGCAAATGAGAGAAAAGGCCTACTTTTCCAATGATGAATATCAGAATTTGGCATTCTTAAAGGGGGAGATCATGAAAGCTATGGGTCATTCTTCCCCTTTGACCTTTTGAGTTAAATCTGCCATGGCAAAATGCGGCAAAGAAAAGGAGTAAATGTAAAATGAAAGGGAGTAGTTTGGACTAGCCAAGATAGGCACCTCCATTATCATCTATTTGATCTAGGTGAATGCCTGCTTTGCTTCTGGACTCCACTCAAACTTGGTATCCTTTTTCATCATTTTGTTGAGTGGTTTAACTATCTCGGCAAATCCAGTGATGAACCACCAAACAAAGTTGATCTTTCCGAAGAAAGACCACATCTCCTTCTTACTGCCAGGCATTTGTAAGTTTAGCAGTGCTTCAACTCTCTCAGGGTCAATGGATATGCCCTTCTTAGAGACAATATGCCTGAGAAACTTCCCTTCTACTACCTCAAATATATATTTCTTGGGGTTGAGGGATATTCCATATCGGTGACATCTCTCACAGATCTGGGCGAGGTGGGTGGAATGGTCACGCCCGTCTCAGGAAAAGATGGTCAAATTATCCATGTAGATGATTATGCACCAATTCACAAGGCCCTCGAATGCAATGTCCATGGCCTTTTGAAATGTGGCCCCTGCGTTAATTAAACCAAAAGGCATCCTCCTGTATGCAAACATTCCCCACTTGGTGGTGAATGCTATTTTCTCTCTATCTTCATACTTAACCATGACTTAGTTATACCCGGAGTACCCATCCAAAAATGACATCATTTGGGATCTATTCACTATTTTCAAAACCTCATCCAACGAGGGGAGAGGGTGATTATCCTTCTTGGAGGCCTTATTCAAGTTTCAAAAATCCACACATAGGCGAATTTCACCACTCTTCTTTCTCACAGGGACCAAATTGGCAACCCACGTAGTGTGCTAGATTGAAAAGATTATCTGGGTTGATAGTAATTTCTCCACCTCTTGGTGAATTAGAAGCTCGATCAGTGGGTTGACCGATCATTGCTTTTGCCAAAAAGGCTTAGCATCAAGTTTCAAGGGGATGGTATGAGTCATAATGGATGTGTTGTATGTTTTCAAATTCTCATATCCCCATGCAATCATGTCTATGTATTCTTAGAGAACTATGAGAATATTCTCTTTCTCCTCAGGGGAGTAAGAGGTGCCAATGTGTATCATCTTTTCTTCACTGGGCTGGCTGATATTTACCTTTTCAAACTTTCCTCCCTCGGAGGAGGATGACATCTTTTCTCAGCCCCGTAGGTCTGAGTCAAAGATTTGTTCAAGCGAGACCATTCCCTTTGGGATGGTGTTAGTGGGTAGGTCCATGATCCTATCATCTTCATCACCCTATCCAGTATCATCTTGGTCTCATTCCTCCACTATCTAGTCTTTAAAGACACCAACATTGGCCATGAAGGCTAGGATATGTTGATCGTCCTCAAAAACTTGAAAGTGGGTGACATTATCTAGGATGGACAGGGTGGGGATCATCTCAATTGAAAATCTCTGGAGTCGCGAGGCGGCCATGGGCTCAAGTGTGCTGGCAGAAACAGTGAGGGCATCTGGGACATAATTTTATCGCCAGGGAATAAGATCAATGCCAAAGGCATCAAAATATTTAATAAGGCTCCATGCCTGATTATGGTATGCGGCCATTCTTTTTTTGTGACATGTGTATTGACTCTGGATCTATTTTACAATCAACTTTGAATCACCTAAAGCCTAGAGGTGGGTGACTCCTTTCCTTAACGCAAATAAGAGTCCAAGGACTAGATCCTTGTACTCTGTAACATTATTGGTGCAGTTGAACTGTAGTCTATAGGATGTGAGGAAGGATTTCCCTCATTGGTTGATTAATTCTACCCTATTCCTGCACCCTTGTTTGGATTAGGACCCATCAAACTTGAGGGTCCACAAATGATCACTTGTGTTCTGGAGCTGGCGAGCGGGAGTAGCCTTTGGATTGCTTCTAGGAGACTTAGGAGGAGATTCCTCCTACACAGTTGGCGTATGGGTGGGGCTTACCTCTAGAGGCATTTGAAATTGAGGTTCCCAAGGAAATGGCACTGAAGGAGTGCTTCCAGTAGGAATACTGGGCTCCGGGGAATCAACTGCGTGTTCTTTATTTTTGAAGGCATTGATGTGCCAGGTAGCGATGGAAAGGTAGAGTCCACACTCTAGCTCTGAATGTTTCTAATAGTGTGCTCGGAACCAAGTACCAGATAAGAGTGTATCAGGGGTCGCTACGACACCCTGAGAGTCAACTTAAATCCTCAACTTTTCTTCTAGGTCCTGGGTTCTCTGTAGAACTATGGGATCCTCCCCCGGCATGAAATTGAATGTTAGGATTTCAAAGGGTCGGTACACCCCAGGGGAAGTGTTAGAGAAGAAGGCCTCACTAACCCTCCCAACTTCAGTAAGGGCCTGCTTTGTTTGGGGTTTTCTCTCAACCTAGATCTTATTTGATTCTCCTTCCCAGGGGAGCCATAAGTGGGAGAAGTCAGTCGAGAAGTATCTGTTCAAGGACTTAGACCAATTCTGACTTAATAACATCCCATAAGTCTCTAGGATGTCCACCACTTGGATATCAATTATGCTGGCTATCCTGGGGTCCTAGATAAGCTATATTCAGATGTTCTTCAATTCCCCCACCATTTTCACAATAGTCTTGTCCAATTGAATCACTGCACCATTAGATGTGGTGGGATGGAATCCAAGCTTCTGGCATATGGAAAGGGGCATGATGTTGCCCGAAGCTTCGGAGTCTACTAGGTAGTTATGTATATTTTTTCCTGGGATATTCAGGCCTAGTAGGAAGGGAGGATCTTCATTGTTTCCCTGAAAGACAGCCGTGTTGGCGTCCTCAAAAGAGACAGTCTTGCACAGGCAACTGACAACTTTCGGGTTTCCCAAGAGCTTCAAAAGAGAGTTCTTCTACTCGAGATAGTTTAACAAAACCTCCATCAGAGTCATGAAGGTGGTGGTCTTCTCTAATGCCTTTATAATGTCAAATCTTCCTCTTGGGAATTGGTGACTTCCCTCGGCCAGGTCTTTCACTTGGTTAGAGCCAGAACCTTTTAGAGGGGTGGTCTGATCAGTTGCATTTTCCCGGGGAGGAGTGTCCCTGGTGGGAGGTGTAGGCATGTAAGTTGGTCCTTTACCAGCCTAACTCTGAGTGTTGTATGGAGTCTGTGGGTTGGTGAAGGCATTGGCCTCAAAGGGCGGGATCGATTCATCAAAGAATCCTTCAATTTGGAATCTTCTTCATCTTCCCCAAAAGTTCTGAAGAAGATGGTCTCACAGGTGAAGGCACTATGGGTTGAATCTTACACAGGAGGCTCTAGGGGAGTAGGATCATGCAATTTTTATTTGTTTAGCTGGGAGATCATGATGACCTTCTCTAGCATGGAATAATTTACCTCATTATGGGAGCCTGTGTCATGCAATCTACACCAATTGGTCATGGGTTGAAAGTCTGCGACTGGTGTGAAATGTGATAGTCTAGCACCACCTTGATTGGAATTTTGGTTCAGAGGCAAGCCTCTAATTTTTTCTTTATTGTTCCATTACTATTGATTGGGCCGAGGCCCGCTGTTAAAGTTTCTTCCCCCAATGTTGTTGTTTCATTGGCCGGAGAAGATATTCCCTCTCTGGGAATTAGAATTTTGGGGTGCATAGGACCCTGCCTTCAGTTGACCCATGTCCACAGTCAGGGTAGACAACATTTGTCAGAGGGATTCAACCTTGGCAATCAACTAAGTGTTTGCATCATAGTGTGGCGATTGTTGTTGGTTTCCTAGGAAGGTAGCAGCATTCACTAGAGTTGAGGGCGACAATCCTCCAGCCACAAATGAATGAAAGAAGGGCACTCCAGGCGATTGTGTATTAGGTTGTTGCACCTACTGTGGCTAATTCCAAGGGAAGACTTCTAGACCCAGTATTGCCTAAGTCTATGATGGATAAACATACTGGGCCTGCTGGTCTATCGGCGGTGGTAGTGGATTCATTGCCATCATGGGGGCACAAATTGCTAGATTAGGGTTATATCCCTTGGTGTACATAGTTCCGCTAGGGATCATGTTGAAGGGCGTGCTCTGCCCAATCCCGCCCGGGGATTTGTTGAGACCATAGGATAGTTCTAAGGCTAGGTTGTAAACCTTTGCCAAAGTATCCCTGTCGCCTGTGGTGGTTGTTCTCTAGAGGAGAGTGGCAACGAAGGGGTCCATCGCATTAAGATAAGTCTATATAGTTATTTCTGAGGATGGACTGAAAGGGCCCATGCACCGCTTCAAGGCGCACTAGAACCGATGATTAAATGCTGCGAGGGGTTCATTGGGTTCCTTTTTGATGGAGATGAATTGGCTGTGGGACCAAGCTGGGTCCACATGTACATGAAAGGCAGCCAAGAAGGCATCCTTCATATATTGCCAACTTTTGATGGAGTTGGTGGGAAGGTTTAGGTACCAGTTCAACTCACCCTGCCCCAAGGATAGGGGAAACATCTAAGCCACAACATCTTTATGTTGGATCCAGTGTTGGTTCATGGCATATTTGTATGCATGTAAGTGTTCTTCCATGGTTCACGAGCCTAAGTGCTCATATCAAGGGCAAATCTTCTTCGAGTGTAAGGGTAGGTCATTGATTACACCTGAAAAAGTTCCCATAGGGGATCCAGTGTTACCAAAATATGCAGCCATTGGGGGAACTGGATTTTGGGTAGTTTGAGTGCTGGTTCCCAGGATTGTCTAAGAAGTTTGGATATTCTAAGGTATGCTGGACCCCAGACAATAGTGGCTGGTGTGGTTTTTGGGGTCTATTTCTTTTGAGCAGGAGGCTCGAGTTCAACAAACCTCCTGGGGTTTGGGGCTGACCTAAGGATTCTCTCAAATTTCATTGGGGAGAAAGACCCGATCCCACTGAAGGATTGACTCCTAAAACTATGGCTTGGGGAACCCTCGGGAGATGTAAAATAAGAATATTGAGAGGGGGACAAGTTCATGCCCTCCTTCTAGCTCCATTTTCTATTGACGGGGCTTTGGTGACTGGGTCTGCCAACAGTCGTAAGTTGTCACCAGGTACTGGGGTACTGGCCAACTTTGCCTGCAAAGGTTATCTAGGGAAATGCGATTCCCTGGGCCTCCAAGCACCTAGGTGTCGGGTCTTGATGGTATGGGGCTCAATTGGGAGATGTGACTATTTTTTAGGGGGATAGCTGGTTTCTTCAACTCATTCTCTTTGGGGATTTAGGAAGGTGGGGTTTCTCCAAGCATTCTACACTTAGAAAATAAATTGAAAAAGATCCTATAGGGTTAGAAGTATTCCACCTAGTTATAGTTATGCTTAAACATTCAATACATCAATAATGCTCTAATAAACTACACTAAATATTGACAAAATACACAACTATCAGTTCATATTTGATCAGTAGCAAGGGAAAGGAGGTCGTTAATCTACTTGAGATATCAGAGCAGAAGACATGAAGAATATTAAACATAAAATACCATTAACTTGGAAGACAAGGTGCCAATAACCTCATTGCAAGAACCATCTCTTCTTCATTAACATTCCTTCTAGCAAGCACTGGTGTGTGATACAATAGCGGCTCCAAGGGAGCACCTAACTACTGAAAGCTTAAAGACCAAGGAGCATTGAGCTCTACAACTAAAATGAAAATAATGCTTCTCTATTACTATGGACTGCAAAATCATCAATTTTGCTGACCCTTGGAATAGGGATGGACTTACTATTTATACATATTTACATCTAACCCTAACCCTAACCCTATTTTACATTACCCTGTGTAATAGAATATATTATCCAGTAGCCGATACTACCTGCGCCACTCTACAAAAGGCCTTGAGACGAAATAGGCCTGACATGTCAGAAGAATAAGACAAGAAGATGGAGTGGAAGAATCATCCTTAAGAAGAGAGCCAAGAAAGAGAAGGAATAAATCTAATCCCCCAGGGATCGAGGCTACATGCCTCATAAATGGGAAATGCGGCGCCCTGTCTCCAATGTGCAGGTGTATATCTGAAGTGGTGCCTCGAGAAGATCATCTGTCAAAAAGCCCATTGTTGAACTAACATGCCCTGATGCAGCTATCTACCCTCTGACAACCTTTGAAAATATTTATTAACTACTTGAAAGTGACCGGTCGGCCTTGGGACTGGGACATAAATCATGCGAAAGAATACAAAGTTTAGAATCTGGGACTTCGAGATCCGGGAACTTATGTTCTGAAAGAATAAAGAATACAAAATGCTTGGGTTTTCTCCGGCCCCCAGAGAAACTTTATTGTTGCTTGTTATCATTGAAGGTTTGGAGGAGGTGGGAGATTCCATCCTCATCAATCTCTTTGAGGTCGGACCACCGGTACTTGGCCACCTCAATCTGTTCCCCTAGCTCTAGAACATTCCTCTTGAATTCATCTGCCATTTTTGTCGCATCATGACCACTAAGGATTGTGTGAGTCAGCCATGCCATTTGAGTTCCATCCAATCCCTCTAGGGATTGATATCTTGACTCCATTAGTTCATTAAACTTCCCCAACATGTATTCCTCTAGCGTGCATGTGTTAGTGTTGAACGGGTCAGCTTCGGAGACCTTTGTGACAAAAGCCTTATACAAATTTGAAGAATACTGGACCGTATGGATTTTATCATGTAGAACCCCTATCAGTTTCTTGAGCACCTCCAATGTGAGGTCAAGTCTGGAGTGTTGGGTCTTCACAAAATCGAATGATTCTTCCCCTAGAATCCCAGATTCAGAGACCATTTCTTCCCCAAGACCGAGGATTTCTTCAAGTTCTACCTTCCATGCTTCATAATTTTGTATATCACCCTCCCATATATTAATAATAGTTTCTACGTGATGCAGAACGTGTCGGGCCATATACAGGTCTAGGAGGGTGGATACCAGGAAGCACCATGTGTTTCCTATCTGTAGAGTGACCCACTCATCGACCGCTTGGGCCTTCTTCTTCATTGCTCACAAGGAGTTTATGTCACTCTATGGTAATGGTGCATCAGATGTAGAGGTCTCTAGAGGAATGGCCCTGATAGGCTAGGCTAGCTTAGTAAGCAATCTCATAAGGTTTGCTGTCTTCTCTTTTTCTACTTTGAGCCTTTGGGCCTCTTTTTCATAACTAGTCTCCACGACTCTGGACACCTCTTTCAACAGGTTCACTTTGTCCTATTTTCCTCTTTTTCCTAGTGATATCCCTATGATAACATAATATTTGGCTTCGGCAGTTGCCTTATCATCGTCTAGGGGAGGTGTTGCCACAACTGCAACTGTTTCTCCACCCGACCTAGTTTGAAGAGTATGAACCGTCTGGTATTTCTTGGCTTTCAGTAGGTCCTGGACCTGAGCCATCATCTTGGCTAGGGAGAGATGAGCTCTGGGGGTGGATGGAGCCTTTCTTTTCTTTCTTTCAACCAACCACTAAGGCGCTAGGGGTGGCTTATTTGCCAAAGTCTGTTCCTTGGGTTCTTCCCATGTATCTTGCTGCTACTGCTCCTTAAGGGTGTGAGTCTCACTCGGCTCCTTCTCCACACCCCTTGATTCATCGGTGACATCTTCCCTAATGATGTTAATTTCTTCTGCCTTGTCTTTTGCATCTTTTGCTTCATCTGGGCCCTCATTGGCCATCCTGGGGATTTCTTCCTCTTGTCGCTCTTCTTGTTCCTTGGCCTCTATTACTGGGATTTGTTCTTCTATTGGTATATCCTTTGGCAATGGGGGAGGTTTCAGGCCAAGATTTAATGTTTGGGCTTAGGTGATTACCTACCCAAAAGTCACTTCGGGGAGTGGCACTTAGAATGCGGCAGCTAAGGTTATAGTTGCTCCCGTAGGTCCGGTTCCCTTAGCGGATGCCATTTGTTCATTCTTCTTCTGTTGGTCCACCCCCATATTTTGTATCTTCGGGGCCTCAGAGGTGATTTCTTGCTATCTTTCCTTCTCTTCTTCCATCTTCTCTTCCTGCTCCTGCGCAGGTTCTTGTTCTAGAGCCTCTTCTTGCACTGGGACTTCAACTTCTGTTTGCTCGATGTCCCCCTGCAAATTTTTGAACTTGTCGGTTGCAAAAATATCATCAAAATCATCCTATGGGGGAGGGTTGGTGGGAACATTGGTAGGCTTTGGTTCCCTTTTTGGTTTTGGGGAGTCGGAAGAAAGGATCTCAACTTGTGGGATCTGGGGCATCCCCAGATCTGGCTCTACCTTAGGCTTTTGGTTAAGCCTCTTCTTTCTCCTAGTGACCAAGGGTGTCCCCACATCCCTTATTGCTGCTTTCTCTATCGGATCCACCCCTGTTGCCTTAACCATCAAGGCTTCTAGTGAAGGGGAGGAGGGAGGATGAATTATTCTAGCCATAAGTACCAAAGTAGCCAGCCGCGTGATTAGATTCTCCTGCATTTGCTGAGAGGCTGCTACTGATTTTTTTATTTTTTCTTTAATGGGGACTTCTTGTGAGGTTAGAGTTGTTGCTATCCCTTTTCCTTTATCTTCTCCCTGTGAAGAAGTCCTAGCCCTCAGGGTTAACTTTGGTATCAGTTGGGCTGCTCGGTGAACATTCCCAGGGCACACCTTTTTGAAATAGAGGTGGTTGTGTTCAACTATATTGTGAGTGAATTCTTCAATAGTGGGCCCTTCCTAGGCATCCCAATTCACTAGTGGGGGGGACAATTTATGGATCCCCTTTGCTTTGTACTAGGGATCCACCGTGGAGCCAGTGTTTGAGAAGTCTTCCGAGAATCTTTGGAGCTTCAATCTTTCCATCATTCCTGTGGTCATTCTGACATAATGCTGCCCCCATACTTCCACGTCATCTTGAAAATCTTCCCAGAAGTCCTCCATGTGATATTGATGGGGCTTTGATGCTTTGGGAAGTGCCGTTACAATCTTTCCATGCGGATCAAACTATTTTTGTGCTAAGTAAAATTCTGCTAGGTTATAGCATTTGAGCTCATTATCTGCTTCTTTAGTGGCGGCCAGACTGAATGAATAATTCTCACAAGTGAATGGGAATGGAATATTTCTTACCTTCTTCAAGGCATAGAAGGCACACAGCTCTATTATCTGCCTACAATATTTCAGGAGAATTATCTTGTCCCCACAATGTTTGGACAACAAGTAGGGTTTCCCAGAGAAGCCGATCACCCTTATGTATGTGTGCTACTAAAATTATATATAGTAATGTCTATAACTCTAGACCAAATTCATCACCTCTGTAGATAGGCAGTATCCTACATCTTAGGTAGGTGTAAGTAGGTGGTATTAAACGAAGGCATTGTTTACCAGGCAAAAATTAGGGAAGTTGGATTCCCATTAAATCTGTGGAAAATGGTCCCAAGGGGCCTTCTGGCCTAGGCCGATCCTGAGTACGCCCTTTGTGAGTAACCCATTGGTGTGGGGCCATTATTGTGCCAGGGCCCAGAGAACATATGAAGTCATATAAAACTTCTTCTTGGCTAATTGAAGGAACTGGGAGTCCACATGGTTTGAGATTATGGCAGCCCAGTCAAAATATTCCTCGCTTGTGCTGATACCCAGCAATAAGTAATACATCCACCCAGAGAACTATCAGGCATGTTATTGTCCGAAGACTCAGCATAATGCTATCATCCCCATGTGGATGCTTTCCTTAAATTTAGCCTTGGGGATTTCCAGCTTCATCCTCTTGGGATCCCTCTTTGGGGTCTTGAGCCAATGATTGTCCATATATATACAGGCCACCTCTTCCAACTGAGTGAATTGGGCCAAGGCATCTCACCGGGTGACTATAGCTAGTTTGTCAAATTAGGGGATCCCCAAGCCCCTCTGGAAGGTATCAGGGTCAAGGGACACCATGGGAGTAGGATACCCTGTTCGCTTTGGGACTCCAAGCATAACCGCTTGGACAGATGTGTTGTAGTGCACTGCAAGTGTAAGAATAAGCTCTAGTGACTGCACTGAGCATGGGAAGCAAGCTGCCTTAAGGATCTTAGAATTCTTGATTTGAATGGCCAATGGATCTCCAACCTACCATTGGATATACATTATTTTCACCAAGGCCTGCATTTTAGGCCATGACCCGACGCTAGTGTTGGTAATGAACTGGACTTTGGACTCAATCTTTGAGCCATGATAACACTTTCCTTCACGTATTTCATGCTTAGGGGTAGCTTCTATAGAGCCTTCTCTATTTTGGACCTAACTGCTGCTCTGGTAACCACCATAGAAGGGAGTTTCAGACTTCCGGGTGGTGAGGATGCGAAAGCTTCAGACATATTTGAAAGTTTGTTGTTCTAGAAACCTGCAAGGCAAGGCAACTGTCAGAACATATAAATAAACAAACACTCCAGGGTCCGAAGATCTTACCATCGTGGCACTTGCTTCCCCTGAAAGGTTAGCTTAGTTCAAAAACTCAGGAAAGCATATATATATATATTGTGAACTTAGAAATTTAACTAACCATCTGAGTCTGGGGGTTTCATCATACTCAGCGAAAGAAGGACACAGGATGGGTGATGGAAAGAGACCCAAAGCCTAGGGAAGTAACCATTGGAAGGTGTGCACAAAAAGTGAGCCGTCAGATCCACGTGGGCGCCATGTAGGTGATTAATAAATGGGAGTTATGGTGACAGTGGTGGAGCTAACTGTCCGAATGCGTAAAAAGTGAAGGCCACTTAGAAAAATTTAAATGCGCGCATGGGACATAAATGAAAGACAGGCTGGTTTATGAAGGAGAGAGAAAACCACTTGGTTGAAACCAGCCGAGAGTCGAGTTTCAACTAGGTGGTATTCTACATAGAGAGAGCTCGCAACTTAAAAATTAGAAGCAAATGTAGCACGATGAGCTCGACAGACTACCGGGTAGAATACACATAGAATATACACCAAAGCCGAAGAGTATATACATGTAGACCGGAAGGATACACAACAATATACATCAAATGTACACATATACACAATGCAGAGTAGATATTTACAAAAACCAGACAATGCACAGAATATTTACAACTTCTACACCGTTTACAAACTATGCTACATCTACACTAAGGGTGGAAAACCCTCTGGTAGAGCCAACCCACCAACGGCCGGCGAACCAGAAATAAACACAAGACAAAAAAACAAAATGAGACAACACAAAACCAAACAAAACCAAAAAGCAGGAAAGCCGAGCAGAGAGAAGGCACCAACTTGAAAATGAGGAAGGGCAAGGAAAGGAAACCACCATGAATGCTCTGTAATAGCTTCAACCATCAGTCGATCACCACTTACCACCACAAACCACTCACAATCGCTCAGACCAGCTTGGAATGGTTAGCACTGGATTATCACTAAATCACTGTGAAATTGCTCTGAAATCGCTAAGATTGCACAAGTGTTTAATTGTGGTAAATGTGAAAATGACAGGTAACTTCTATTTATACCCATGGTAAAAGCAAGTCACCTTTCCTTCCACAAACCCCAGATAGATAGACCTCTGGACTCTGGGCCCGGGGATTCCATGCAACGATACCATCTTAAGGAAAGAAGATATCATGGCAAAGAATCCCAGAGTTTGGAGTCTGGCTCCCAACAAAGGATGACCAACTCCGAGACCAGGTCCCGGAGGCACGAGAGACAACAAAAAAAAACCAACACCGCGGGGAAGAAAACCTCGGAGAAAGAAAAAAAGGAAAATAAAGAAAAAGACAGGGCAAGAGCCAAAAGTAGAAAGCAAAAAGGGGGACCCAACATTTTGCACACAAAATGTAGGGACGGGGATGCAGGGCATAACAGGTTCTGTGACACTTAACAAACTCAAGTGGAATGTATTAAGTATTAAATTACGTTTAGCCATCTGCCAAGTGCCACATACAACTTTCAAGTGTCATGTATCAACAATCAAATCACGCGTACTAAGGGGTAAAGTTGCACGTAACATCATTCCAGTGAGCACGTGGACATTTTCCAAGTGCTACATACCAACAATAAAGCCACACGTATAGACTAAAACAATAAAACATGGGGAATTTCCTGAGGGTTTGAAAAAATATTAATTCATAATTGGATACCCTTTTGGAAGTTCCACCTGTGTATCATCTTGCATTGATCAGAATCCCTCATATTTGGAAAATTCAAAAAATCATTTTAAGGGATTGATTGAAGGGATAAACCAAGAAATCTCTGATTTATGCTAATGTCAAATTTCTATATATCTCACTACATAAATTCCACCTTGCAATATGACGATACATATCTAAGATAATAAATTCCTTTCCCAAGCGATACCTTCAATTCCTCATGACAAAGGGTTGAACCAACAAAAGATGTGGAACCAATAGGATGTCTTTTCCTTTTGGTAATATGGATCTCAATCTCATTATTCTTATCAACAAGGACACCACTAAATCAAAATAGTGGAAATGTAGAGGTTAATAATAACAGGGATAATGGAGGAGGAATTGTCCCTATTTACCAAGGGGTGGACAATAATGGAGGTAACAATGACCCTAATGGTGAGGAGGCTACCGAGGAAAAAGTAAACAAAGCAGTGCAAAGCCCATTCTTCATGAAACTCATGGAGAAATTTTTAGAACAAGATAGGGAGAAGTACTTCCTAGACCTAGAAAAAGTGGGGAAAAAACTTCCCCGTGAATATGATGTTGATAAATTGAAACCAAAAGAAGATGAGAATAGTCCCATCGACATCATGAAAAAATAGTTTAATTTTTTTCAACTGCAGTTGGACATCATGAAACAAATGGGGGCTCCTAAACCCTTTTCAATCAAAGCATTATGTCTGTGAGGCCTACCCCATCCCGACATAGATTAGCACTATCTTTCACTTATATGCTCTATAGTCAATAGTGATTTTTCTATAGTCAGAATTTTGGCACACATGAATTACTTTATGGATTTGTTGAATCCTTTTCTTGTATACAACACCTGATTATGTAATCAGGGAATTTATTAGATACTTTGTGTAAGTGATGCAGATTTCCATTTAGAACTTAGTTTTGATGGTATAGTATATTGGATTAGTATGTGGATGTTAGATAATATCAGTATGCAGATTTATTAAGAGTTATGTTTATACATATGGATTAGAAGCAGATATTGTTTAAAATTTGATGAATCATCGATGCAAATGTGAGTGAATGTGTGTTCAATTTACATTATCTATCTTGATATGTTTATGTGTTGATTAATTGGACCTACCGATGTGTGCAATGAGTGTGCAGAAAAATAACCATGATACTAATCGTGGATTCAGAAATGGACCTATGTGAAAACCATGATGCTAAGGCCCTATCTATAAAAAGAGACATGGACCTCATTGTATTGTATTTTTATTTTTAAAAGTATGGTGTATGATTGTAATTTATTTAATTGAGTAAATATGTAATAAGTCATGCTCATGTGAATTTGTTGTGTCACTTGACACATGTGCACCTTGTGTGTTGGTATGGCTACTGAATGTGACTAGCATAGGCTTAACTTTATCGAGGAGTTACCTAGTATAGTCCCAATGCTTACCCTAAGTTTTAGGAAGATAAGATTGAGATAAGATTGAGTCAAGGAAGATAAGGATGAGTCAGGAGAGATTAGATTGAGTCTTGAGGTTGGATTTTCGTGAGTTAACCTTGGGTGGAGTTTAGGAGGGTCATTTGGGCTCCTACGGAGTAACTAGGGTCAAAACTAACTACCCCACTTGGTACCTTAGGGGTTAGGAGTCATTTTCAAGCCATTAAGAGCCTCAAAACTCATTTATGACTCCCCTAAAGTCTCTATTTTAGGAAGTGGTGAATTTGGAGAGTTGGAAGACTTTGATTAAGCCATCCCTTCTTTCCTTGCAAGCATTTAGCTCCATTTATGGAGAAGGAAGGCAAGTGGGGAGAGTAGATGGGTTAGGGTCTCTCCTCCATTTATGACTCGTAATATTTTAGGAAGAAAGCCTATATAAGGAAGGGCTTAGAGGGAGTTTGGGTACACATCCACTCTCTACTTTTAGAGATAGATTCATTTTGTAGGAGTAAGACTTGAGAGAAGGAGGAAGGATGAGAAGGAGAAGCTCTTCACAAAGCACCTTGTATTTACCATAGCTTGGATTTGAGGTGATTTTTCTGGTTAGCATAGCTAGAGTATTCTTTTCTTGCATTTGTATATTGCTTGAGAAATCCATGAATGAATTTTATGTTATTGTTTTTAGCTTCATGGGTTTTCGTGGAGTTTATTTTTTGAGTCTTGTATTTTATTTTGTGATTGTTTATATATAGGGTTCTTCAAGGAATATTCACCCTTGGGAGGGTTGGGTAACCTTGATGGGGTGAAATTTAGTGATCTACCCAAGTAGTGTAGAGTCTCCCATGTTTGGAGGGATGTACATGGGTATATGGGTGCCCATGATGCCAAGAATCCCCAATGGAATGTGGGGTTCATAAGAAAAAAAATTGGAAGGCTTGAATCCATGACTTGTTTTGTGAAAGAAAGGTAAATTTACTCCAGTTGCCAGCGTAGGGCATGGAGGAGAAGGGTAGAAATTTTTTCAAGAGTCCATGTGTGGCCATGGAACAAGATTAAATATGTGGTACTTAGGACTGTTGAGCCCATGTGTGGCCTATTCCTAGTGTATGCATTTTGTATTATTGGCGTTCTCCTCTTTTGGTAGTCCTCTTTCACCCCTTTGTTTTAGGTCTTTTGAAGTCCTACATATATCCTTGGGTATTGGGTATTTTCTTGTGTTCCTATTTTCAGTTTCATGGTTGTTATGTGTGTATGTATCCTGGTTCAGTTCTGGATCCCCTAGCTCGAGGGTGGCATTGCAAAGGCCTAAGTTGGGAGGTCAGCCTCCATGGTCAACCATGATGTTCTTGCAGGTTCAGAGAAAGTTTTTCAAAGTATAGCCAAAGTTTTGGTATCTTGGATGTAATTTCTACCTCAAAGACTTTTTCCGTTCAAGCTTCTTCCTTGTAAATTTTGAAAGGTTTTGAAAATTGTAGTCTTCTTGTTTTGAAGACACTTGTATGTTTAAAATTAGAGTATGTTTATTTCTATTAATAAAATAAGTATTTGGACCTTTATTTGAAATGATGGTTATCCCAAAATGAATTTATGGATGTTTTACTAAATATAGTTGAAAATGAATCTTAAGGACTATAACTCTAATTGATGTTGTTATTATATATTAATCTTTCCATGAATTTAATTTGTGAAATTTGCAAAGGTGTAGACAGGGAAGAAAAGACTACATCTCATTTAGTTTACTTAACATGATTAAATATAAATTTATGTTCATTATATTAAGGTTTAAGTGCCCAAATTTTGGTGCATGACACTTGGTATCAGAGCTCTGTGTTCCCCTCTAGGGCCTTGAGTTCACTATGCTTAGTATATGTATGTAAGTAATAGTAATCAGTTGGCTTTCTGGTTGTCCTTAGTTTCTCCCTATATTTCCTTCAAATCTCTATTTTTACGATGACTATTTGTAAGCTATTTTGTTAAAACTTTATATAGAACAGTACCAAGTAGCTCTTAAAACAAAAAAGGGCCTTTGAACTTTTATTTTAAAAATATATATGGGTTCTCCTTATATATAATTTTAAATATATATATTAATGTATATATAATTTCTATTGATTATTAGGCACAAATAAAATTTGTAAATAAAATTTAAACGTTTCACAGAAGAGGAAATCTTGAATTCATACATATATGTATAATACTAGATATATATATTAATATTAAATATATATCTAATATTATATGGAATCAAAAGCTATCTTAATTATTAAAATATTCTTTTTTTTTTAAGTAAAAAAAAAAGAAGAAAACTATAAAGCTATATATCTATATATATATATATATATATATATAGACAAAAATGAAGTATATAAAATACATTGGAAAGCTATTATTTAAAAAAAGGTATTCAAATTTTATTTTTTTGCAGGGAAAGTGATTAGTAAAAAAATAGAGGTTTGGTTTTTGTCAGGGGTGGGCCAAAACCCTACCCCATGACTCTCATTCTTATGAGGAGGTGAGGGAGGGTTGGGCTTCCCCAGCCCCGTGGCGGTGGTGCCTGCTACCACAGGTCACCAGCCAAGCACAGAGGGGCGAGGCAGACCCCGCCCTGTGCACCCTGCTCTCCTTCACCCTTCCCCGCCGCCGGAGCAGTCCCGCTGTGGCTTGCTATCGCGCCACTGACCCTCTCCCTCTGCCTCCCATGTGACCCACCGCCCTTGCCTCTCGCAACTTCGCTCACGCAGGGCCTCTACATACACAAATCCAAAACTTCTGCCTCGGCCGGTTGCTTCCCTTCAAGTTGCACACTGCTTCTCTCTTCCGCTGCGGAAAGCCTAGGTAGTATAAAAAAAATGAAGTCTTCTCTATGCATCTTTAAAATTTAGTGATAGTGAAATGATTATATTTAAAGTTTTAAAATAGTTAGATTTGATTTAGTTGATAATATATTATATTTTTCAATGGATTCCAAATAACAATTCATTAGAGTTATTTATGGAAATTTTGACTTCTTTGATAGAAGCCACTAGAGGTCATATTAATTAAATAGATTAGTGAATGAGGAAAAAGCTATAATTATAAGTTTTTAATTATAATAGAATTGATTTTACATTCTCTCTGGATTTCAAATTTTATACATTTTAATTCATAGTTGATTAATTTGACTTTAAGGAAAGAAGATCTAGAAGGGTCATTAACTAAGCAAAATTAGCAATTAATAATTTAAGATTTAAGTATTAATAGATGGGAATTAATGTATACATAATTTCTATGGTATATACATATATATATATATATATATATATATATATATAATTGGTTTAGATATTTAAATTTCTCTAAGTATGAACTAAAGTGAGCATAATAAGTTGTAGTAATGAGGTAAGTTTAATTTTTAGA
>MU227195.1:1855883-1877307 GCA_018584345.1 Thuja plicata | reverse complement strand
CATGATCAGGTAGAGAAGACATGTGTCTGAAGAGCTGATCAATCAAAGAGGTGACCTCCAAAAGTAGGAAAGAATGAGTGTCTATATAGTAGATGATCCATCTCACCGAAATGCATAGGTGCCTAGCAACTGCATCCGCCTAGTACATAGGAACAAGAACTAAATACGTAGATCACTCAACCAAACCAAGGAAGCAATAGAACCAATAGGTGAACCCCCCCATAATGCTGAACTGGGAGAGGTGACAGAACACTGAAATGCAGTACCAAAACAACTGCAGAAGAAGAACCAGGAACACCAAGTGCAACAGAGGTACAAACACAGAATAAAGGGCGGTGTCATCGACACATTCTACATGGGCTAATGTCGCGGAAGGTACGCTCACTTGACAAGAGTGGATGCGCCTAAGGCGTATGCATCATAATCCCCCCATGGCACTTTACAACATAGTGCGAGTACAAAAACCAAACCAGGTGTGCAAGATCCCAAGAAAGTAGAAGAAGGAACTTTATCTCAGTGCGTTTACAGAACAAAATACATCAGAAAGAGCATGCAAGCTCAGAAGTCAGAAAGAAGAGTGCACTATGAACTCAGAAGAAGAGATCCCCGGACCTATAGAACCAAGCACACCACCAGAGGGCATAAACTGCATAACTCAGAGGAGTGAAAACTTGGAGCAGAATATAAAAGAAATACCTCTTCCACTGAATAGTACATAGAATCAGCTTTCCGACGATATCTTGTTTGCCAAAAAAGGAGTCCGGATGAGCCAGATATGACTCACGGAAGGCAAAACAGGATATCAGACTTCAACAGTAAAAAATGCTATTGAAACAGTGGAACCAAAACCTCTGACCTCTACCATCGGAAAGTTCTTAGAAAGAGCTTTCCAACGATATATAGAAGTCAGAAAAATACCCCCGTATGCTCCCTATAGAGAGAAAACAGACAGGTACCTCCCAAAAAGCAAAAAAGGGTTACAAATAAGCCCCAGGGGCTAAAAAAGGAGGCTCCCGGTCGCATGGCCCACGCAGGGGCTAGACCAGAGCCCCCGATCGCTAATAAAACTGAGCGCTAGAAGAAAGCCCGCGGGGGCTATGGAGAACGCCGCCGCCGGCGGAGTGGAGGCCGGGCGGGGCGGTTGCCGGGCGGGGTAGCGCAGACCCGAGCGGAGTGGCGCGCAGGTGTATATAGGGCAGCTGCAGGGGTGGCGGGGGGCGAGCTGCAGAGGGCATTGGGCGGTTGGGGCCGCGGTGGAGGAAGCGGCGCGGGCCATTGACGGCAGAGGAGCCCGGGAGGCGGGTGGCGGTAGCAGGGGGCGCACCGCCGGAGGCCGGGCCCGGGTGGGGCAGCGGCGGCCCGGCGGTGGCGCGATCCAAATGAACTGCGTGCGCTAAAAACCCATTAAAAAACCTTAAAAACATGAAGGTTTTTTTGATTTTTTTTAAATTTTTGCCTCAATATTCGTGCCCGTACGGCCCTTGAAGGCCCGAAAAAATTTGCCTGATGCCCCGGTGCCCAAAATGGGCAAAATTTTATATGATTTCGACTCTCCCAGGCCTTCTGGATGCAATGGTGGAGTCCATTTCGGCTCAAATAGCTCCGAAAACAAGGACCCCCTAGAACCAGAGAGAAAAGCCAGAAAAGCCTCTGAAAGCTCATGTGCTTCAACGAAGACCGAACATCTGATAGCAGGAAAGCTCTGATACCATGTTGAGATTGATGAATGTCAATCTACCCAAGAAACACTTGCATGCAAAGCTGTTACACAGAAGAAGAAGATAGAAGAGAGAAGGATTCAGAAAGCTATGGCGGCCGAAAGGCCAGAGATTGAAAAAGCATGTTGCAAGAAATGATATTCTATTAACAACAATAATGAAATTACAATCTCGATACGAAATACAAAGCAGACAATCCTTATAAAGGATGCCGAAACCCTAAAAGGGAAACTAACTCAGAAAAGGAAACTTTCCTAAGTCTAACTTAAGCACTAAAGAGTAATTACTAAAGATTACTCTAACATTTTTCATCTACAATGTCCATATTCTTGTTATCTTTTGTGTTTAATACTTCTTCATTAACTTCCTCATCAGTTATAAGAATATGTTTGGGGCTTGGTTTAGCTTGATCTTCTTCATTGTGTGGCTTGTTAGTGAGAGCTAATTGTGGCTCTGAGCTTGTGTCTTTTTTAGGTACATCAATTATCTTTCTCCATTATTTCTCACTTTTTTATATCAAGCTCAATTAGTTGCCCCTGTATCACTTTGTAGGCTCTTAATTTTGGTGAGAACCTATTGGAATGCAATTTCATCATTTCTTCAATCTCCTCCATTTTTTATTCTGGTGGCATGACAGAGACTAGGGCTCTTTCCCTTATATGTTTCTCTTCCTTTAGTGCATATTTCCACCTTTCCGACAATCTATCCATAAGTTCTTGTGGAATTTTATCTTCAAATTGAATTGGTATATATTTAAATATACTTTTCATTTTGATGATGCCTTCTTCTAACTTGTTCTAATCATCGGGATCTAGGGTTAACCATTTTCTAATCTTAGGATCACTTATTGATCTTGACTTGATCATTAATGCACATACCTCATCAATTATGGTAGGAAACTTATTCTCAATAAGTTATTCATCCTTTTCAGTATCTTCTAAATCTTCTTTGGTTCTGATGAACTTCCTTCTTTTTGTTGGTGCATTTTTCCCTGTTTGAGGCTTCCTTTTGTATGTCCTTACTTTTCCTTTCTTAATCAGTGAAGGACTTGCATCCTTTGTTATCTGACTTCTGGTTATTGATGTAGTATTAGTCCTAGGTTTCTTTGCTGATGGTGGTGGTGCATCAGATTCTGTAGATTCTGAGTCACTTAAATTTTCTTCTTCATTGACGGGTGCCTGTCCCTCGATGTCTTCCTTTTGTTCTGAATCCTCATCATTTACCGACAACATTTTCTTAAGTGTCTTGACCATTTTGTCCTTCTTCCTATCAATATTCTTCACAATTAAGCCTATTTTAATTCTTTCCTTGGCTTCTTCATAGGTTCCAAACCTAGGTTGTGACTTGTCCAATGGTCATTAATCAATGCTTCAATGGCATTGGTGGCTTGATTATGTTGACCTCATAGTCAAGTGGTGCCAGCCATGCTATCCTTAGTACAGCTGGCTTGATATAGGTGTAATCAGTGTCCACCATAAACCATATATTAGTTTTATAGTTTTCTACCAGTTGCTCTGGTATCCTCATTCTTTTCTACATTCTTTCCTTAAAAATAGTAAAGTATTCATTGATAACTGATACAAAGTTATCACCTAGTGACTTGATGTATTCACTGATTTGTATGGTCACTGGTCGGGAAATATCCTAGTTGACATTTCCTATGGATGGGAAGGATTCTTGAAAATAGAAAAATATGCACATTATAAGTGAACCAAACTTACATGAGTTAGACTTTGTAGTCCTTATTGTCCTCATGTTCTCCTCCAATTGCTTCATTAGAAGCTCGGATAAGTCCAATTGTTAACCCTTATTTAGTATCTTATGGGCAGTGTTAGCTGCTCCACATGAAATTTTGTTTAACCTGCTGACCTGGTAGAACTTGTAGCCTAGCACACATGCACCAAATTTTAGTTCTGGGTCTTTGATGGTGTTAACCTTCAATCCTCTGTTATCCCATACAACTCCTCTCATCTTCTCAATTTCAGGGTGAGGAGGGTGTTTAAGTGCCTTGGGATTCTTGGTTATAGGATAATCAGTAACAACATGTATCACATCTCTGGTGATTGGTTTTGGCTCATTTAGCCACATCTTTCGGTCATGCACTCTGATCAGTACTACCTAAATCCATTCAGTCTTAAAATCCCTTAGAAACATTAGGGAATTTATTAGCCTTTTCACCTTGATATGCTTATTCTCTTCTTTGATATTCCTATCTCTACATAGCTTCTTATAAGCTTGCTCATATTTCAGGTCTCCAATTTTAGCAATCTTACAGTGAATGTAGGATCAAACATCTTCGATCAATAAAACCCTAGGTGGTATTGCTGAAAAAGATCCAGCATTTTCGGGTTGAGATGCAACCTCTGGACAAAACTTATAATGAGGTTCCTCACATGTAGTGTTCTTGATGAGGTTAACCTTCTTATCCTTGGCATTTTTTAACTTGGAAGTATGAGACGTGGTTGCCATCATTTCTTGAAAATTAAGGATTTTTTTAAAAATAAAACAGTGAGCTCAGTGATCTTTGTTACTTACTTTAACCTTATTATAGTTGTTGTTTGTTCAGAATCTGAATGTTGTGAATATGATTGGAGTGCTCTACAATATGATCGCTCTAGTTTCACTCTTTGCTCTGACTTGTTGGTGAATAATGAGCTCTTTTGTCACCCTATTTATAGACGGTGCCCTAGGTGGTGCATTTAATGCTCTAACCAATTGTCGGGTTTTGAAGACGGAGTTGTTCGGGTTACATACCAACTTTTTTTTTGTGAAAACACAATGCTTGGGGAAAGTGTAAACTCATTCAAATTTTCACATGTTTTACTGATGGATCTTGGTATCTGATGAAGACAACAATGATTTTTACTTGATTACCGATGAGTCTCAGGTTACATTGAATAACTTGGTTTTCATATGTACACCAACAATTCTTGGTATGCTTTGACAACTTAGCTTTTGTATGTTAACCGATGCTTTTTGGTATGCATTAACCAATGAGATTGAATTCACATATTCATAACAAGTAATACCATAGTGCATCTTTAATCATGTTGATTTGGAATTTTAACTATGTATAACGAAACTGATGTAAAGTATAACTTAGTATAGTGCAGTTCCATACTTGTTATTCTTAGGTGGGGGTGGTGATGTCACTAGATCCATTGGATAAGGTATCACCAATTGCATTTCTTGGTCCAACATCATTAGTGTTTGTAGCTTTCCTCCACATTTTGTTTCTCATCTTCCTGATGTCTTCAATAGTGTTTCCATTAGAAAAGGTGTTGGTCTTTGTCACTTGGTCTCTTCAGTCCTTTCTTAGATGACCAACTTTATGACAGTGTAAACATGCCATTCTGGGGTTAGTCCAACTCCTAGACTTTCACATCCATTTTCTCATATAGTTTGTAGCTATGTGTCCAAATCTTCCACATGTTGTGCAGTTTTCCCATGTATTGTAATCCCAAACATATGAGTTATCAACTCTTTTCAGTTGATAAGCAGTTTCATTTTCTTTAGGCTTCCATGCTTTCTTTTTCTTCTTCCTGCATTCAAGAGATGTGTGTCCATGCAATTTGCAAGTAGGACAGTATTTGTCCATGTAGGTTTCCTTATTTGGTTGTTTCACCTCATATTTACATTCATATGCTTTATGTCCTTTCTTGTTACATTTATAAGAAATTCCTATGAATGAAGACATAGATTTAGGAATACCTTTTATTTTTCTCCTTCACACATTTGATGTGTGGCCTAGTTTTCCATAGTGATTGCATGACTGATTTCTTGGTCTTGGATTTGTGTATACATTATTTGGATGATCTTGGTATGGTGATTCTCCATTCTCAGTATACCCTAATCCAGTATTGTTGTTGACTCTTCTTTGTCCATCCAAAAAATCATGCATCCTTTTGGTGCATTCTTCAACTCTCTTGATCATGTCATTATTTTGTTACTGAATTCTCACTTCATGCTTTAGTCTTTTATTTTCTTCTCTTAGCTCACCAATAGCTTCCAAATTTCCATTCAGTTCTATGTTCATTGGGTTTGCCTCCTGACTCATAAGAATAATTTGATTGGTGATCTCACAATGATATTATGTAAGTCTTTGTATTTATGACTCGTTCTCTTGTTGCTTTTTAGTAATCTTTCTTCTGTCATCAGTAGCTAGTGTTCTGTCTTTCTCAACTTGTCTAGCATTAGTCATAACTTCAATCATTCTTACCATTTGCGTCTCTTGACCGATTTGCAGTGATTTTACTTGTCCAACTAGATGTTGATTGATTTTATTTAGGGTTGTAATGTTTCCTTTAGATGTATTTGATGTGTTTCTTGATGTAGATCCTGAAGACTCAAATAGATCATGTATCTCCTCTTCATGATAGTCTTCTTCATTACAATAAGATGCCATAATCTTTCTTTCATCCAACAACTGTCTCATCTTGACTCTAGCTTCTTTATATTGTTCATAGAAGATCTGTATCTCTAACTTCTGATTCTCAATACTCTTGCCTAGCATTTAACTTTCCATTGTATGATATTTTCTCTTAAGTATTTAAACTTTTCCAAATAAGAGTTCTAGCTCTGATACCAATTGTTGGAATAATGGAATGGTGTACTGAGAGGGGAGGGGTGAATCAATACCCTCAAAAACTTTTATCACTTAACCTTTATCATTTATGTAATCAATTGTATTACCAACCATTTATGTTTTTCTATCTTTGTGTATGTTATATCAAATCATAATTCAATAAGCATGTAAAACATTCATAGAAATATTCATAAAAGCTATAGACACATGACACAAGATTTGGTAATGTAGAAAACCCCTGTTAGAAGGTGAAAACTGTGGTGGGGATGAAACCTACAAAGCTTCACTATTTGCAGAATGGAAGGGGCCAGTTAAGGCTTACAATTGTGATCACTTCTGATGATCTACCCTATTAGGAGTATTATGTAGAGACTGGTTAAGGTATTCTTTGTTAAGAGCTTTAGCAACACTTTTTAGTGTGCACTCGGTTAAGATATTTACAAAGGATTGTTAAATCCACCTTTTTCAAGGATTTCTTCTATTTTCTACACTTGTTAGAATTTAGTCAAAAATATTTAATGACCTGAGTATGTGAAATCTACAATTTCTATTTACAGATACTCTAAAGATTACATGTATATTTATCACCTATTGTGATTAATCAATACCTATGTTCTGCTCGGTAGCTTTGGTTCTTGTTCTTGAAAACTGATTTCATCTTTGGCTATTTTTTTGCATAAAACTCTTAGTTTGATCTTTAGATATGCTTCTCGGCTACAATAATCATCACAACAATAATCAGATTGATTGCATATCTATTTATATAATGATATTGACCTAAATTGAGTTTCATGTATTACAATGATAACTCTATGATCGAAGGTTTACAACTTGACCTTCATCTCCTAGTTTGCATGTTTTCAATCAGTTAGATTGATTAAAATAATTACAATTACATTTCTTGTCCCTCAAGAAATGGATTTAAAGCTAATAGAAAAGCTAAATATAAAACACAAGTGTTTTATCTAATGTGGAAGTTAGATCCACATTTCTCAGAATTCTAACTATCTCTCGGTAGACTGGTGCTCAGGTTGCTCTTTGGTCTGTTGGGTTGCACTGTACTCAACTTGTTGGGTTCCTCTATTGGGTTTTCTTTGTCAGGTTCTCTTCTACCATTTTTGGCTTGCACTATGTCATCGGGTTTGCTTGTAAACTTGTCTGTCAGGTTTTCTCTAAACTCTGACTTTTGGTGTTGGTGTTACCGATGGTTTCAAAACTATTTTCCTTTCATACTAATGGAAAAAATATGTCTTCATGTATATGTGATTTGATTTTATTTTCAGCTTTGATGAACTTGGAATTGATGTAGGCCTAGCTTGAATTCTTTTAGTTTTCTTGTAATTGTCTAGTCACCAAATTTTATTTTTTCTATTAAATATGGTCCCTTTTCACACTTACTTTCTTTTGGATTTGTATAACTTTTCATATTTAAATTTGAAATTTGTGAACCTTGATTTGAGATTTCTTATGACTTTTTTTTTGGTGGCTAGGATGTTTGTTTTATGTTTCTATTCATGTGTTGTGAAGTAATGTTCTCTATCATGTTCAATATGGAATATGGAAAGAATGTATAAGGGAGTAGGTTGTGAAGAACATACCATTATTATTCTTAAAATCATATTTTTTCTTGAAATATGACTTATCAGTTAAGAAATATTCAAATTAAATTAACATGCACATGGATATGAATTATATATACATTGCATGAAATAATTAGCATTAATCAATATGCTTGGCATGAGCTTCGATACTTTGAGTATACAGTATAGATGAGGTCATAGTTCCCCCACCTTTTTGATGAAATATATGAGGATGTTAATGCCTATAGGGGGAGAATGTGAGGCCTAACCCATCCTGGCATAGATTAGCACTATCTTTCACTTATATGATCTCCAGTCAATACTATTTTTTCTACAGTGAGACTTTTGGGACACGTGTATTACTTTATGGATTTCTTGAATCCTTTGCTTGTATACAACACCTGATTATGTAATCGGGGAATCTATTAGATACTTTGTGTAAGTGATGAAAATTTGCATTTAGAACTTAGTTTTGATGGTATAGTATATTGGATTAGTATGTGGATATTTTTTTATTATGGTAAAAATAGGTTTTGAAGGGGCCCCGAAACCCTATACAAGAAGATTTTGACGGGAATCTGAAACCCAACAAAGCTGAAACACTGCTAAAGGATGTGCATTTTAAACCAACCACCCAAGGACATAAAACATCAATCAACTAAAAAAGATGAATCACTAAAATCCTAGTTGCCCCAAAAATAGGCCTAAGCCTTACAAGATTAATTTGGATGGAGTATTAAAACTCCCTAAATAGAATGAAAAGGTTTTGACTTCAAACCCATAACCAACAAGACCATCATCAAAGAGAAACATAGCCCCAAAATCTGCCTTTAACCATAATTGAAAACTCCTAACAACCAGGATGGGCCCTTGAAAACTATCAGCATCCATCTTCCTATACCAACCAGCCACAAACAACAAACAACTCTAAAAGAAAGAAAAGGGGGGAAAATAAAAAATTCCCACTTCCTTGTCTTTGGTAACAAATCTAAAGGCCATCAACACTGAAGGAGAACCTCCAGCCCTGAACCTGCACCTCATCACAACTCACACCACCTGTAAAATTAAAGGGCCAACACCCCACCAATTCCAGCTAGCCTTCATGTGGCAACAAGAGGGAGGAAACCATGCTCCACCACTAGTAGCCTCTTCCCAATAGCCATAGACCACCTCAATAGGCCAAGCCTTCACCTCAATAGAATCTTCCACCTCAATAGGAAGAGGACAAGAAGAAAATTGAATTAAAGAGAGACTCCACCTCAAAGATGACATACGAAAGACACCCACCTCAATAGAGGTATACTCCACCTCAGTAGGAGTATAACACAAAGCAAAGAGGTAGAGAAGGGGGTCATCCCTACAAGATAAAGATTCCAAAAGTAGGGGATAAAAAAAAAGTTAAAATCAAACCAATGAAGCTAGAAGAGATACAACCTTCCCAAATAGGATCCCGCCAATCTGTAGACACAACACAGACATGCCACAATCTAAGATTTTCACATTTTCTACACCAGGGAATCTCTTACATACCTAGACCACTCCCTCTACTACAACAAGGACAACATGAATAGAGATGAAGAGACATATTGTGATGAGAAGGAATCTCGTAGGCATGGCTAAATCCCCACCCAACATGGTACACAACATGAGAGCCATCTGACACCACAACCTCTGGTCTCTTCTCTCCCTTAGAAATAAATGGGGATCTCCTACCCTATTTCCCAAGATATAGGAAGAAACCGCTTCCCCACCACTAGCGGTGTTTCCATCTTTCCAAAGTACATCAGTGAAAATTCCTTGCACAACAACAGTTGCCCCCTCCTCTGGAATGCCCCAAACATTGCAGCTACCTCCACTATCTCTGCCACTTAGCTCCTGTAGAGATCCCCCCAGAAAAGCATGCCCCATCAAATACTGTAGACCATGCATAGGCTGCATCAAGGTCTACATCATCACCTCCATCTCGTCATCATCTCCTCCCTCTTCATCACCATCTTCTACATCTTCCACGCCTATGGAAACCCTATCCCCTCCCGCTCCTGCTCTATTTCTCCCCATCATTCCCCTCATTAATGGATTAGTATGTGGATGTTAGATAATATCACTATGCAGATTTATTAAGAGTTATGTTTATACATATGGTTTAGAAGTAGATATTGTTTGAAATTTATTGAATCATCGATGAAAATGTGAGTGAATGTGTGTTCAATTTACATTATGTATCTTGATATGTTTATGTGTTGATTTATTAGACCTATTGATGTGTGCAATGAATTTGTAGGAAAATTGACCATGGTACTAATCGGGGATTCAAAAATGGACCTATGTGAAAACCGTAATGATAAGGCCATGTCTATAAAAAGAGACATGGACCTCATTGTATTGTATTTCTATTCGTAAAAGTATGGTATATAATTATAATTTATTTAATTGAATAAATGTGTAATAAGTCATGCTCATGTGAATTTTTTGTGTCACTTGACACATGTCCACCTTGTGTGTTGGCATGGCTAGTGAATGTGACTACAATAGGCTTAAATTTACCCATGAGTTACCTAGTATAGTCCCAATGCTTAGCCTAAGGTTTAGGAAGATAAGATTGAGTCAAGAAAGATAAGGATGATTGAAGAGAGATTAGATGAGTCTTGAGGGTTGGATTTTCGTTAGTTAACCTTGGGTAGAGTTTAGGAGGGTCATTTGGGCTCCTAGGGAGTAACTAGGGTCACAACTAACTACCCCACTTGGTACCTTAGGGGTTAGGGGTCATTTTCAACCCATTAAGAGCCTCAAAAATCATTTATGACTCTCCTAAAGTCTCCATTTTAGGAAGTGGTGAATTTGGAGAGTTGGAAAACTTTGGTTAATCCATCGCTTCTTTCCTTGCAAGAATTTAACTCCATTTATGGAGAAGAAAGACAAGTGGGGAGAGTATATGGATTAGGGTCTCTCCTCCATTTATGACTCTTGATATTTTAGGAAGAATGCCTATATAAGGAAGGGTTTAGAGGGAGTTTGGGTACACACCCACTTTCTACTTTTAGAGATAGATTCATTTTTTAGGAGTAAGACTTGAGAGGAGGAAAGATGAGAAGGATAAACTCTTCACAAATCACCTTGCATTTACCATAGCTTGGATTTGAGGTGAGTTTTTTGGTTAGAATAGCTAGACTAGTCTTTCCTTGCATTTGTACATCGCTTGAGAAATCCATGAATTAAGTTTATGTTATTGTTTTCAACTTCATGGGTTTTCATGGAGTTTATGTGTTGAGTCTTGTATTTTATTTTTTGATTTTTTGTATATGGGGTTCTTTAAGGCATATTCACCGTTGGGAGGGTTGGGTAACCTTTATGGGGTGAAAGTTAGTGATCTATACAAGTAGTGTAGAGTCTCCCATGTGTGGAGGGATATACGTGGGTATATGAGTGCACATGATGTCAAGAATCCCCAAAGGAATGTGGGGTTCATAAGAAAAATATTGGAAGGCTTGAAGCCATGACTTGTTTTGTGAAAGAAAGGTAAATTTACTCCTGTTTCTGTCATAGGGCATGGAGGAGAAGGGTATAAATTTGTTCATGAGTCCATGTGTGGCCATGAAACAAGATTAAATATGTGGTACTTAGAAATGTTGAGCCCATGTGTGGCCTATTTCTACTATATGTATTTTGTATTATTGGATTTTTCCTCTTGTGGTAGTCTTTTTTCACCCCTTTGTTTCAGGTCTTTTGAAGACCTACATATATCCTTCAGTATTGGGTATTTTCTTGTATTCCTATTTTCAGTTTCATGGTTGTTATGTGTGTATGTATCCTTGTTCATTTTTGGATCCCCTAGCTTGTGGGTGGCCTTGCAAAGGCCTAAGTTGGGAGGTGAGCCTCCATGGTCAACCATGACGTTCTCATAGGTTTAGAGAATTTTTTTGAAAGTATAGTCGAAGTCCTGGTGTCTTGGATGAAATTTCTACCTCAAAGTCTTTTTCCGTTCAAGATTTTTCTTTGTAAATTTTGAAAGGTTTTAGAAATTGTAGTCTTCTTGTTTTGAAGACACTTGTATTTTTGAAATCAGAGTATGTTTATTTTTATTAATAAAATAAGTACTTGGACCTTTATTTGAAATGATGGTTATCCCAAAATGAATTTATGGATGTTTTACTAAATATAGTGGAAAAGGAATCTTAAGGACGATAACTCTAATTGATGTTTTTATTATATATTAATCTTTCCATTAGTTTAATTTGTGAAATTTTTAGAGGTGTAGATGTTGGAATAATGGAATGGTGTGTACTAAGAGGGGAGGGGTGAATCAATACCCTTAAAACTTTTATCAATTAACCTTTAGTAATCTTTACTTGCATTACTGACCACTGATGATTTATTAATTTATGCATGTAATATCAAAACATAAATGTAATTGCATGTAAGCATTCATAGAAATATTCATGAAACTTATTTACATATGACACAAGAATTGGTAATGCAGAAAACCCTTGTTAGAAGGTAAAAACTGCGGTAGGGATGAAACCCACAAAGCTTCACTATCTGCAGAATGGAAGGTGCCATTTAAGGCTACAAGTGTGATCACTTCTGATGATCTTACCCTCTTAGGAGTAACATGTTAGACTTGTTAAGTCTACTCGGTTAAGATATTTTAACAAAACTGTTAAGTGACTCAATTAAGAGATTTACAATAAGACTATTAAGTCCACCTTCTTAAATGATTTCTTCTATTTTATACAATTGTTAGAGAGTAGTCAAAAACACTTATGACCTTATGGTATGAAATCTTGAATTGTTGATTACAGATCTTTTAAGTTCTCAAAATGTATGTATCACCTATAGTGATGGATAATACTTTTGTTTCTGCTCGGTAGCCTTGAATCTTAGTCCTTCATAACTAAATTCTTTCTTTTGTGTCCTTCTACATGAAACTCTCTGTCTGATCCATAGATGTCTTCTTTGGCTACAATAATCATGTTCTTGATTGATTATACATCTATATATACAATGTATTGACCTAATTAGGTTTCACGCTTTACAATAAAAACTCTATGATCAAAGATTTACAAATTGACCTTGATCTCCTAGTTTGCATGTTTACAATCAATTAGACTAATTAAAAAAATTACTTATGCTTTGCTTAATCCTCAAGAAATGGTTTTACAGCTAAGCATACTAATTTAAAACTAAAGTACTTTAGCTGGCATGTAGATTGAGATCCAATTTTCTTGAAAATAAAACTGTCTCTCGGTAGACTAGTGCTCGGTATACTCTATAGTTTGTGCTTAGGTTACTCTATGAAATGTTCTCTCGGTTTACTCTATGAACTGTCTGTCGGTGATAGTTCTCTTGGTGTTCACTGATTTTGGTGACCACTATACTAGTCTATTTCAGTGACCTCTGTGCTTGTCTATTTGGTGTCACTCGGTGATCATGTAACTGATGATTCAAAAATTGTTTCCTTGCATACTAATGACAACTTATGATCCTTTAAGGATTATCAATCTCCCCCTTTGGCATTAGTGTCAAAAACTAACATGTTCAGTATATACACCAAGTGTTTACCTTGTTAATGACTCCCACTATGTGCATGCCTCACTGTAATGTATGTATATGTTTCCTCCTTTGTGTATTTCCCTCTTGACATGTTTTCCCCCTTTTGTAAGGTATATATATTTTCTCCCTTTGTTAATGTACACATATATTTTCCCCCTTACATTGTAAATATTTCCCCCTTTTTTGAAAATAATGACAAAGGTGTAATACTTACAACTTGTCAAATATGTGGGCATGGGATTTTTGAATGTCTGCCACCTACTTCTCCCATTTATTCTTGAGGTGTTCGAGGGTCATGTGTGCCAAAGTGATTCTGGCGTGCATGTCATATATACTTTCAGTTACCGACATCTCTAGGGTGGCAATTAATGTCTTTGCTGAAGTCATGTGTTTCAACAACAATGTGAGATTTGGTAGTAACATAGCTTGGAGCTCGGTTACCTCATTCTCTGATTTTTCTTTCAACCTTTTGTAACTCAAGTCTCAACCATTTTGATTATACAATCTTCTCATAATTCAATTTGAATGTATTTTCCTCAGTTTTGAGACTTTGTGCACTAGCTGTAATACCCACCTCCTAGTTTGCTTTTCAATTTGTGGATGCCAAACTCTTTTAGGCATTTTTATGTATGTGTGGTTATTTTAGTTGATCTTGAGAATATTTATGTATTAATTTTTAGTATTTTATTGATCCATTATTATCATGTTGTATCTTTTGTGTATATGTGATTTATGGTTATTTAATGATGCTTACATGTATATGTTAGGATTTCATTTCGGTTATGGTTTTCTGATAATACTGACCTTAGATTTATATGCACATTGATAATTGTATGTTTTGAATAATATTTTATGTGCTTGGTATGGTATGGGATGGAGTTGTAGTTACTTGCTTCGGCGAGATCCACATGACAACATGGTTTCAACCATTGTTTTCCATATGATATATGCATGTATGTTCGTCTTGGTGATGACAGGTTTGCAGGTACCGGGCTACGTCTTCCCTGAATTGACAAGAGTGAGTGTGCCCTATCACATTAATCTCAATGGTAAGAGAGGAGAGATAGTTTTCAGGTCTAAATCCTATCCTAATCTTAATTGTCCTAGTTAGTGGACAAGTATCTATTTTGACTACCTTACCGAATTCGTCTAATAGATAGGAATTCATGTATCCCTTTCCTTGAGCATGTTTGATTTTTCTTGTTTTCAATTTCAGGTGCTTGATGTGGATATGTGGGTGTTATATCATGTTATTTATTTAATTGAATATTATTGCAATTAATTATTAAATATAGGGTATTTAATTAATTGAAAATTAAATTAAATACCTATGTTTAATTGAAAGGTTAATTAAAGTGCAATTTTTGAATATTAATATGTAATTAAATAGTTAATTGAAAATTAGATTAAATATACTTTTGTACTTCATTAAATATTAAGTTGCATGGATTATTGTGCTTTAAATATTTAATTTATTTAAATTAATATTCTATTAATTACATGTGCAAGATTTAGTTGAAAAAGTATTTTCAAACTCAAGAGATCTCAACTTGATTTTAGGAGTCAAAGTTGAGTTGTGCAAGTAATTAGATATTTTAATTATTAATTGTTATTTTCTTTCAATTTTGGGTAGAGTTCTTTTAGGAGTTAATTGAATGTGTTTTCATGAGGGTTTTGCATGATTAGGGGAAGTTGATCCTCATTAGGGGGATTCTTCTCTGATTTGAACAGAACAGGTTTTTGGGAGCATTTTGGGACCTTGGGTGTGTGCTTGGTTTTGGGAGCATAATTTAAGAATTCTCCTTGTTTGGATTTTTGCATTGTGTATTCCTCATCAGTTATTAAGGTAGGGTCTTGTTCATGTTAATTCTAGCTTTCGGATCCCCATATTCTATGCATCCAAAAAGCTAGGATCCTTTGTTTGGTCATTCCTTGCTTGTTTATTTTGTGTTTTGGTGATTTCAATTGGAAACTATGTTCTTAGATCAATTTTGTATGTTTACTCAAGCTTGCATGTCAGATCTGTGCTTGTGGGCATAAAGGGTTTCATTTTATATCATTAGGTGTAAATGGGTATAAGGGTTTCTAGTTTGAAATTGTTGTTGAAATATGTGATTATGGAAACCTAGATCCCTAATTTTCAAAGGAAAATATATATTAACCTAGTATGGAGGTGCTGTCAAAATTTCGTTGAAAACTTCCTCCTAGAACCCTTAGAAAATGATAAATTAATGTACTCTATAGTTCAAACTATAGTAGGGAAAAATAAATATTCCCCTTGTAATACTCTCTTGGAAAAATCAAATTTAAAAAAAATAGCTCTCTGTTTTTAAAAAAAAAATAAAGAGATAATTAAAATTTACACTAGTGAAAGAAAAATTAGGAAGAAGACAAAAATCCCTATGTATGGATTAAATTCCATTTCCGGAATTAACAAAAAAAATAAAAAATAAAAATGGTGTTAAAAATTTTAAAAAAGTTGTTTTAATTAAAAAAATTTTTATTTTAAAAATTTTAAAAAAAAATTTAATGCTTGATGAGGAGGTGGGGGCCACCAACTCCCTCCTCCCCTGCGCACGACAGATTGCCGGTGCGACAGCCAAGACTACCGGCTCGACAGTCGAGATTGCCGGCACGATAGCCAGTGTCAGTCGCAGTATGGCCGTGCCTCCCCTTGAATAAGGGAGGTCGGCGCGTGGTAGTAATGAGGGGTGGGGGCCACGAGGACGCCCCCCCCCCCCCCCCCCCCCCCCCCCNGGGCGCCCCCCCCCCCCCCCCATTGGATGTTTTTTTTATAAGTTTTTTTTTTTAGTTTGTTATAGATTAAATTGATGTTTAATTTAAATTGTTTTAGTTTCAGTTTGTTTTAATTTGATATTTAAATTTTGTATTAGATAAATTTTATTTATTAATTGTAATTAATATTTATTTAATTATTATTAATATTTAAGATTAGTTATCATTAATCGTTAATTAGTTTATAATTAATTAGGTTTTGATGTAGTTAATGGAAGTAAGTTTTAAATTACACGTTAATTTATTTATATATATATTCCAATTATTTAAATGGTTATTTTTAATTTGGCTTTAGAACCTTAGTTAATGGAGATTAAGGTTTATGATTGGACGATTATGAAAGAGGATTTATTTTAATGGATTAATTATTAAAATTAATAGGATATTTATTTTAAGGAGAATTATCATATGAAAGTTATTTAAAACATGCAGGAAATGAAAAAGTATTAAGAGTAGATTCATATTAATGTCAATTAAAATCATATTTTCATTCTATTGTAGTTATAGCTGAAATTGGTAACTATTCTCTAGATGTATTTATATGTGGTTTCAATAAATAGGTCTATAGAATATGTTAACATATACGAATATGGGATATTGGATTATTTCTAGATAGTAATTTTAGTGAGTAAATGAATTTGCATGATTAAGTATTATAAATTTGTTTATTCTTACGTTAACATTATATTTAATTTAAATGAATTCTGAATATGAATTATTGTACTATGATGTGCTTTGGGTGTGTGTATCTATGAATTGAATGTTCTCCTATGTTATCATGCTTTCGGGTATCTGTTGGGTAGATGACCCTAGGACTTAAATCTAGAAGTTTTTGGGATTGTGTTTTTTGGATGGTGTCTTTTATGATGTTAGATTGTGTTTATATGATGATGTTGTAGTCTTGATTTATTAGACCCAACTTGGTTCAGTTTTGATGTATTGTTTGGTCCTGTGAGGATACTGTGGACATTTTAGGATTATTGAGAACCTATGTGCACCTGAATGTACAGGATGCAATTTGAATTATGAGTTATCCTTTATGATGATTTTTGTGAACCTAGGGTAGGTAACCTAGTTATATGATAGGAGGTGGCTTGCAATAAGTACCAGAGCCCACAAGTGGCTTCTAGGATTTGCTTATTGCAAGTAGTGGTAACAAGTGATAACATAATTAATCTAATTAGGCTGACCTAGTATTAAACTAATAAGATTAATGCCTCACCCATGCTTGAGTGATAGTATAGGTTAAGATGGAGGATGAGATGATGCTTGCCACCTTGAGAGGATGGGTATAGCATCATTGGTGATCTTGTCTGTTTGAAGGATCAGTAATGTCGTGTATGGTCACTTGGGTGTCAGAATCCATTAAGGGATTGTCAAGACTTAACTCAAAGGTTAGACATATATGATGATACCTTCCTATATACAGCTTAGGTTATCCTACATGTGTCGGTTACCTCTAGTTTTGTTTAGTATTCCTTGTTATGGTTTAGAGTTCTTCTAGGATCTTCCTTTGCATTGGAGTATGAGGTCATGTGTACCTTGTTTGCATTATTATTGTTTACCCTGTATGATGGGCCTGTTACTTTCTCCTCAGCATGGTGGGAGTGGACCTTTGGTTCCATGTGGTTGGGTGGTATTGATTCTTATTACCATTGAGATTCCGATGGATTCTTCTTCATGCTTGGATGTTCCTTGTTGCAGTTTCATCTTCCTAGTCTTTTGAAGACTTGTTTAGTTACTTGAGATGTGTTATATACCATATGTATATATGGGTTATTATCCTTTGGAGGATGCATTGTATTGTTAATTTATGTATTATTACATACCCTACGACTTGTGCAGTGGATGTTGATTAGGTAGTATACCTTATGGTATCAGATATATATGTAATCATTTATTATGAAATGTATGTTATTGGTTTCAGATTATTTAACCTTTATGCTAGTTATTTATTATTCATTAATCGTAGATTATTATGTTAAGTAATTCTATGTCAAGGAACCCTCGAGAAATGTTATCTATGTATGAGTTGTATTTTGTGTATGCCATGTACTTCATTGTGTTGCTTCCGCATTGTTATCATTATTGTTTGTAAACACTTTAAAAAAAATTATTTCGTGAACTTAGTGTCATGTTTAGGTTAAGTTCTCTTGGGTTCCCTAGAGGGGCATTACACTAGATTTAAGATCTTAATATATTTTATCTATCTTTTCACTATGCTTGGTAGTGAAATGCTCTAGTGTGCACAAGTTTTGAACTAAGTTGACTATTTATGATAGTATTGGTTCCAATGTAGTAACTAGCTCATAAAGTTTTACCTTGTTTTTTGCCACTTCTTGGTTGATCTTCTCTGTGAGTTTGTATTGACACTTCTCTTCTGCATGTTCCTTAATTACCTTGTCAGCTTCTACATTCTATGATGTTATGGCCTCGGTAAGAACTTCTAGTTGATCAAGTATAGGTGCATTTTGATCAATTTGAGTTTCAGGTATTATCTACAATAGTATTTCCTTTTTTTTTACTAGGGCTTGTGAATTTTTGTGCTCCTTCTTGATCTTGTCTTGTATTTCCTTCCTCTTGCAAAATTCTCCATACATGGTTAGTGACATAGGATCTAGTGTCCTTGGATCATATTCGGGTATATCAATGATTTCTTCAAGTGTGACCAGTGCTTTACTCTTTTTCTTCTTCTTCAGAATAGTACTGGAAGAAGGGGAATGAAGTACCATAGAAAGTTCATTTTCTATCTCTTTTGATTTGGGTGATTGTGTGGGAGGTTGTGTGCCTTTGGTATGCTTCTCGATATGAACTTGTTGGTCAATAGTAGACGTCTCTACATAAAAATTCTCTTTATCTGCAAATTTGTTTACCTCTTTGGTGTCCTTGGTAGTGGCATCACTCTATTTATCCTCTCCACTTGTTTCTTTATTCTCTTCATGATCATCACCTTTTTCTTCTGGTATGTTTGCATCAGGATCAAGTGTCTTTCCCTTCTCTTTAGTAATTATATTGATAGCTTGTATCAATAAAGGTATGTGACCTAGTACATTTTCCTGTACAAAATCTATTGTATCATTTTCCTTTTCTTTCTCAGTGACATCATTTACATCTTCATCATTCTTGGGATCATCATCAGATTCAATAAGAGTTATATCTTTTACTGTGATGTCTAGTGTTTCCCCTAATGATTGTAATATCTAAGGTAGATCATCCATGACCTTACTCGCCTCTTTTTTCAAATCCAATGGATTGACATCCTCAGTGTCATTAATGAAGGATATGCTCTGGGCTCGGTGTGGCCTCCTTCCCCTCAATGTGAGGTGTCTCGATTAGAGCTAATATTTGCTTGGTTGGATTGAAGATCTCATTCAAAATATCATTTCTTTCTTTGTCAATGTCTTGTAATCTTCCCTCTAGTACTTTATATGCTCTCATCTTTGCTGAAAATTTCTTTGTATGCTCTTTCATTGTTGAATCAATTTATTCAACTGTTGATTCAGGTGGCATGAAAGTAACTAGGGATCTTTCCCTCATCTATTTCTCTATGTGCAAGGCATATGCCCATCTTGCTAATATTTTTTCATTAAGATCTTGTGGTTTATTCTTGTTGAATTGTATTGGTACATACTTGTATACAACCATGGCCTTAATTATTCCCTCTTCTATCTTATTCTGATCTTTGGGAGACAAGGTTAGCCACTGTCTAATCTTGTGATGTGATATGCTGCCTATGTTGATGATTGACTCTGCAACTTCATCAACTATTTTAGGAACTTTGATATTTTTAGTTTGGAGTCCTTTTTCTCTCTCATCCTATTTAGTGTCATCCTTATCCTCTTTTCCTCTTATATATTTTCTTCTTTTCCTTGGTGTTGATTGCCCAGTTTGAGGCTTTATTTTTAGATAAGTCCACACTGTACCTTTCTTTACTGGTAGTGAGTCTACTTCTATTAGTGTTTCTATTGGTTCTTGATGCAGTTGTTACATTAGTAGTTCTTGGTTTCTTTGTTGGTGGTGCATCTGATTCAGTAGATTAAGAGTCACTTGATTATTTATCTTCACCAACAGGTGACTATCCATCGGTGACATCTTGTTCCAATTCTTCATCATCTACCAAAAGTTTCTTTTGAAGAGTATTTATGATTTTATTCATCCTTCGGTATATCTTCTTCACTACTAAGCCTATCTTGATTCTAGACTTGGCTTCCTCATATGTTCCAAATATGCTCAGTGATTTGTCCACTAGTTCATTCAATTAGGCTTAAATAACATCTGTAGCCTGATTAATGTTGATCTCATAGTCCAATGGTGGTAACTATGTTGTTATCGATACAACTAGTTTGATTAGAGTGGTATCAGTGTCCACCATGAAACATATGTCATCTTTGTATTGTTCAACTAGTTGTGTAGGGATTCTCATTCTCTTTTGCATTCTGTCCTTGAAAGTGGTGAAGTATGCATCTATTATTGATGTGAAGTTATCCCCTAGTGATTTAATGAGTTCACTCATCTATGCAGTTATTGGTCTAGTTGTGTCCCAATTGACATTACTGATAGAAGGGAACAAATTCTAAAAATAGAAGAATGTGAACATAAGGAGTGTAATGTCCTTGCTAGGGAACCCATAAGGAATCAGGTCTATGACCTAAAATTACAACTAAAAATTTTCTTTTTTCTAACATTCTAACTTATCACCATTACCATTTACTAGTACATTCCTCAAGGTTCCCTTAATTAATTCATTTACCATTATCAAGAAATACATTTTATTACTTAATCTAATGCAATTCTATTTCCGTTTCAACTTCAATTGTCATTGAGACATTGTTTTCATTCCCCAACAAAACCAATTACATTAATGAGATAATTGCATTCATTTTCCTTACCTAATTTTCATAAATATTCACTTTTAGAAATGAATCAGAAGCACCTCATTTAACTAATACACTAAATACATTCATCCTTCCCTTTTTCTCCTTAACCTTATCTATGCACTATCATCAAATAAAAGTTCTATTAAAAGTCCTTACTTTCCATTTTCATTTCTAGGATCCAAATAGAAAGTGTGTAAAGTACTTAACCATCTATTTCTAACCAATATAACCCATTCACTAAATCATCTTTATCACAAGTTTAACTATCACAAATTATCATCTATAATCTTGTATATAACCAATTAAGAATTGAGATTA
>MU227195.1:1804982-1818011 GCA_018584345.1 Thuja plicata | reverse complement strand
CACATAGTGCACTATTCTTTTCCAGTAGATCTGCTATTGCTGCATCACTCTCAGTAGAATCTCCATTCTAAAATAGATTTGTGGTGTCCTCTTCCTGATAATGAGTGTCATTCATTTTTTTGGCCAAGTATTTTCTTGCGTCCAAGGACTTCTTTAATTCTTCTCTTGCAATCTCAAGCTGTTGTAGTGCTAGCTGAACATCAATCTTTTGATTCTCAATGACTTTACCCATCTTGTAGATCTCCATCTCAATATCTTTAATTCTCAAGCAATTATGACTCTTTTTGAGAACTGAGGCTTTGATACCAATTGTTGGAAATACAATAATGGGAAAGCAAGATACTGAGAGGGGGGGTGAATCAAATCTTCAAAATTAAACACTTAAAATAAACTGATCCACATTCATACATAAATGAATCTAATGTAATCTCAGATAACATCCACACCATGAAATAAATAACACATTACACAATAACTTGGTAACCCAGAAACCCAAATAGGTAAAACTAGGGTGGGGATGGCACCCACAAAATTCTCCACTATTGTAGTAATAAAGTGTACCTGTTAAGGTTACAATGTTTGATTGCAAAATGTAATCTACCCTGTTAGAGGTCTGCATAGTTAAGAGCTTTAGATCATTACAATTTACCCTATTAAATAATTTAAACTTACAATGAAGTAAGCACTATGTTAAGAGATAAATAAAGGCCTGCTAAAACCACTCTGTTAAGAGATTTTCACCTGATACAATGATTAAAAAGTCTCAAGTATTTATCCTTTGTTATGCACTCTGATGCTGATGATGGATCTCCTCTTTACAGTATCTCTTCTAATCTTATAATCTAATATACCTTTACTCTGCTATTCACTGTGTTATGCTCTACTTGATCTTTGCTTCTGAACAAAATAACCCTCCATGCATTTCACTCCAAAATGCAGTCCCTTCAAAACAATTACTCTTCTGCATCTTGCACACACACAAAATAGGGTTTCAAAGCAATCTAATATATCTATATAGATCTGATAGTGAGATCTAGATCAACGATCAAGATCCAATACCCATACCATGATGGTATTACAATTAATGGTTACAATGAGTAATTCATAAGATAAAATAATTAAATGCATAATTAACTCTATATAAGAATATTAAATGCACACATAAGTCGGCCCAAAAAGCTTATACAAGTCAGCTGGATCACTTATCCTTGAAGTTTGTATCATTCCTGACAAGTATACAAAAACTATCCTGCTCGGCATTTAACATCCCTATCTACTCAGCTCGGCAATGTAACTCGGCTCAGGAATGTAACTAGGCATACTAAAAAACTACTCAACAATGTTGCTCGGCCTTGTATAGTTTTAGCTCGGCCACAGTGATAGCCAACTAAAACTACCTAATAAAATGACTAAGTGTTGGGAACTAACGAACAATAGAACTTAGAGATTAACATACATCAATGGTTGTTATTGTCAGCTCCATGTCTTGAATACAAAGCATCCCTATCATTCTATGCTTTCTCATAGGGCCCTTTAACCTTTTTCTGTTGGTTTGTAGTGCCAATGGAGAACGTGGCTTACATGATGTTTGAATATTGTTAAAACTAAAAAACATAATTTGCCCAAATGCCAACTCTCAAACATGACAAATTACATTTGCTGCTGCCTACACCTTACCTTTATAGAATCACCACTTACCCTAATAATGTGCCTTAACTTGGGTGCTTCAAACCAGGACATCGCCATTCAATTACATAATGTCATTCCTTCAAAAGTTGTCGAAAAAGACTCTTTGGCATAACTGCCCCAATATTTCACACAAGAAATCTATCAAGGCATCCATATATATAAAACCTCTCCAATCAATGATGTCACATCACCACCTCAGCAAATATCATGATCACAAATTCAAAGATCTTCCAAAAGCTCATAATTCTATATTTATTTATTTGAAATTACATTTAAATTTTAAATTCGAGACAAAATTTAAAAATTTAAAATATCCCGCCACTCCTCTGCGGTGAAATCATCAAATGTATGCCTTCATTGAGGTTGAAAGAGGTTACCCGATTGGAAAAAACATCATCCTCCTGATTCCCTTCCCTTCTAATATGACTAATTTTTAAATTATCAAAGGAGTCTAAAAGGAGGCTGATCTCATCAATAATACCTTGTAGGTGCCATGCTGTCACCTCCCTATTTTTAATAGCATTGATAATAATTTGAGAGTGACCTTCCAGGTGTATCCTGTGAAGTTTTATCTTCTTGGCAACTTTGACATCTATAAGGGTAGCTCTTGCTTTTGCCATGTTCTTTGTTCCTTTCACTAGTTTTTGGGCTGGAATAGCAATGACATTTCCTTTCTAGCCCATGAAAATAGTTCTAGCACTAGAAGGGCCTGGATTACCTTTGGAAGCCCCATCAAAGTTTAGTTTTACCCAATCTTCATCTGGTTGCACCCACACCACATGCTTGATACTATTTTTGTTAGACTTTTTCCCACATATTCCACTATTCCCAATCTTAAAGAATGACCAGCCTTGATGGATAATCCTATCCTCCTTAGTGTAGAAAAGGTTATTACTTCTTCTTAGGATGTATACTCTCATAGATTCCTCAACCAAGATATTAATTCTCCCTTTTATTCTGTCAACCGATTCTTCCTTCTCCTGGGAGATCCTTCTATTCCTTTCCTTCCAAATTTCCCACATTACAATTGAGGGGCATATTTTCCAAATAGAAGATAGGGTCAAAGCCTTGATAGGGAGTTTCCAGCTTGAGAAGAAATCTTTAACACTATTTTGCATTGGACAAATCCAATTTAGCTTTGTCTTAATAATTGCCCAACATTCTTTTGCAAAGGGGCATCTTATTTAAAGGTGGTCAATATCTTCTAAGTTTGCATTGCATAACACACATTTTGTAGGGCCTTTAAACCCAAATCTCTTTCTTCTCTCTAATGTGATGGTTTTTCTATGGATTTCCAGCCAAGCAAAGGCTCCTACTTTTGGGAGACACTCTCTATCCCAACATAAATGCACTTGCCATCCTAGGGTTTCATTATCCCCTTCAAGGGTTAAGTATCTGATCTTTACTGAGTAATCCCAACTTTGGGAAGCACACCAAAAAATTGAGTCCCTTTTACAGGTGATTAAGAAAATCCTACTATTAAATATTTCCATCATTAGAACCTATTGTTCATATGATAAACCATGATTATCAACCTTTTTCAAGGACTAGACAATCCCTATATTTGATTGTTGTCTTTCAATATAGTCCACCACTTTAGACCCCCACCATGCTATGAGGATCCTTCCAACCTCATAAAATCTCACCTCTTCAGCCAATACTGGATGACCATTCTAGGAATCTTTCCAGAAAGGGAATCTTTTTCATCTCCCACATTCCAAGAGAGGTGATTTGTGATAAGACTTTTGCATTCAAGCATGAAATTCCATAGGGCAAAGCCTTTTGGTGGATCTCTTATGCTCAAGATTCTTTCCTTTTCTAGACTATCTAGATATTTATCCCTTAGAACCTTTGCCGATAAAATAGTCAGGGTTTGTATACGTATTCTAGACCATTTTGGCTCCAAGAGAAAGGTTCAATTTTTTCCAATATCTAAGCCTCACTCCCCCTTTAATTTTCTGATAGAAAATATTGTCCCAAGCCAATAAAGGCCACTTCTCCCCCTCATTAGTCCCATTCTAAAAAAAAATCCTCATTCTTTTAGCAAGATAATCAGGGACTTGGAAAGGAATTTTGAAGCAGCTCATGGAATAAATGGGGATATCAAAAATAATAGTTTGCAGTAAAAGAATCCTACCTACAGAAGATAACCATTTTCCCTTCCATCCTTCCATTTTGAATAAATAAGATTCAATTAATTGTTTCCATAAGCAGGGCTTTGAGGCTCCTTCAAAGAGAGGCACACCCAGATATTTTTTAGGTAGCTTGCCAGTCTGAATGTGAAGAATGTTGCTCAGCTAAGATTGTTGATTTCTACTACAATGGAAGAAGTAGATCTCAGATTTATGCCAGTTGATACATTTCCCAGAAGCCTCTCTATATGTTTCTAACATTTCTTTGATGATCCTAGTTTCCCTGGCTGAAGCATCACCCATAAGAAAGTTGTCATCGACAAATTGAAGGTAGGAGAGAGGGTCAATCCCTTCAGCAATGCCAATCCCTTTCCACTAACCACTTCTTTTCTTGCTAACAATAAGTCTGCCCATCACTTCTGCCATGATGATAAAGAGGAAAGGTGCAATGGGGTCACCTTTCTCGATCCCCTTATTAGTCTCGAAGAAGCCCCGTGGGCTCCCATTTACTAATATAGAGAACCTAGGAGTATTCAAGAAAATTTCTATCCTCTTTAACCACCCCTCACCAAACCCAAATTATTTCATAATTTGAATAAGAAATTCCCTATTAACATTTTCATAAGCCTTCTTAACATCTAATTTAATCATCATATTAGACACCTTAGCATTCCTTACTGTATGAATGACTTCATGAGCAATAATAATACCTTCAAAAATAGATTTGTTCGGGGCAAAGCCACTCTGTTCTGGCAAGATGACATACTTGATTAATGGTTTTAATCTATTAGTGACCACTTTGGCTATCACCTTATAAGTGGTGTTACATAGTGCAATGGGTCTGTAGTCATCAAAGGTTAAACTGTCAAATTTCTTGGGGATCAGGGAAATAAAGGTGTTGTTGAAATCTTTAAGAACAAAACCACCTGCTTGAGACTCCTCCACCACTTCCCATAGGTCCTTCACCAAGATATCCTAGGTTTTCTAAAAAAAGACTTTTGGGAATCCATCATGCCCTAGGGCCTTATCACTGACCATAGCAAAGAGATCCTTCTTGACTTCCTCTATAAATATTGGTCTTAGAAGAATAGCATTTTGTTCATCAGAAATACATTTGGGAATCAAATTTAACAAATCATCAACATTACCAAGGTTATCCAAGTCTCTAGCAAAAATATGTTTAAAAAAACTTACAAATTCATCATCAATCTAATATGGGGTATTAAGCAGGTCCCCCACCATGGAGTTGATGGAGAAGATTCTATTTCATGCCCTTCGAGCCTTCACTAACTTATGGAAGAACTTGGTGTTTCTGTCTCCATCCTTGAGCCAAGTTTCTTGAGACTTTTACCTCCAGAAAGTCTCTTCCTGAGACAAAATCTCTTTATATTTTCTCATTAAATCCTGCTCCATCTCAAAATGATATTTATCCATACCTGATGTAATGACCTTATCATTGAGAAACGCTAAGCTCTGTTCAAACTTAAGCTTCTCCACAAAGATGTTTTGAAACACATCTCGGTTCCAAATTTTCAATCAGGTTTTAAGGAACTGGAGTTTAAAAAAAAAAGGACTTGCTACCATCCCATTATGGATAATTTCCCCACCATTCAAAATTTTTGTCCAAAAACCCTTATTCTCTTAACCACATAGCTTCAAACTTAAAGAGAGAGCAATCCGGGGTTGCATCTTCCTGGATAGGGCAACATATAGGGAAGTGATCAGATTCTGCTATGGGCATGATATCAGCTGAACATAACCAATTGCACTCCTCCCAAGGGCCAGCCTATAGAAAATGATCTAGTTTTTCTATAATGTTTGAGAAGCCTCATCTTTTTTTGGTCCAAGTGAGTTCACCCTGATTGAAAACCACTTCGTTCATCCCATTGTTTGAAACAAAATCAACAAAATTCCTTTGACTAACACTCATCCAGCCTTTCCCCCCTTTCTTTTCAGAGGGACTTAAGATAGCATTAAAGTCACCCCAACATAAAAACCTCCTCTGGCCTATCTTTTAAGAACCCAAAGATATATTTCCATAGTAATTTATTATCCCTAACATTATTAGGACCATAAATATTGAATATATAAAATTTAGAGAGGAGTTTTTTTTTAGGAGATCTCTGCAAGATGCCAATTTGAAGCTTGGATGATTAAATAAACCATGATAGAACTATTATCCCATAAGAATCCTAAACCTCTTGAAGTACCTATTGCCTTAGAGAAGTGTCCTTTCCATTTACCAAATCTATTTTGAAAAGAAATAATCTCATCACCTTTTAGCTTTGGTTCATGAAGTAGTATAACATCTTCTCTAGCTTGATCAAGTGGATCGTGTTAGGGGAATTGCAGCCCCTAACATTCCACAAAAGGATTTTCATTTCTTCTGGGAAAAGGCATAGCCTTTCCCAGATCTTAGCAATATTGTTTGGCCTACTGCATTGCTAGCTAATTCCAATTTTTATTTGTTAGATTTTGCTCCTTTCTTACCTTTCTCCCCAAACTTTGGCTTTACCCTTAGGGATTATGTTTGTTCTATTCCTCTGTGGTCCATTATGTTGGGTATTTCTTCTAAACCCAAATCAATATCATTCTCATCATCACTTTGAGGGCTACAATGAGAGTCAGAGACTAACATGTTTTTGTTTCTATCTCTGGCCTCTTCAAAGGATCCTTCAAGGTTTCTGATTGGGGATATTTTGAAATGATGAAGACTATCCCCTAGCTCATTGTTGGAGGTCTGGTCTAGATTCTCAATAACTCCCACCAAGTTCTGAGTGCCAATTGTTGTGATAGTGAAGCTATCCAACCTTTCATGAAGCACGGGTGTATTTATTCCTCCAGAGTATTGGGATGTAGGATCATGTTCCAAACTCATCTGTTTAATGTCACATTGTAAAAGGTCATCCTTCAGTTTAGGATGTAAAGGCATCTGGACTCTATGCCTTACTATCTGATTTGAGCTCTCTAGCATTGGGTTTTCCTGTAGTGATAACTGAGTGTTGAGGATAATTTGGGGTGTATCAGAGACATTCACCCAGACATCTTCCAAAACCCTATCTGCTTCTGGTGACTCTTATAATTTTCTTTCCTTCATTGAGTCCAGGTGAGTTAGGGACAAGGTCTTCGACTGATCCAAATGGTTATCCCAGTCCTCATGATGTTCTTCAATTAGTTTCTCTTCCCTCTGTATTGAGAGGGGATCATCCACCTCTCTTTGAATTGATTGGTTTTCCTTAATCAGAAATTCAGAGACAACTTCTCCAGAAAAATATTTCTCCATTGTAGATCTGCACTCCTTTCTCAATTGAGGTGATTTGTATTGTCATCTTTCCAAACCTTCCAGTTTCACTTGAGTGTGTTCTAGTTTCCCATATAGATTAGAACATAGTTCTTCCTCTAGACGATCCAAAAGTTCATCCCTCTCTAAACCTTTACCCTTCATTGAGCTCTGCTTATGCTTTAGGGTCTCCTCACTTTGGGTGTGATCTCCCTCCCATACCTCAATCATCTATTTCCATACTCCATGGTCAGTGCCCAATAAGACATAACTTGGAATAGGATAGTTTTCCTATAGGTCGATCAAAATCCTTGGGTGAATAGAGGAATCCTTCCCATTGATAACTTCCTTAGCCTCTATAAAAGTACCTATGTTGTTACCTAGTTTCCTTAGGGTTTCCTCATCCAAATATTCCATTGGGAGGCTATGGAGATTCAGCCAGACTGGGTATTCCTTCACTTTTTCCATGCATGGGTTAAAATTTGCTTCCCAGTCTTTGAGATATACTCCTCTCCACTCGACGAGATATGGCCCGTTATTGAGGATCCACACATTTTCCTCCTTGGTTGGACATATTCCCATGTAAAACCCATTTGTGAGGGTTTTGAGCATGATTATTTTCCCCCAAACATTTTGGCACCATGAGCGAATAGTGCTTATTGACAGCCATGGACCCACCCATTTAAAGAAAAAGATCTATCATTAAGAGATCCTATAGCATCTTTCCAATGGGTGTTTGAGATTTTAATGGTGGACATAACCTCATACCTAATATTAGACACTTGATCCTTCTCCTTAGCCATGTCTTGGTTCATGGTCCCATTCAGACTATTCTTCTTTCGACGATAGAACTTGTGCTCAATTTTTCTGAAGTCAAATTTTTTCCCAATCTCTGTGTAAAGGGGTTGTTTGTATTTCTGTCTAGAATAGTTCTTCCCAGTCCTGCCATTCCAAATCTATTTAATTTGATTCCTCCTTTCTGCAAACCCTTTTACAGAGTGGAAGGAAGGATCTCTAGGTGGTCTGGTTTTTTGAAAATGGGAGGTGAAAGGCCTTTTGATTCTAGTCTTACGTGTATAAGGAAAGCCTATATGTTCTCTGAAGGCCACAAGACCTCCATTCTGGTCATATCTTCATCCACCTGTAGTTGTAGGTGACTGTTGGACTCACCAAAATTCCCACTTCTCTCTCATCCCAAACTTCATAAAATTGTGTATGGTTAATATTAGTCTCTTTAGAAAATTCTAATTAATGATTGACGTTTACACTAAGGATATGCATATATATATGCCAAAGATTGAGGCTTGATTTATATTGAAATATGAATTAAACAAAATGTGTTATTACATAGAAATATAACCCTTAAGATATATGTTTTTCAAGTGTTTGGTCATGTTCTTTTCGAGTGTTTGCTGATGTAGTCAAGGTCAGAGGATCCAATAAAGAACTATCCAAACTTCCAGCCAACAACAAGAAAACACAGCAGAGACTCAACAACACAGAGATATAACAACTTATATCTATTCATATTCATTTCAGATTCAATTACATGCAACATTCCAGGCTATAAGGCCTTCTTGATTATGGCCAAATACAATGAAATAAATTTAAGATCTACCACAAAGATCTTCTGCAAGCATCAGACCATGTACCTTCTGCCAATTATACAAAAAATCACTACAAGCGTCAGCTCTGTCTTCCAAACTAGTCCAGATCTATGACACACCACACAGCAACATGGTAAGAACTCCAAGAAAAAATTTAAACTTGTGCTCGCAAGCCACCAAGAAATCTTTTTGCCTCCTAAGCCAACATGCCACTAGCTCTTCCAACTTCCTTCCACTATCTCAAATCTGTAGATCTCACAAAAACTCTTCAAGCTCTTCTTCTCCTACCTTTTTTCTACTCCTCATTTAGCTTAGACTCCAAGACTGAATTCCATGATTACCTGATCAAATCCACACTCGAGGACTTGGACTCCAGAATGATCCTTCCACACCTTCTCTCCTATACAACTCTACCCAAACCCCTCTATAAATACTAAGCAAGCCACAAGTCGGCCTTGAAATTACAATTAATTAAAATCCTCAGACCAAGTCAACCTCCCACACAAATTAAATACACCAACAACAATATTAAATAAAAAATGTCGGCCATCAAGTCGGCCTCTAGATCCAACACCCAAAGAAACCCATTCGGTGAGCAAGGACACCGAAAGATAAGAAATAAAACCGAAACCCGTCGGTGAGCACAAGAATGAAAAACAACACAGAAACCTGTCGGTGACCATAGGAATGAACAACAACACCAAAACCTATCGGTGACCATGGGAACAAATAGCAACACCGAAAACCGTCTGTGACCACAGAAATGAACAACAACACCGAGCAGAAAACTCCCGAACAAGACAACCCCAAGAACTCCATCCTTCAACTGAGCTCCAGAGCAACCAAAAATATGGCAACCAAAGATTTTCCAAGATCCTCATATGCACCTACTTCAGTAGCTTATACTCCCTTCTTGTGGCTAAGTCTTAGTCACTTTGTATATGTGATTTGATTTGATTTTCAACTTTGATGATCTTGGAGGTGATGTAGGGATAGCTTGAATTCTTTTAGTTTTCTTGTAATCATCTAGTCAACAAATTTTCTTTTTTCTATTAAATACGGTCCTCGTTCACACTTACTTTCTTTTGTATTTGTATAACTTTTGAGATTTGAATTTGAAATTTGTGAACCTTGATTTGAGATTTCTTATGACTCTTTTTTTCGGTGGCTAGGATGTGTTTTATGTTGCTAGTCCTATGTTGTGAAGTAATCCTCTCTATCATGTTCAATATGGAATATGGAAAGAGTGTATAAGGGAGTAGGTTGCAAAGAAAATACAATTATTATTCTTAAAATCATATTTTGCTTGAAATATGCCTTATCAGTTAAGAAATGTTCAAAGTAAATTAACATACACATGGATATGAATATTAGATATACATTGCATGAAATAATTAGTATGGATCAATATGCTTGATGCAAGTTTTGATACTATGAGTATGTAGTATAGATGAGGTCACAGTTTCCCCACCTCTTTGATGAAATCCATGAGGATGATCAAGCCTATAGGGGGAAGATATTAGGCCTACCCTAGCCCGACATAGAATAGAACTATCTTTCACTTATATGCTCTCCAGTCAATACTGATTTTTCTATAGTCAGACTTTTGGGATACATGTATTACTTTATGGATCTGTTGAATCCTTTTCTTGTATACAACACCTGATTATGTAATCGAGGAATCTATTAGATACTTTGTGTAAGTGATGCAGATTTCCATTTAGAACTTAGTTTTGATGGTACAATATATTGGATTAGTATGTGGATGCTAGATAATATAAGTACGCATATTTATTAAGAGTTATGTTTATACATATGGATTAGAAGCATATATTGTTTAAAATTTGACTAATCATCGATGCAAATGTGAGTGAATGTGTGTTCAATTTACATTATGTATCTTGATATGTTTATGTGTTGATTTATTGAACCTACTGATATGTGCAATGAGTGTGCAGAAAAATTGACCATGTTACTAATCGGGAATTAAAAAATGGACTTATGTGAAAATCGTGATGCTAAGGCCCTGTCTATAAAAAGAGACATGGAACTCATTTTATTGTATTTTTATTTGTAAAAGTATGGTGTATGATTGTAATTTATTTAATTGAATAAATGTGTAATAAGTCATGCTCATGTGAATTTGTTGTGTCACTTGACACATGTGCACCTTGTGTGTTGGTATGGCTAGTGAATGTGACTAGCACAGGCTTAACTTTACCTAGGAGATACCTAGTATAGTCCCAATGCTTACCCTAAGCTTTAGGAAGATAAAATTGAGTCAACGAAGATAAGGATGAGTCAAGAGAGATTGGATTGAGTCTTGAGGGTTGAATTTTTGTGAGTTAACCTTGGGTGGAATTTAAGAGGGTCATTTGGGCTCCTAGGGAGTAACTAGGGTAAAAAACAACTACCCAAATTGGCACCTTAGGGGTTAGGGGTCTTTTTCAACCCATTAAGAGCCTCAAAATTTGTTTATGACTCCCCTAAAGTATCCATTTTGGGAAGTGACGAATTTGGAGAGTTGGAAGACTTTGGTTAAGCCATCCCTTCTTTCCTTGCAATCATTTAAATCCATTTATGGAGAAGGAAGGCAAGTAGGGAGAGTAGATGTATTAGGGTCTCTCCTCCATTTATGATTCCTAATATTTTAGGAAGAATGCCTATATAAGGAAGGGTTTAGAGGGAGTTTGGGTACACACCCACTCTCTACTTTTAGAGACAGATTCATTTTGTAGGAGTAAGACTTGAGAGAAGGAGGAAGGATGAGAAGGAGAAGCTCTTCACAAACAACCTTGCATTTACCATAGCTTGGATTTGAGGTGAGTTTTCTGGTTAGCATAGCTAGAGTAGTCTTTCCTTGCATTTTTACATCGCTTGATAAATCCATGAATTAATTTTATGTTATTGTTTTCAGCTTCATGGGTTTTCATGGAGTTTATGTGTTGAGTCTTGTATTTTATTTTGTGATTGTTTGTATATGGGGTTCTTCAAGGAATATTCACCCTTTGGAGGGTTGGGTAACCTTGATGGGGTGAAAGGTAGTGATCTACCCAAGTAGTATAGAGTCTCCCATGTGTGGAGGGATGTACATGGGTATATGGGTGCCCATGATGCCAATAATTCCCAAAGGAATGTGGGGTTCATAAGAAAAAAAATTTGAAGGCTTGAAGCCATGACTTGTTTTGTGAAAGAAAGGTAAATTTACTCCAGTTGCCACCATAGGGCATGGAGGAGAAGGGTAGAAATTTGTTCATGAGTCCATGTGTGGCGATGAACCAAGATTAAATATGTGGTACTTAGGAATGTTGAGCCCATGTGTGGCTTATTCCTACTATATGTATTTTTTATTATTGGATTTCTCCTCTTGTGGTAGTCCTCTTTCACCCCTTTGTTTCAGGTCTTTTGAAGACCTGCTTATATCCTTGGGTATTGGGTATTTTATTGTGTTTCAATTTTCAGTTTCATGGTTGTTATGTGTATGTATCGTGGTTGAGTTCTAGATCCCCTATCTCGGGGGTGGCCTTGGAAATGCCTAGGTTGGGAGGTGAGCCTCCATGGTCAACCTTGATGTTTTCGCAGGTTTAGAGAATTTTTTTGAAAGTATAGTTGAAGTCTTGGTGTCTTGGATGCAATTTCTGCCTTAAAGTCTTTTTTCGTTCAAGCTTCTTCCTTGTAAATTTTGAAAGGTTTTGGAAATTGTAATCTTCTTGTTTTGAAGACACTTGTATTTTTCAAATGAGAGTATGTTTATTTCTATTAATAAAATAAGTATTTGGACCTTTATTTGAAATGATGGTTATCCCAAAATGAATTTATGGATGTTTTATTAAATATAGTGGAAAATGAATCTTAAGGACTATAACTCTAATTGATGTTGTTATTATATATTAATCTTTCCATTAATTTAATTTGTGAAATTAGCAAAGGTGTAGAAAGAGAAGAAAAGACTACATCTCCTTTAGTTAACTTAAGATGATTAAAGAGAAATTTATGTTCACTATATTAAGGTTTAAGTGCCCAAATTATGGGGCATGATAATTGGTATCAGAGCTCTGGGTTCCCCTCTAGGGCCTTGAGTTCACTATGCTTAGTTTATGTAGGTAAGTAATAGTAATCACTTGGCTTTCTAGTTGTCCTTACTTTCTCCCTATGTTTCCTTTAAATCTCTATTGTTAGAATGACTATATGTAAGCTATTTTGTTAAAACTTTATATAGAACAATACCAAGTAGTCCTTAAAACAAAAAAGGGCCTTTAAACTTTTATATTAAAAAAAAAATAAGATTCTCCTTATATATATATATATATATATATATATA
>MU227195.1:1787180-1804622 GCA_018584345.1 Thuja plicata | reverse complement strand
TTCTTAAGAGAGGAGGTAAGGGAGGGATGACCTTCCCCATCCCCATGGCGGCGATGCTTGCTATCGAAGGTCGTCGACCGGCCACAGAGGGGCGAGGCAGACCCCGCCCACTGCACCCCGCTCTCCTTCTCCCTTCCTCGCCACTGGAGTAGTCTTGCCGCGGCTTATTGTCGTATTGCCAACCCTCTCCCTTTGCCTCTCATATGACCCACTGACCTTGCCTCCCACAACTCCGCTCTCGCGGGGCATTTGCGTACACAAAGCAAAAACTTTTGCCTTGTCTGGTTGCTTCCCTCCAAGTTGCATGTCGCTTCTCTCTTCCCCTACCAAAAATCTAGGTAGTATAAAAAATGAAGTCTTCTCTATGCATTTTTAAAATTTAGTGATAGTGGAATGATTATATTTATAATTTTTAAAATAGTTAGATTGGATTTAGTTGATAGTATATTAGATTTTTCAATGGATTCCAAATAACAATTCATTAGAGTTATTTATGGAAAAGTTGACTTCTTCGATAGAAGTCACTAGAGGTCATATTAATTAAATAGATTAGTGAATGTGGAAAAATCTATAATTATAAGTTTTTAATTCTAATAGAATTGATTTTACATTCTCTCTCAATTTCAAATTTTATACATTTTAATTCATAGTTGATTAATTTGACTTTAAGGAAAGAAGATCTAGGAGGGTCATTAACTAAGCAAACTTAGCAATTAATAATTTAAGATTTAAAGTATTAATAGATGGGAATTAATATATACATAATTTCTATGGGATTAGTATATATAAATTTTTTATTGGTTTAGATATTTAAATTTCTGTAAGTATGAACTAAAGTGAGCATAATAAGTTGGAGTAACTAGGTATGTTTAATTGCTAGATTTAAATATACGTTTAAAAATCATTATCGTAATTAAATGTTTTAAATTCCTTAATGTGTGGACTTTAAAGGGGTTGTTTATAGATTTATTATTAAATTCAAATTGTTTGTATTAAACCGATTGTTTAATTTTGAACATTATTAGTTCATTTATATTCGCATTTAACTAATGCAAGATAAGAGCTTATTTATATTAATATTAAGGGTGTACTTTGAGTGTGTATTTGGCTAAGGGAAGTGATTATGTTAATAAATATAGTTAATTCAAATAGTTAAAATATAAGTTATTTTTAGATTAACTTATTATTTTCATTTTAAATGGTTCATACTATATCGAACTAAATTTCCATCCAAAGATTATCCTAAGGTTTATCAATGCATAAATCTAAGTGCTCATGAATACAGAGATAACTTAGTAAGGATGGTATTTATTAATTTTAGCTTTGGAAATCTCTTTAGATCTAATCACCCTAGGTATATTAGTTAATAATTTAGTAAACCTAAGAGATTGGCACCCTAGATTGAGCACTCATTATTCGACTAGTGGACATACATAGTCAAATGGAGTCAACATATGTCCACTTAGACCTGTTCAAGGTTCTAAAACTTTTACCTGTGTAGCTCACTAGTAGGAAACTAGAGACAGGTGTTTGTGTATGGTAATATTAGTCTCTTTAGAAAATTCTAATATATATATATATATATATATATGCCAAAGATTGAGGCTAGATTTATATTGAAAGATGAATTAAACAAAATGTGTTATTACATAGAAATATAACCCTTAAGATATATGTTTTTTGAGTGTTTGGTCATGTTCTTTAGTGCACCCTGGATGCAAGGTGTCATGTAGCTTATACTCCCTTCTTGTGGCTAAGTGCTAGTCACTCTGTATATGTGATTTGATTTGATTTTCAACTTTGATGAACTTGGAAGTGATGTAGAGCTAGCTTGAATTCTTTTAGTTTTCTTGTAATATTCTAGTCACCAAATTTTCCTTTTTCTATTAAATATGGTTCTTGTTCACACTTTCTTTTGGATTTGTATAACTTTTGAGATTTGAATTTGAAATTTGTGAACCTTGGTTTGAGATTTCTTATGAATTTTTTTTTCGGTGGCTAGGATGTGTGTTTTATGTTTCTAGTCCTGTGTTGTGAAGTAATGTTTTCTATCATGTTCAATATGGAATATGAAAAGAATGTATAAGGGATTAGGTTGCGAAGAACATACCACTATTATTCTTAAAATCATATTTTTCTTGAAATATGACTTATCAGTTAAGAAATGTTCAAAGTAGATTAACATGCACATGGATATGAATATTAGATATACATTGCATGAAATAATTAGCATTGATCAATATGCTTGACGTGAGTTTTGATACTATGAGTATGCAGTATAGATGAGGTCACAATTCCCCCACCTCTTTGATGAAATCTAGAAGGACGTTCATGCCTAGAGGGGGAGGATGTGAGGCCTACCCTGACCCAACATAGATTAGCACTATCTTTCACTTATATGCTCTCCAGTCAATACTAATTTTTATATAGTCAGACTTTTGGGACACATGTATTGCTTTATGGATCTATTGAATCCTTTGCTTGTATACAACACCTGATTATATAATCAGGGAGTCTATTAGATACTTTATGTAAGTGATGTATATTTTCATTTAGAACTTAGTTTTGATGGTACAATATATTGGATTAGTATGCGGATGTTAGATAATATCAGTATGCAGATTTATTAAGAGTTATGTTTATACACATGGATTAGAAGCAGATATTGTTTAAAATTTGATGAACCATTGATGCAAATGTGAGTGAATATGTGTTCAATTTACATTATGTATCTTGATATGTTTATGTGTTGATTTATTGGACCTACTGATGTGTGCAATGAGTGTTCAGGAAAATTGACCACAGTACTAATCAGGGATTTAGAAATGGACCTATGTGAAAATTGTAATGCTAAGGCCCTGTCTATAAAAAGAGACATGGACCTTGTTATATTGTATTTTTATTCATAAAAGTATGATGTATGATTGTAATTTATTTAATTGAGTAAATGTGTAATAATTCATGCTCATGTGAATTTGTTGTGTCACTTGACACATGTGCACCTTGTGTGTTGGCATGGTTAGTGAATGTGACTAGTATAGGATTAACTTTACCTAGGAGTTACCTAGTATAGTCCCAATGCTCACCCTAAGGTTTAAGAAGATAAGATCAAGATAAGATTGAGTCAAGGAAGATAAGGATGAGTCAAGAGAGATTATATTGAGTCTCGAGGGTTGAATTTTCGTGAGTTAACCTTGGGTGGAGTTTAGGCGGGTCATTTGTGCTCCTAGGGAGTAACTAGGGTCAAAACTAACTACCCCACTTATTACCTTAGGGGTTAGGTGTCATGTTCAACCCATTAAGAGCCTCAAAACTCATTTATGACTCCCCTAAAGTCTCCATTTTAGGAAGTGATAAATTTGGAGATTTGGAAAACTTTGGTTAAGCCATCCCTTATTTCCTTGCAAGTATTTAACTCCATTTATGGAAAAGGAAGGCAAGTAGGGAGAGTATATGGATTAGGGTCTCTCCTCCATTTATGACTCTTGATATTTTAGGAAGAATTCCTATATAAGGAAGGGTTTAGAGGGAGTTTGGGTACACACCCACTCTCTACTTTTAGAGACAAATTCATTTTGTAGGAGTAAGACTTGAGAGAAGGAGGAAGGATGAGAAGGAGAAGCTCTTCACAAACCACCTTGGATTTACTATAGCTTAGATTTGAGGTGATTTTTCTAGTTAGCATAGCTAGAGTAGTCTTTGCTTGCATTTGTACATCACTTGAGAAATCCATGAATGAAGTTTATGTTATTGTTTTTCAACTTCATGGGTTTTCATGGAGTTTTTGTGTTGAGTCTTGTATTTTATTTTTTGATTTTTTGTATATGGGGTTCTTCAAGACATATTCACCCTTGGGATGGTTGGGTAACCTTGATGGGGTGAAAGGTAGTGATCTACCCAAGTAGTGTAGAGTCTCCCATGTGTGGAGGGATGTACATGGGTATTTGGGTGCCAATGATGCCAAGAATTCTCAAAGGAATGTGGGGTTCATAAGAAAAAATTGGAAGGCTTAAAGCCATGACTTGTTTTGTGAAAGAAAGTTAAATTTAATCTAGTTTCCGTTGTAGGGCATGAAGGAGAAGGGTATAAATTTTTTCATGAGTCCATGTGTGGCCATGGAAAAATATTAAATATGTGGTACTTAGGAATGTTGAGCCCATGTGTGGCCTATTCCTAGTGTATGTATTTTGTATTATTCGCTTTCTCTTCTTGTGGTAGTCCTCTTTCACCCCTTTGTTTCGGGTCTTTTGAAGACCTACGTATATCCTTGGATATTGGGTATTTTCTTGTGGTCCTATTTTCAGTTTCATGGTTGGTATGTGTGTATGTATCCTGGTTCAGTTCTAGATCCCCTAACTTGGGGGTGGCCTTGTAACGGCCTAGGTTGGGAGGTGAGCCTCCATGGTCAACCTTGATGTTCTCGTAGGTTCAGAGAAATTTTCTGAAAGTATAGCCAAAGTCTTGGTGTCTTGGATGCAATTTCTACCTCAAAGTGTTTTTCCATTCAAGCTTCTTCCTTGTAAATTTTGAAAGGTTTTGGAAATTTTAATCTTCTTGTTTTGAGGATACTTGTATTTTTGAAATCAGAGTATGTTTATTTCTATTAATAAAATATTATTTGGACCTTTATTTGAAATCATGGTTATCCCAAAATGAATTTATGGATGTTTTACTAAATATAGTGGAAAAGGGATCTTAAGGACTATAACTCTAATTGATGTTGTTATTATATATTAATATTTCCATTAATTTAATTTGTGAAATTTGCAAAGGTGTAGAAAGGGAAGAAAAGACTACATCTTCTTTAGTTAACTTAACATGATTAAAGAGAAATTTTTGTTCATTAGATTAAGGTTTAAGTGCCCAAATTTTGGGCCATGGCTGTGTCCTTTTTGTTGGATAAAACCCTAATTATGGTTTCATTCCCTAGTAATACATTTTTTTCCCAAGTATGATAAATACGAGGGAGCATCTGATCCACAAGATCACCTATGGGAATTTTGTGCATTGAGGTTGGAGTTCATGCATGACACAACTTATTTAATGATATTATTTTCAAGAAGCCATGGAGGAATGGCGATGGAGTGGTTTTATAAACTACCCTATGGTATTCACACTTTTGAAGAACTGGCTTCCAATTTTGTGGCACATTATTCCTATAATATCAAACATGAAGTAACAATGATTAATTCATGGAATATGAAACAACGTGATGGAGAAGGGTTCTTACTTTTCCTATAAAGATGGAGAGTGATATTTTCTAGATACCCTTCAAGTGTTCCCGAAAAGGAAAAAATGTATATTTTCATCAATAGCTTGAATACAGAAATGAACTATCATTTGAGGTTACAATGTCCACATTCTTTCCAAGACCTAATAGAAAATGGAGTCACAACAGAGGAGGTGTTATTGAAAAGTGGAGAAATCAAACTCTACAAGGACAACACAAATTCTAATAATAACAATACTTTTAACAAGTCAACAACAATAGAGCTCATCCTAATAACAATCAGTTTGGATCAAGAATACTAACAAGGGTGTGGTCAATGATGGAGTTGTTGAATCAAACAACTTAAAGGCCACTCCATTCAATCTCATGTGAGGATCTAACCAAGCTAACAATGTAAATCAAGCACCTAAGGCTCTCTTCAACAACAACAATTTTGGGAATAATCAAGAGGCTAGCAAGCCTAAACCCTTCTTTGCTCCATCTCGTAGAAGGAAATTCACACTCTTGGTGATCTGTAATTAGTGTTTACAATAAAAATTTTAAATTAATTCCAATTACTTTTTTTCCCGATCCAGGCATAATTGCGTGATTATGCTTTTTAACCATTGAAATTACAATTAAGGACACTTTTACAAAATTTAAAGAACTTAACTAATTACTAAAATAAAGTAATTAAAATAAGAATTTAAACTGAAATGAAATAGTGTTAAAGAAATGAAGGAGAATGTAAGACAGGAGATAGAAGAAAAATAAGATAGAAGATAGGAGGATAAAACACAGGTTGATAACAGAGTTCATCCTTTAAGGACTACGTCTTTAGGTTTGCTTCTCAATGTTGGGACTGCTTTATTGATATCATCAAGAAAAACTATGCTTTGTTATAACACCCAAGCTTTCAGAATGTGCATACAATTCCCTCACAATCTCTCTCACTTTAAATTTTTTTGTGTGTAATAACACCTTGCAAATTTTCTTCTCACAAAGAATTTTTCCTCTAAGAAATAATTCTCCAATCTCCAAAATCCTCAAAAGTCTAAATTTTCCTCCCAGGCTAATTGCCTTTACAAAAGAAAATAGCCCCCTTTTATACAAATTTATTTGCTAATATAATGTTAAAACCATATGATCTCCATATCCCAAAATCTCCCTAAAATATGAAAAACCCTTTAAAACAAGGCTAATTCATTTGGAAATATCCCCTTATTTTTGGAGATAATTTATTCTTATCAGATTGATTTACCTTATTTAATTTATGGTCACTAAATACAAGGGAATAAATTGAAATACGATAGATATAAATTTTGAAAATCTTGCTGGCATAGCGGTAGTGTCTCGTGCAATTTTTTAGCTTTTATTTCCGTAACATTTATATTCAAATAATTATTTAATGCAAATAATTCCTAATGGTTGTGTTTGGTCTATTGGTTTAAAGGAGAAATAGTGGAGGAGAGGTGATGGGTTTGAAATCCCATGAAACAACTTTTAAACAAACCAACAGCCTGCATGTTTCCACTTGCTGACATCATCAATAAACACTGTCAACCTTAGGCAACCCAAATTTGACTAGATGTAACTTATGTTTCCACTTGTTGACATCATCAATCAAAAAAGTCAACCTTAGTCAACCCAACTTTAACTGGCTATAACTTTTGCATACGGGCTCCATTTTTGAAACCAAATATAGTTCTGGAATCAGCCCGACGAGCACTACAATTTAGCATAGTTTTTTCTTTGATTTGAGACAATTAAATTTTCACCTTTTTGAATGCCTCATTTTCTTGTTTGACCGAGCCTTTGACTGCACATAAATTCTACATACGAGCTCCTTTTGAGCCCATTCAATTTACGTCAGGACCATATCAACGATCATTTTACAAAGATGTTGCTTTTGTGAGATTTTGAGACTGTGAAATTTTCAGGTTGTCTGGATCCACATGGATCACTTGGGTGAAACTCTTGAAAATGCATTGAGGACCCTCATTGTGAATAAGATTATTGACTTACCTAAAGCTTATCCCTATGAGCCACAAGTTAAACCATCATGGTGGAGTGAGTCAAAACATTATGAATACCTTCAGAATCAAGGACATAAGACAAATGATTATATGTGCTTGAAACGTGTGGTGCAAGACCTCATTGACAATGGAGTGATCAAAGTGGAAGGACCCTAAAATAATGAAGATCACATGGCTTTCAAAACAACTTTATTCAAACACAAGAAAGGAGAATCTTCAAATGCTAACAACAATGGAAATAATTCAAGAGGTAATAACAAAGTTAACTTTACCCATAGCTATGATAATACTATCAATGCCCTATCAGGACATGAAAATAATATCAATATTGTGGTGGTAAAGGATCAACCTAGAAAAGATACCTCTAATGTTGTTATTAGGGGAAAGCATCAAGGATCACTCTACAAGGAAGTGCTCCTAAAATTTTTAGTCCTACTCAAGAAACCACTTTGACAAAACAAACACCTTCTTCAATGAAGCCCTATAGCTTAGTGGATCAATTGCAAAAGACACCAGCTCAAATTTCCATCTTGGAGCTATTGAAACTTTCTCACAATCATAAGGAAATCTTGGAGAAAGCTCTTGTGGAAGCTACCATTCCTAAAAACTTGGAGGAAAAAAGGTTTCAAAACATGGTGGGTCATCTCATTGCACCTCATTGTCGATCATTTTTTGAGAAAGATGACATGTCTATAAATCATCCTCAAAACCTCCCATTGCATATAGAGGTCTTGATCCAAAAGCACCATGTCAAAAGAGTCCTCATTGATGGAGGAGCTGGTCTAAATATATGTATCTTGAGTTTAGTTAAGGCTTTAGGGTTATCCAAATCATCCATTGATCCAAAGTAGAAAATCACTATTAAAGCTTATGATGAGGAGGATAGATCTTCCAAAGGAATGGTGTTTTTTCCCATTCAAGTGGGCCCAATCAAGAAAGATACCATTTTTCAAGTCCTAGACATGAAATTAACTTATAACATTTTGTTAGGAAGGGCATGGATTCATGAAATGCAAGCAGTGCCTTCAACATATCACCAATGTATCAAGTTTCCATACATGGGTGATGAAATAAATATTGGAGGAGACTCAAATCCCTTTCAATATTGTAACATGGTGAAATCCATACATGAGCTATTTATTCGAAACAATAGAGAAGGAGTCAGCCCTAGTGCAATCATGGACGAAACTAAGGAAGAAGGTCCTAGTTTGATATTAAAAGCTACTTCTACCTCAAGTCCTAATGAAACTAACTTATCTACATCGACTAAGGGAAAAGAGAAGGTTAGTTTTGAGGGTGAAAGTTTTAATGATCTTTTGGTAAAAGTTTCTACTCCAAGGGAAGAAACTTTGAGACCTTCTAGGGTTGAAAGAGAACAAGCCAAAGAAGACAATTATCAAAATATGAATGAAAAGATGCACACATTTGAAAAACAATGTAAAATTCATCAAAAAGGAGTGGGGGTATATTCAGTTTCATTATTTGACTTACCCACTTCTCCAAGGACACATGGAAAACCTTCTAGTTCTCATCCACCCAAAAAATATAACTCTCATTTTGTGAGGGAAAGTGATCAATAAACCTTAGAAAAAGAAGACAATTAAGTATTTCAATGGCTTTATAAATATGAGGATAGTACAAGTGTTCCCATTGAAAGAGTTCAACATGTCAACATTCAAATTGACCAATATGGAAAAGGATTCCAAATCATGCAAAAGATGAGTTACAAGGGAAGAGAACCCTTAGGCATAAGAAATAAAGGTGTGTTAGAACCCTTTCAACTTCCTTGGAGATCCAAGGATGAAAAATTAGGTATAGGGTATCAAGAGCGAGGAGTTAGTTCAAGCAATATTCATTATTCCTATGAACATGTACATATGTTATGATATGAAAGTGAAGATGAATTTGGTGAATATGAATGGGATTCTCTATCTGAATATTCTTGTCATGACAAGTAAATATATTTCATTCATACCTATGCTCCTATATCTAGTACAAGCAATCAAGCCGATATGGATCAAGGATCGATTTCTACACAAGTATCACATGATCCTCAAGTACCAAATATAGGACAAGCATCTAGTGAAATCAATGGGTAGGTGAACCATGGGTACCTTCATGAGGGGGAGATTCCAATGTTGGGTTTAATCCAAAAGTATTTTTCCCATAGAAATCCATGAGGACTCTAGTGAAGAGAATTTTGATCCAACTTCTATGGAACACCTTGAACAAGCGCATGTCATTGACTTAAGTGATACAATGTATGAACCTTCAAATGATGTCATGTCCTTAAATCCTGTGAATGATAGTTTACCCAACACATCCTTATCTCTTATCCATCATGAACTTATTGGTTGGGATTTGACTGAGCCAAATGACATACTTTATTTCCCTAATGACAATGCCATGACCTAATACCTCAATGCAGTTGAACCATCTTCCAGCAATGAATTTGATGCAAGCATGATGATAGAAGCAAGTGTACAATCTCTCAATCCACAAGAAGAAAAAGAAAAAAATGAAAAAAAAATGATAGTGGTGAAAACCACCAGGTGGCAGTGCTAGATCCAAAAAGAGTAAAAATAAAGGATGTTTCTAAAGGTGAAAATCCAATTACAGCACCTAAGGAAGAGAGATTGGACAATTTACCCAAACATGAAAAGGAAAGATCTCCCATCTTAATTGAACCAACAAAAAAATTTAACATTGGCACAAAATTGGAACCCAAATTCATCCATCTAGCAGCATCTTTAACTCCAACATAAATAAAGAATTTCATCGAATTCTTCCAAGAAAAGAAAATAAAATTTGCATGGTCTTATGTGGATATGCCAAGATTAGATCAAATTTTCATAATGCATCACCTAAATGTGAGGCTCAGAGTCAAACCAGTTAAGCAAAAGTTAAGAAAGATGCATCCTCATGTAGCTTTGTTGGTTAAAGTAGAATTGGAGAAGTTACTAAAAGTTGTCTTCATAAGAGTCATAGCCTATGCTGAATGGATTTGAAACATTGTACCTATAACTAAACATGACAAGTCCATCTGAGTATGCACCAATTATATAGATATTAACCTTGCTTTCCATAAAGATGATTTGCCATTACCAAGCATTGATGCTATAGTGGAATTGACAGTGAGACACTCCATATTCTCATTAATGGATGGATTTAGTGGTTACAATCAAATCAAAATAGCACCTGAAGATCAAGAAAATACTTATTTTACTTTTCCTTGGGATACCTTTTGTTGGAATGTCATGCCCTTTGGCCTTAAAAATGTTGGAGCTACCTATGAAACGGCAAAGCCTACAATTTTTCATGACATGATGCACACCTTTCTTGAAGATTATGTGGATGACATTTTAGCCAAGTCACATGAAAGAAAAGATCATCTACCTATTTTAGAGAAAATATTTACAAGATTGGAACAATTTAAAGTTAGGTTAAATCCTAAAAAGTGTGCACTTGGTGTCCAATCTGGAAAGCTATTGGGTTACATAGTTTCAGCCAAAGGAATAGAAGTAGATCCAGAAAAGGTGCAAGTAATTATGTAGATGGAAAATGGTGTAGAGAATCTCTATTTTTGTTGTTTTTGATGTGATTTAGGGTTAGGTTAGGTGTTTAGGATGAGTGACAATAAGGTCCACTAGGGTGGATCCAATTTGTGGTCATTTCCATGTTTGTAAGAGTCAAATGATCTCATGAGGGATATTATGGTCATTTTGACCTAGAAAGCCAAAATGTGTTATTTTTGTGTACCTTGGGGTTAGAATGTGTCTTAGGACCCTATATGTCCTAATGATGGTCATATAAGTCAATCATGACCATCGAGTTGACAAAAGAAGTCAAATTGCACAAAATGGAAAAGTTGCTAGCAACATTGAAAAGTTGCTCGAGCAACTTTCGCAACATCTTGACAAGAAGTTGAAAAATCAAGTTGGAGCGGTTGTAACTGATCATGCTCGGTATATGAGCTTGGATTTGATGTTTTTGGAAGGTTATTCAAGTTTTGAATTGCAGAACTTGTTTTTTGGTACTTTTGTACGGATGCCTGAGACTGTATTTTTGTAATCTGCATTGTCTTGTTACTCCTGTATGGCTATGTATAGATTGGGAGAGGAGATCAGACCCCATGGGGGTGTATTGTTTTCAATTAGATTTCTTATTCAATATCTATTTTGATTTCAATTTCATTTAGCGTAAAGTTATAGAGTTTTGTAAGTCGCTGGTGTGCAAGTGACCTTTCCAGTGTTGTAGAGTTAGAAATGGCTCTAACCTAAGAACCCACCAGTGGAATTGACTAAAACCATGGGGGAAGTAGGGTTAGAGTCTATAAATAGGGTTTTTTTTTTCATTTTTATTGTTGCAATAGATTTCCTAGACCAAATGGGAATCCCTATGGCTGATTATTGAATACAGGTGAGCCTGGACAGGGTGAAGAAGGATTTGGTTCGAGCACCCATGATCTTGGGGAAAGACTTAGAGGAATTTTTAGAATCCCCATATATTCTCCTTGAAGGATTCAAAGGTGGGAGGAGGTGAAATGAAGTTTGGAGATCAATTTGGTGACAATTGATCAAGACTGGTCCATAGACCTAATTAATAGGCTGAAAACTAGGGCCTGATAGAAACTAGGGTTGTGGGTGCATCCAAGAACTTAGATTTTGGAATCTGATAGAGTTGATAGAAACCTTGAAGATGTTCAAGGTATTCTATGGGTTTTTTTGGAGGATTTTGGATAATTATCCCAAAATATGTGAAATTAGACCTACTAGGAAACAAGCCAATTAGGCCTCCTAGTGAATTTGATGCCTAGTGAATTTGATGCCAAGTGAATTTGATGCCAAGTGAATTTGAATTGGTAAAGTATCCAAAAGTGTGGGAAAGGGTTTTAAAGACCTATGAATGAGAAAATAAAATAGAAAAGAGTCTAGGTGAATGTATGGGAAGATCCTAAGTAGGGGTTTGGGATTCTAGGAGGAAATCTAGTGAAAAAGTCTAGACAATTGAAGAGCTAGTTAGACTAGTTGTGCCTAGAAGTGTTTGATTCTTTAACAAATCAACTATACCTTGGAGGAGAAGTTGATAATGAGGATCTTGGAGATCCAAATTTGGAGAACAACATAAGGATAACTAATCATTGGATGATTAGAAAGAATTAGGAGTACTTTGGGGGAAAGAAATCACTAGAGCCCTAAACCCTCTGCATCAAAGTGGTATTAGAGCCATAATTTCTTAAAGTTTATGTATGTCTGAAGGGGAGGAGAGTCAAGAGGTTGACTACATGCCTCATAAGGAAATGAGTAGGGATGCCATTTTGGAATTGATTTGGGGTCTCTTGGAGAAGGCTAGTGTGTCTGAGATAAGGAGTAAAAAGAAGATCACTGAATGGGGAGTTGAGAGTGATGAGGATGTTGAAAGTCAGATAGAAGAGTCATCTAACAAAGGTAAAGAACCTGAGATGGATAAAGATCAAAAGGTATTCTTGGATGCCTTTAAGTCCATCAACAAGGAAATTATGGAACACATACCCTATTACTGTGGCAGTCTGAATGGAGAAGAGTTGTTAGATTGGCTAGAGGCCATAGATAATCAGCTTGACTATAAAGAAGTATCAGAGGAGAAGAGGGTAAACTATGCCAAGGCTAGACTCAAAGAATCTACATTGGTGTGGTGGAACATGATGCAAGATGATAGGGTAACTAGTGGAAAGAAGAAGATATTTTCTTGGGAGAGGATGAAGATCAGATTAAGGGCACAATTCTTGCCTACTGAGTATGAGATTTAGATGTATAAAAAGTAGTAGAACTTGAGAAAAAAGGAGATGATAGTTAGTGCCTACAATGAGGAGTTTCACAAGTTGAGCCTAAGGGCTACAAGACAAGAAGAATAAATGGAGAAGGTGGAAAGGTATCTCAATGGGTTGAGACAAGGGATACAAGATGAAATTATCATGATGGCTCCTGATAGTATGCACAAGTGTTTTCAGTTAGCCTTGAGAGCAGAGGATAAGGCTAGAAGGAGGAATGACTTCCATCAAAGAGGAAGAGGTGATAACAATAACAGAGGTTTCAAAGATAGGAGTAATTTTGGTAGAGGAAAAATCCCAAATAGACCATAGGAGAATCAGTCTATGGATAATAGTGGAGGTAATCAGTTTAGAGGATCTTTTCAAAGAGAGGGATACAGAGGAAGAGGACCACCAAGAGGAATATTTCAGTCTCAAGGAAGATCTAATTTATTCTTTATTAGTAGATGTTATAATTTCAATCAAGCGGGTCACACAATGGGTAGATGTCCTGAAAAGGCTACCTCATCTTCTATGGGAGATAGGAGGAATTAGTTGGTACAAGAAGATGATACACAAAGTGTCACTTCTCCCATTTCCAAGGTAGGGCCAGTAATGGATGGAGAGAATCTAATACTGAGAAGTACTTTGTTGAAAGTACCTAACACTGTAGAGCTACCTCAAAGGAAGAATTTGTTTAAGAAAACTTGTAGGTCTCATGGAAAGATTTTCAAAGTGATAGTGGACTCTGGTTCTACTAACAATATAGTGTCAACAGAGATGGTGGACAAATTGAATCTTAGAATGATACCTCATACCACACCCTATAAAGTTTCATGGTTAAACAAGGGTCAACAAATAGTGGTAGATGAACAAACCTTAGTGGAGTTTGAAATAGGTGAGTATAAGGACAAGGTCCTATGTGACATATTACCAATGGATGCATGTCATCTTCTTTTAGGGCATCCTTGGCAATATGATGTGACGGCTATCCATGATGGAGAAAAGAACAACTATGTAATCACCAAGCTAGGAAATAAGTTTCAGATGGATCCATTGCAGCAACCTAATGAGAAGAAGCATATGGGAACCGGTGTGATGCTTGAGTGGAAAGGAGTTTCTAAAAGCCACGAAGAAGGAGAAAGGAGTCTATTGTGTAGTGATAGTGAAGCCAAAGGAGGAGACCAAAGAGAAAGTAAACATGCCACCAGAGATATAATCATTGTTGGAAAGATACCATGACATAGTGGATAATTGTTTGCTAAGTGCACTAGCACCCATGAGGGATGTGATTCATTAGATAGACCTCATACCTGGAGAAAATTTTCCAAACAAAGTAGCATATAAGATGACACCAAGTCAAAATGCAGAGATAGAAAAAAAAATTCAAGATTTGTTGGAAAAGGGATTGATAAGGAAGAGTTTGAGCCCCTGCACTATGCCTACTATTCTTGGACCTAAGAAGGATGGACAATGGAGGATGTGTATGAAATCCAGGGCTATAAACAAGATTACAATTAGATATAGATTCCCAATGCCCCAGATTGAGTATTTGATGGACAATTTGGGAGGTTCATGTTATTTCTCAAAGGTGGATTTGAAGTCAGTCAAGATATCACCAAATCAGGGTTAGGCCTGGTGATGAGTGGAAAAAAGCCTTCAAGACCAATGAAGGCCTATATGAGTGGCTAGTAATTCCCTTTGGCATAACTAATGCACCTAGCACATTCATGAGGCTCATGAATGGAGTGCTAGAAAATTTTATTGGTAAGTTTGTAATAGTATATCTTGATGACATTTTGATATTTAGCAGGTCCAAGGAGGAGCACATGAAGCATTTGGAGATGGTCTTGAGGAGGCTACATCAAGAGAAGTTGATGATCAATCAAGAAAAGTGTGAGTTTCTAAAAATTGAATTAGTTTACCTTGGTTTTGTGGTTGCTAATGGATGTATGAAGATGGAGCTTGATAGGGTTAAGTCAATATTGGAATGGCCTACACCTAGGTCCATAGGGGATGTTAGGAGTTTTCATGGATTGGCCTCCTACTATAGGAAATTTGTAAGAAATTTTAGTCATGTATGAGCCCCTATCCTCAACACTATCAAAGGTGGAATCAAATTTCAGTTTAAATGGACTATAGCAGTAGACCAAGGGTTTGAAATGTTGAAAAAGAGGATAGAAGAGTTACCTACACTTAGGTTTCCCAATTTAAATAAGCTATTTGTGGTGGAGTGTGATGCTAGCAAGCTAGCCATTGGAGTAGTGTTAAGCCAAGAGGGACACCCTGTGGCATTATTTTTAGAGAAGTTAAATGAGGCCAAACAAAAGTACTCTACCTATGATTTTGAGTTCTATTATATGGTACAAGCCCTTAAAAAATGGAGACACTATCTATTACCTAGGGAATTTGTGGTCTATACTGATAACCATGCTCTAAGTTTCTTGAATGAGCAAGAAAAATTGAATCAAAGGCACTTGAAGTGGGTAGAATCATTGCAAGCTTATACATTTGTCATAAAGCATAAGAAAGGGGTTAGAAACAAGGTTGCAGATGATCTTAGCAGAAGAGTCTTAACCATACATGAGATACAATTACAAAGTGTAGGGATGGATGATTTGAAAGACCTCTACAAGGAGGAAAAATATTTCAAAGATGCCTATGAGCCATGTGTGAAGTTCCAAAAAGGGATTTAAAGTGGAGTTCACTGATTTTATGGTTTAGGAAGGACTATTGTTTAAAGGACACCTCATGTGTATACCTTAGTGTTCAATGAGGGAGAATATTATGAAGGAGAAACACCAAGGAAGCTTGGGAGGCCACTTTGGAGTGGATAAAACATTGGAGAAAGTGAATAGGCATTACTATTGGCCTAAGTTATAGTCAGATGTTAGGAAAATTATAGAGCACTATAAGATTTATTAGAGGGAAAAAGGACAAAGTTGTAATAGTGGGTTGTACCAACCCCTATCCATACCCCAAAGGCCTTGGGAGTGTCTAAGTATGGACTTTGTTTTGGGGTTACCAAAGACACCAAGGGGTCATGATAGTGTATTTGTGGTGGTGGACCATTTTAGAAAAATGGCTCACTTCATTCCATGTAAGAAAACTGATGATGCTTCTCAAATTTTAGGTCTCCTCTTCAGAGACATTGTAAGGATCCATGGATTGCCACTAAATATAGTAAGTGAAGAGATAGTAAGTTTGTGGGTCACTTTTGGAGGACCCCTTGGAAGATGTTGGGTACAAACTTGTCTTTCTCTTTAGCCTACCATCCATAGTTAGCTGGGAAAATAGAGGTAGTCAATAGGTCACTTGGGAACTTGCTAAGATGCTTGACTAAGTAACATGGACAGTCATGGGATCACACCATAGGGCAGACAAAATTTTCCTATAATGAATCCATTAATAGGAGTACTGGTCAAATCCCCTTTGAGATAGTATATGGGGTCAATACTATAGGGATCTTAGAGTTGAGGGATCTTAGTTTGAAGGAAAAAAGGAGTGTCCAAGGGGATTCATTTGTAGAACAGATGAAGGAGCTTCATGATCAAGTCAATAATACTTTACAAAATTAAGTGGAGAAGTATAAGTCCAAGGCTGATCAGACAAGAAGAGATTTGCAGTTCAAGGTAGGGGATCTAGTACTTTCTGTAACACCCCAAAATTGGCACCTAATAATCAATCAATTTTGGTGCATTTCCTTATCTTCGAAGTCCTATTGCATTAGGCAAATTATTCTCCTAATTGACTTTAATTGACTAAGTTTCAAATGCAGAAAACCCAAATTTGCATAAATCTGACATTACATTTAATTCCTAAATCTCAAATGATTATTAGCTAAAATCCCTACGATTAATTGATTTAATCCTAAAGTCCTAAGTGCTTTTAATTAAATCAAATCCACCCTCTGTGGCTAATATACATAAAAGGAATTGAAAGGTTATTTAATTAATTGAATGAATTATCCTCAAAAGGGATTTCCATAATTCCATATGAAAAGACACTTATGTGTCAATAATTCATTCTTTTATTTTAATAAATCTTTGCATATTTGTCTCAAATGGAGAATGAAGAGACAATTGTTTCTTTTCAAGAAACTCTTCATCCTCTCTCCTTGGTTTTCTATAAATTGGACCTCTTTCTTCATTGTAGAGATCCCTTGTTTTTGAGCATCATTACTATAGGCAAATTTAGTGTTAATTTCATGCTTTTAGCTTACTTTCTTGCATAATTAGCATAATTTTCATTTGGAATTAAATATTGTTTAGCTTTGATTCATGATATATTTCTAAGAGCTAACAATTCAATTTATGCTTTAAAGCTTTCTATATTGGTTTACTAATCAAATTCTAGCTTAGAAGGCATTCATTTCTAGATTACAAGCATTTTCTTTCCTAGACTAGAAG
>MU227195.1:1749947-1772058 GCA_018584345.1 Thuja plicata | reverse complement strand
ATAATTCATTCTTTTATTTTAATAAATCTTTGCATATTTGTCTCAAATGGAGAATGAAGAGACAACTGTTTCTTTTCAAGAAACTCTTCATCCTCTCTCCTTGGTTTTCTATAAATTGGACCTCTTTCTTCATTGTAGAGATCCCTTGTTTTTGAGCATCACTACTATAGGCAAATTTAGTGTTAATTTCATGCTTTTAGCTTACTTTCTTGCATAATTAGCATAATTTTCATTTGGAATTAAATATTGTTTAGCTTTGATTCATGATATATTTCTAAGAGCTAACAATTCAATTTATGCTTTAAAGCTTTCTATATTGGTTTACTAATCAAATTCTAGCTTAGAAGGCATTCATTTCTAGATTACAAGCATTTTCTTTCCTAGACTAGAAGGATTTCAATTTATTAGATTAATTGCATTCTCATTCTTAGCTTAATTGCAAATTCATACTTACACTAGTTGCACTTCAATTTCATAGCTTAAATCATGTCTTAATTCATAGAATAGTAGCACTTTCTCATGAACTAGTTGCATACATTCTCACAAATTATGGCTCTTCTTCATTTATTTGCACTATAAAATCCTCTGTATTAGAGATGGTCAGGTTGTTGGCTCTTGTTCTGAGGGTAAACTGCAGCAATCACACCTAATTAGGAGGCAATAGGTCGCTTCAATCACATTTGCAGAGCAAACAATCCATGTTTGTATTTGTAAATCCATTGATTGTGTAAGGACTATGTTGCGTTTGTGTTGAATCAAGAGGTCCACATTCAGCATCAGACACTTTCCTATCTCAGGAAGGAAAGGATACCCAAGGGTCAACCAACTAAGCTACTCATGAAGAAGATAGGAACATTAAGGATTTTGCATAAGTATGGCAAGAATTCCTATGGAGTTGCCTCCTGTTTTGGGAATTTCACCCATTTTCAATGTTTGTGACCTGTATCCCTACAAGGGACCCTCTCTAGACATAGGTCATCCCACTCTTGTAGATTTAGGGGATGATGATTGGGTGAAAGACTTGCCTACCCAATTGCCACTAAAATTGGAAAGTATACTGGATTCTAAAGTGATCAAGAAGACAAGGAAGGGTAAATACAAGGAGTACCTCATCAAGTGGTAGGGAATACCTGAAGCTGAGGTCACTTGGATGATAGAGCTGGACATTTTGAAACATAGGGTCACCATTGAAGATCTCCTAACTCAAGGGACTTGATTTCTTTGTCCCAGGGGAGTATGGTGTAGGGAACCTCCCTTTTTTTTGTGTTTTAAGTGATTTAGGGTTAGGTTAGGTGTTTAGGATAGTGACAATAATTTCCACTAGGGTGGATCCAATTTGTGGTCATTTCCATGCTTGTAAGAGTCAAATGAGCTCATGAGGGATACTATGGTCATTTTGACCTAGAAAGCCAAAATGTGTTATTTTTGTGTACGTTGGGGTTAGAATGTGTCTTAGGACCCTAAATGTCCTAATTATGCTCATAGAAGACAATCATGACCATCAAGTTGACAAAAGAAGTCAAAATGCACAAAATGGAAAAGTTGCTAGCAACATTGAAAAGTTGCTAGCAACATTGAACGAGCAAATTTTGCAACTTCTTGACAAGAAGTTGCAAAATCAAGTTGGAGTAGTTGTAACTGATAATTCTCGGTAAATGAGCTTGTATTTCATGTTTTTGGAAGGTTAACAAAGTTTTGAATTGCAGAACTTGTTTTTTGGTACTTTTGTACGGATGCCTGATACTGTATTTTTGTAATCTGCATTGTCTTCTTACTCTTGTACGATTGTGTATAGATTGGGAGAGGAGATCGGACCCCATGGGGGTGTATTTTTTTCAATTATCTTTCTTATGCAATATTTAGTTTGATTTCAAGTTCATTTAGTGTAAAGTTATAGAGTTTTGTAAGTTAGTAGTTTGTAAGTGACCTTTCTAGTGTTGTAGAGTTAGAAATGGCTCTAACCTAAGAACCCACCGGTGGAATTGACTGAAACCATGGGGGAAGTAGGTTTAGAGTCTATAAATATGGTTTTTATTTTCATTTTTTATTGTTTCAATGTTTTTCCTAGACCAAATGGGAAGCCCTATGACCGACTGTTGAATACAGGTGAGCCTGGACAGGGGGAAGAAGGATTTGGTTTGAGCACCCATGATCTTGGGGAAAGACTTAGAGGAAGTTTTAGGATCAATAGATAGTCTCCTTGAAGGATTCAAAGGTGGGAGGAGGTGAAATGAAGTTTGGAAATCAATTTGGCGATAATTGATCAAGATTGGTCTAGAGACCTAATTAATAGGCTGAAAACTAGGGCCTGATAGAAACTAGGGTTGTGGGTGCATCCAGGAGCTCAAATTTTGGAATCTGATAGATTTTATAGACACATTGAAGATTTTCAAGGTCTTCTATGGGGTTTTTTTGAGGATTTTGGAGAATTAGCCCAAAAATAGTGAAATTAGACCTACTAGGAAACAAGCCAATTAGGCCTCCTAGTGAATTTGATGCCAAATGAATTGGTAAAATATCTAGAAGTGTGGGAATGGGTTCCAAATACTTATGAATGGGCCAAGAACATAGACAGAAGTCTAGGTGAATGTATTAGAATATCCTAAGTAGGGGTTTTGGATTATAGGAGGAAATTTAGTGAATAAGTCTAGACAATTGAAGAGCTAGTTGGACTAGTTGTGCCTAGAAGTTCTTGAATCTTCAACAAATCAACTATACCTTGGAGGAGAAGTTGATAGTGAGGATCTTGGAGATCCAAATTGGAGAATTACATAAGGATAAATAATCATTGGATTATTAGAAGGAATTAGGAGTACTTTGGGGGAAAGAAATCACTAGAGCCCTAAACCCTCTACATCAAAAACACCCAAAAATATTAGCCAAATGAGATAACTATAGGGAAGGCTTCAATATATTAGAAGATTCATCTCTCAATTGGAAGAAAAATGCCATTATTTCACTAGGTTATTACACAAGGACACTATCTTCAAATGGGATGATGAATGTGAAGAAGCTTTTACACTATTAAAGACATACTTAGTAAATCCACCTATTTTGATGTCACCCATCAAAGGTAAACCCTTAATATTGTACATTTTAGAAACATACAATATTTGGGGGTTTTATTAACACAAGAATATGACAAGTAAAAAGAAAGATCAATATGTTACTTAAGCAAAACCTTGGTTAAATACGAGTTAAAATACAGTTTCATGGAGCAAGCTTTCTTAGCAGTAGTTTTTGCTTACCAAAAGCTATGACATTACATGTTGATGCACAGGGTTAAATTGATTGATAAGATTGATCCTCTCAAGTATTTACTTAGCAAAATAGCTCTCATAGGAATGATATCTAAATGGGTGATGATATTAAATGAGTTTTATATTGAGTATGTGGACCATAAAGCCATCAAGGGACAAGTAATAGAAGATCAATTGGCAGAGAATCCCTTAGTTTCAAATCATCCTATTCAGATAGAATCTACAGATGTAGAAATAGTAAATGTGGAAGCAAAAGCATGGAATTTATATTTTGATGGATCTTATACCCAACATGGATCATGAGCCAATATTTTGTTGATCAAACCACAAGGATATACCATTCCTAAATCTTACAAACTCTTATTCCCATGTACTAATAACATTGTAGAATATGAGGCTTTAATCATTGGAATCAAAATGGCTCTAGAATGGAATGTGAAAGAACTGCAATTATATGGAGATTCACAACTAGCCATTAACCAAATCAATGATGAATATAAAACCAAAGATGACAAGTTGATGCCTTACAAGAGGATGGTAGATGATTATAAAAAGTACTTTGTTTTGATCACATTTGAAAAAATTCCAAGAGACAAAAATAGAGCAGTGGATGCTATGGCTACTCTAGCTTCATTACTTCAAATGCTAGATCAGAATGCTAGGTATGAGTTCTTGGTGGAAGAATTGGTAAAACCTATTTTTGACTTACCTAAAACCCAACTCATTTGCCTATTCAATGGACATGAATCACATTGGTATGGACCTATATTTACCTATCTTAAAAACCAAATCTTACCCTTGGACCAAACATGAACCCAAAAGAGACATTTCATATGCCAAGCAACCCATTATATTATCTTATCTGACACATTGTATCATAAAAGTCTTGAGGGAACTCTACTTAGGTGTCTAGAGGATGAGGAGTCACAATTAGCTTTACGTGACGTTGATGAGGGTATTTGTGGGTCTTATTTGAGTGGATTGAACCTAGCTAAGAAAATCTTGTGCATGAGTTACTTTTGGAAAACCTTAGAGAAAGATGCTTGCCAATTTTTTAAAGTGTCCAAAATGTAAATATCATGGAGATATGATTCATGTTCTCGCACAAGAGTTACACTTGATTATTACACTATGGCCTTTCTATCAATGGGGATTTGATTTTATTGGGATGATTTATCCACCTTCATCCAATGGTCATAATTTCATTATAAACCACATTATTTGTCGATATGGTATCCCTCAAGCCACCATAACAGATCTAATGGAAAGCAATTCAAGAATAAGGATGTGGATGAATTTTGTGAGACATTTCACATTACACACCATTCTTCTTCAATTTATTATCCTTAAGGAAATGGTCAAGCCAAAGAAACAAATAAGAACATCCTCAAAATATTAAAGAGATCGGTTGATAAATCAGGAAGGGATTGGCATATACAATTGAACCCAACATTGTGGGCCTATAGAATGAGCATTAGAACACCAACGGGGGAAAAAATATTCTCTTTGGTCTATGGGGAAAAAGTTGTTTTACCTTTAGAGGTTGAAATCCCATCTTTGAGAGTATCATTACAAGGGTTGATAAATGATAAGGATTATAGGGTTGAAAGACTTCAACAATTGTAAATATTAGAAGAACATCAAACTCAAGCTTATGAACACTTGAAAGTGTACCAAAAATGAATTTCAAGGAACTAAAACAAAAAGATCAAACCTAGAGCATTTAAAGTGGGAGATTTATTATTGAGAGAGAACTCTAAAAATCAAGAAGAGAGAGAAAAGAAAGGGAAATGGGAACCAAATTGGCTAGGACCTTTTGTTATTACTACTTGGGAACATACAAATTGGCTAATTGTGAAGGAGACGAGCTACAAGAACCTATCAATAGCATTCACTTGAAGAGGTTTTACACTTGATCAGATGAAATTTTATAGGTTAAAAGAGTATCAGATGAGTTTAGCATCATTCTATGTATATGAGAAAAGTTCAAAATCCAAAAAATGAGAAAAGTTCAAAATCCAAAAAAATGAGAAAGATCAAAAAATTCAAAAACAATGGAAAAGTAGAAAAGCATAAAAATAGGAAAATTGAGCATGAAGAAATAAAAAAAATTAAAAAGATCCAAAAAATTGTTGTCTTGGTGAAAACCTAGAAAATAGGTGCCTTGATGATATATAACAAAAAATCAAAGAAAAAAATTGAAAAAAGAGAAAAGTGCCTTGGTAAAAACCTAGCAATAGGCACCTTGGTAAAATAAAAATAAAAATAAAGAGAAAAGGAGCAATAAATTCAAAAGGTGAAAACCTGGCAAAAAAACACATTTTGATCCCTTAGGTCTTTCCTAGTTGCATTTGTACATATTGCATTTTCCATCTCATTGTATATATCCTTGCATCTGTCATTTGTACATATTCATAATAAAGTCTTTGAGCTACATTGTTAAAACCTTTGTTACATATCAGGTTTCATTTGCCCAAATTTACACATGGTTTCATATTCACTTGGAGGGACAAAGATTGGTTTTGGCACAAACAAATTCGATAGTGCTAACTTTTGGTCACATGACATGAGAGATTTTCAAAACTTCAACAAAGAGACATTTTTGAACCTTTGATGTATATCATTGTTCAACCCAAACATTCGATCTTGAAACTTGATCCTTGAGCCTCATGAATTTATTATCAGGATTAAAATTTGACAAAACCTAACAGATCATAATGGATGGAATTCTATTCAAAATATTGATACAATAAAAACACTTGAAGTTTTTTGATGATGTTAATTGAATCATGTTATTTTTAGTTAACCAATGATGTTTTGACTAGATTGAAAATGATTAAGACATGACATTTTTCTTGATTTCTATGTGACTATTTGGAGGAAAGATCCACCAAACTATGTGAATTAGTCTATCGACATGGTCATTAAAGAATCATCAAGGACATTCATATATAAAGGAGGTTTGATCTTTGTTTACACAAATGGATACCTTGGATATTTAGATCTACCATATCTTAATACAAACATCCAATTGCAACATTGAATCCAATGAAACTGGTATTCAAACTCACATAGTTGATTATCCAACTAGTGAGGGTTGTACTAGTTTCAACTAGTTAAAAGATCAATGAAAGAAATATTCATATTATCATGATGTGGTTATCCAATTAGTGATGATTATACTTTCTCTTGGCTCACAAAAATATCAATGATGAAAATATATCTTCTTTTGCAAAGACAAAGTGATAGTTAGTTGCATTTCATTCTTAGATTAATTGCATTTAGGGGATTTCCTAAGTTCAAGGGGGTTAATTATTCAAATAGTTGATATCTTTATCTTGGTTCAAATCAATCAATTATGGAGACTATCTTGTTCATTTACCATTGCATTCATTAATCATTAAACATTATTTACAAGTTATACATCATTAAACAATATTTATTATCCAAAATCCATAAACATTTCATCATTCATATAGGTGCATTTCATTGAAATACTGCATGACCAAAATATAAAAAACACAACATGAATTCATTAAGTCCATTACATTGCATTTATCATTTATAATTGCATACATCATAAAGTTAAAAAGCATGTAGAAATAGACTTCATACATATTCATTCATCTAACCATGTCACATAAATGAGGCATTGCATCCATAGCATGTAAAATAAAGTGCATCATAACATTATATAGAATCATATCATCAAAGGAAGTCTCACATATATCATCATGAAAATCAAAGTGATCAAGTCATCATAACAAATGCAAATCAAATGTATGACATATCAAAGCTACATCATATCAAGATGGTACATCAAAGTCCTGATCAACTCAATATATTTGATATATCAAAAACAATGCATATGATCCAATGATCTCTCGATATCAATCATGACCCACTAGGGGAACCTGATGCATCTCCTATCCTTGATCCATCTATTGTACCACCTATCCCATCTAGATCTCTATCTGATGATTTATCATGTGTGGTAGGAGGTACCTGACTAGTACTAGCTATACTCAGCCTATGTGCCATCATAGTCATGAGCTTCTGCATCGTACTAGCAACCTAATAAATATGACCACTCATCACTATCATCCCAGCCTGTAAGGTCCAGACATCTTGTGTCAAGGTGTCTATGGCATGTAGAGCCTATGGTGCAATATGTACTTGTGGAACAATTTATGGAGGAACATGTCTTTATGGAGGAGCCTATCCCTATAGAGGAACACATCTAGAAACAACTATCTGAGTCTATCTAGCCACTATCTTTTGTCACGGTCCCCACACTACTGTTGGTATTGGATATACTAGTCTCATCCTATAACTACCCCCTCTCCCTTGCACATGACTACCCCTCATCCATGGACCTACATGTCCTCTACCTCTACCTCCAGCTTGCTGAGGATATCTCTGAATCTATGGACCTCTTTATACACTCTATACTCTCCCACCTCCTCATCCAACACCACCACTGCCATCATCATCATCATCAGAAGGATCATCCATGTCAGGAATTGAATCATTAGGATTAGTGAATTGAGGGAACCTGTGTCAAGAAAACCACTGTGCATAATCCACTGAAGTCCCAACATCTTCTATATGCTCATGCATATCCCACTGCATATATCCTAATCTATCATTCTGATCACAAGTGTATTGAAAATAAACCTGAGCACCCCACATCAATCTCTTAGCCTTGACTCAAGCATATAATGCCAAACCCTGAGTTATGTCCTGAATCCTACCATACTGTCGAGACACTCTGTAACAACCAAATCTCTCAATCACTAGTGGTGACCGACCTATCATCCATCATGGTACAAACATGTAGGGAAACTCATCATCATCATCCTCCCACCATGCCTCATATCCTAGATATGGTCTCCATATGACCTGATCAATATTGTCGATCATAGGTCTCCAAAAATCTAACTTTCCCAGCCAAGTCTGGACAACCATGCCATCATATAAGTATGCATATGACCATCTGGGATCTCTCTGCCTAGTAGAAATCAAACTCAAAATAGGGATATGCTCCCATGTCCATAGCTATAATAGCATAGCTCCTGCTGATAATGCAACACTACCTCTATAAACAACATGGTGCAACTCATGATACAACTGTGCTAGTACGCAGGAACCCCAATCAAATCTCTGGGGATGAGTGATCATATCCTCAATGATGCGACCCCAACCTACTACAAATCCATGACCTCATTAATCTTGTAATAATACTCTGCTAATCAATGCACCCAAGACTGTAGGAAGTGGAGGGAATGATACAAACTATGCCCATGTAATACTTTCATCGCCAATAGTAGGATCTGCAAAGAACCGTTTGCATGCACTGCCATCATATACCTGATCATAATATACCTACTCTCATCAAGTTAGGATCCTCAATAGCCTATACACATCCTCTGGCATGATAGTCATCTCTCCTAATGGAAAGTTAAAGGTGTTATGGTCAAAATGCCATCACTCTGCCATAGTTGTAAGTAGTCCTCGGTTCATTTGGAACCGAGGTAACTCAAGGAGGTAAAATAGACCAAATCTACCGATCACACATCTCTCATGACCCGTCAACTAGTATATCATATTTGTGAGCCACACTGGTAGGCCCCAGACATATAACTTCTAAAATGGTACTTGTTTTCCAAATCAAGTCAATTCGATTAGTATCATTATTCAAGTGGATTATTTTACATCAATCAATCATCAAATAAACCTATCGCTCTTTTTGGGAAACATTAACTATTTTTCCTAACTCTATATCGTGAGAAGGGGAAAATACATCAGTTTATCCTATCTTACCTATCTAATTGATATTTCAAACATTCATCTAACTGATCATCCTAACATCCTAAATACTTGGTTTTATTACTAAATCCAACCTACTTATCTTTACAAATAATTTGGTATTCGTCTTATCAAAGACAATAAAAAATGATCAAGATTTTTCATTTTTTTATCCAGGCATCATTTTTCCTGTGTGTACATGCTATTTCAGATGGTATATGCATCATTTTAACTTACGCATAACTTTACACATTATACGTGACACTTTACATCTGTTATGCGTAACTTGGCTAAAATTTCATGCAAAAACCCAATTAAGCATGAAATGAACAATTGGAAGCATTGAATGCAGTAATAAATGTGTGAAGAGGTGGGAATCACTTACCGGAGGTCCATACCCGACATGTCTATGAAATCTGTGCACTCTCTCGAACCGATGCTCAGGAATGGGGACCACCATCTTCAGAATCTCCAAATGGCTCAGAGAAACAATGTGGGGTAAAATGTGAAAATGAATAGTAAAAATGAATTTTTTTACTTCTTTTTATACTTTTGACCTAATTTTCAAGAGTTTTTCACCCTTTATGACCTTAAAACTGTCATTTTTCATCTCTGGGGGATATTGTGATGAAATTTTCAACTGGTTTTCAGAAATGAAATTAGAATTGACCTATTAATTTCATTTTTCAACATCTTTTTGCCTCTGATATCAATTCTATTTTCATTTCTGAGGGGGCATCATATGGTCAAAACATGATTTTTTTATCACACTTTTGCAATGAGAGCAAAATCTGTCATATAAAAATTTTAATTTTCTATCAGTGGGGCATTTTTGCGTTGTCCGTCATCAAATTTTCCAATCAAGTTTCACATCAGGCATCTCAATCAGATCAAATCAGTCAATCAAATCAGGACATCAATTTTCTTTGAATCAATGTGCTTTGCACATAAATTCAAAGAGGGGCATTTGTAGACACCTAAATTTGGTCAGGTGTACTTAATCAAATCAAAAGACAATTTATTAAGTCAAATGGATTAATTAAATCAAAAGGGACTAAATCACAACAAATCAAAAGATCAATTAATAAATATACCAATTAATTAAATCTAATCCTAAAATGGATTAATCAAAACTATGTAATTGATTTAATTAATTAATTGTATAGTTTAAATATAAAATCAAAATCAACCTATTCCCTTGTACATGGATAATTTAATTAATTAATGTTAGTAATAACTAGGGGGTTGAATCAATGGCCTCAAAAATATTCCAATAATCAACCCTTAAAACTTAGTACCACAATATTATACCTCTAGTTATCTCCAGTCCTATGAGATGAATGCCTCCAAATACTTTTATCAAATTACTACTGCTCAGAATGCTTTGTAAAACCTTCTACTGTATGTTTACCAAATAGCAGTCTATTAATTTACCGAAAGATAGTAAATTATCTAGAGTATACCTATCAATCCAATTAAGTTAAGTATAATGCAAAACACTAAAGTAATGAATCATAAACACATTGACACATGGATTTTTAACATGGAAACCTTGTTAAGGGAAAAAACCACTTGGGACCGGTAACCCAAAATTTTCACTCTTCTAAAGTGAGCTCGGTGAAGAGCCAACCCTGTTAAAGGTTACAAACACATTGTTAGGTGTGACCTTGTTAGAGGATTTAAAAGTTTAGTCTTTCACTTGATATCTGGCATCTCTATGCTACCATCTTTGATCAAACACTCACTTGGCTTGTCAATTGGTATCTATCATCTCATGCTATCTTCATGATAAACATTTTTGATACTCCTTGGGATGTATCTCAATATAGAAAGGATCTTTAAATCCCGCTCAATTAAGAGACTTTCTGAATCAATGGTTAAACTAAAACAGTATGATTTGTTCACATACAACTTATACTTGCAGATTTTTAGATCTATTGTAATCTCATAAAACTGTTCTGATCAATATATCTCAGTTTATACCTTTTCTCCACTATGATGTTGTGCTCTATTGCTCAGTGCCTATAGAATACTTTAGCTCTTTCCTCATCTTGTTGATCAGGACTGTATGAAGTTTCTCTTCATCAGTTTCTCTTCAACATCCTCTTTTTATTCATTCACCCACAATTCATAATGAATTGATTTGTCTCTTTATAGACATGACATCACCATTGTTAGGTTCTTTATCTTGGCGTTATCCACAATTCTCATCAATTTGATTTAAAGAAAAAATCTTGTTTTATCTCTTAGAGATATTCTTGCCAATTGGACAAAATAGCTTTAAATATATTAATTATCTCTACCTTTATCTTGTTTGATGAAAAAAAAGATAACTACCAGTTAAGTCTATATATAGCTCTACCACCTAGATATTTTGTCATTTCTGAACTCAAGTTAATTTTGGTGTTTAACTCTTTGATAGCTTTGGTCAACACTTTTGTTATCCTCGAGCTTCTCTATCGATTTGCACTATGTTTTTGGCTGTCAATTTTCCTTTTGATTCTGCTCATCAGTAATGTTCATTGGTGACTGTGCTCGAGCAACACTGTGACTTGACTTTCGGTGATCTCTGTCCATCGGTGTCCACTGACCGTCAGTGTTTGAAGTCACATTGTGAATGCTTGTCTTTTATGCATTACTAAAAGTATAATCTTTATCTCTTTGATTCTCTAAAGTATTTGACACTTTGATTATAACTAATTCGATTATATCAAGTTGACATCAATGACAATACAATCCATTAATTGATTTAATGTCTTGCTCTATCTTTCTGCATTTCTATGATCAACTTAATATCTTCAAACATTCAATCAGTTACATGTCATCAATCTCTCCCTTTGGTATTGATGGAAACATACTACATTATCATACTATACTATTACTAATACAATATGAAATATAATAGTTTCATCAAGCTTTCCTATTGTAACTATTACAAATGTCTTTCTCTCGATAAGCTCAAAAATAACTTTGATTTGTTTCTTGCAGATTGTTCATCTTCAATCTTCAATCCCTTCACTGGATAGATGTATCATGTGATATCTTTGTTCTGATATGTGCTCTACCTTGACTATTTCTCTTTTTGATAATCTCTTTTTCCTTTGACAACAATCTTTCTCTTTGTCTGAACTCTCTCCCTTTGTTACTTCTCTCCCTTAGATATTTCATATGTAATCAAATTAACTCCCTTAGAATATTGATTAACTCATCCTTCTTATTCTCAGGAAGTTCTCTTCATGGATAATGATATAATATCTTCCTTTATCATATCTCTCCCTTTGTATGATAAAACAAGTCTCCCTGGTGATAAAGAAATATTTCTCTCCCTTTTGTATGATAATGAGAACATCTCTCCCTTTGAAAACAATGCCAAAACAAATATATTTTCCTTCTTTTATCATATATATCATGTTCATTTCTTTTGCATAATATATTCCTTGAATTTCCCTATCCATCAACATTACAATGTCACTGGTGTTCGGTGTATGCTTGTACCTTTCTATGTACATATGTATCTGTTGATGTTCTTCTTGGTTGGCATCAACATTAATGATCTTTAGAGTTGATAGAGGCTGATGCAACCTCCTATTAATCTTAGTGATCAATAGACAAGGGTTGGACCCCTAGTCTTTTTCTTAAGTACTCAATTGTATTCTTTGTTAATGGCTTGGTGAATATAATAGCTAGTATTTCCTTTGATTGAACATATTCTAGTGTCACTTGCTTTTCTTGTACTTTTTCTCTAAGATAGTGATACTTGATAGCTATATGCTTAGTCTTAGCATGCATGAATGGATTTTTAGAGATGTTTATTGCACTTGTATTATTACAATATATAATTACTGGTTCAAGAATCTTCATATGCATACCATCCAGTAATTTTTTGATCCAGGTAATATTTAAGAAATTTTTAGCCATAGCAACATACTCTGCTTCTATAGTAGACTGAGAGATGCATCCTTTCTTCTTGCTAATCCATGTGACAAGTCTGTCACCCATGAAAAATTATCCTCCCGTTGTGCTCTTTTGGTCATCAATGTTTCCAGCCCAATCAACATCTGTATAAACTTGTAGCTTGAATTTTCCTTCTCTTTTGTACCATAAGCCATAGTCCTTGGTGTTCTTCAGATATCTCAGAATTCTCTTGACAACAATCATATGTGATTCTTTGGGATTAGCAGAGAATCTTACAACTATTCCCACTGCATGTTCTATATTTGGTCTAGTGTGAATAACATACATTAGTTTTCCAATAATTAATCTATATAAGGTCTGATTTAGCTCATTAGATTTGTCTTCTTTTGTCAGCTTACATCCAGTAGCCATAGGTGTTCCAACTAGTTTGGAATCTTCCATCTTGAATATCTTTAGCACTTCCTTGATGTATTTAGACTGAGTGATGTATATGCCTACAGCTTGTTGAAGAATCTGTAGACCAAGAAAGAATTTTATCTCTCCAAACATAGGCATTTCAAATTCCTTGCTCATTTCATTAGCAAAGGATTTTCATAACATTTCATTTCCCCCAAAAATGATATCATCAAAAAAAAATTTCAGCAATCAGAATATTATCATCGATATCTTCTTTTAATTATAGATTGCTATTTTCACTTGTTCTAACAAATTTCATGCTAATGAGATATGAGTTAATTCTTTTATACCAGGCTCTTGGTGCTTGTTTCAATCCATACAAGGCTTTATGTAGTCTACATACCATGTTTCTCTTGTTTGGATCAACAAACCCTTCTGGTTGTTTAATGAATACCTCTTCTTCTAGTATTCCATTTAGGAATGTAGATTTTACATCCATCTAGTATACCTTGAATCCTTTATATGTGGCATAATCAAGTAGGATTCTAACTCCTTCTAGTCTAGCAACTGGTGCAAAGGTTTCTCCATAGTCAATTCCTTCTTCTTGTGCATACCCCTTGCATACTAACCTTGCTTTGTTTCTTGTGACTTCTCCATTCTCATTCAACTTGTTTCTAAATATCCATTTGGTATCGATGACATTCTTGTCATCTGGTCTCGGTACTAGTGTCCATGTATTGTTCTAATCAATCTATTTTATTTCTTCATTCATTTTACTAACCTATTCATCATTCTCAAGTGCAATGTTAACAAATTTAGGCTCAAAATCACAAAGTAAACATCTGGTGTTTTGTGACTTACTTCTTGTTCTTGTTCCAGCCTTTTTATCTCCTATGATTTGATTATGTGGATGATGTCTTCTGAAATAATTGGAAAGTTTAGGTTCAACTCTGTGTTCATCATTTTGATCATTTTATTCACCTTCATTTTCATCTCCATTGTTCATAACATCATCTTGAGGATTATCCCAATTTTTGGTAATTGCAGCCCGATGCTCAATTGCAATGTTTTGATGCTCAGGAGTGACACACTCTTGCTCAGGTAGAGTGTTAGGTTCTGTATAAACAAACCTATTTTAGTCCTCCAGTTCTCTTCTTCTTTCCTTATCATTCTTTTTTGCAAATTCATCTATTTTCACATTTGCACTTACAAAGATTTTGTTAGATGACTTTTTAAGACACTTATAGACCTTGATTTTGGTTGAGTACCCTAGAAAGATACCTTCTTCACTTTTGCAGTCAAGTTTTCCATTTCTTTCATCCTTCAAGATATAACATTGACTACCAAAGATTTTGAAGTAACTTACATTGGGTGTATGACCATACCAAAGCTCATAGGGTGTCTTCTTTGTGTCCTTCAATTTTACTCTGTTTAATGTGAAGACAACAGTACTAACAACTTCCCTCTAAAAAGTTTGAGTGATGCTTTTCTCAATCATCAATGTTCTTGCACAGTCAACAATTGATCTATTTCTCCTTTCAGCAATTCCATTTTGCTGTGGAGTCCTCGGTGTAGAAACCTATCTTTTAATTCCATGCTCATTGCAATAGTTAGTGAATTCTTCTGAAGTAAATTCCCCTCCTCTATCTAACCTTAAGCATTTCAATTTCTTTTCACTTTGTTTTTCTACCATTTCTTTATACCATTTAAACATCTTAAATGCTTTAGATTTATCCTTTAAAAACATGATTGTCATCATTCTAGAATAATCATCAACAAAGAGAATAAAATACCTATCTCCATAGTATCTCTTTCTACTCATGGGTCCACATAGATCTATATGGACTAATTCTAGAATTGTAGTAGATGTATGGGTTTCACTCTTGAAACTAGACTTTGCCATCTTACCTTTTGGATAATTCTTGCACATGATATGCTCAGGCTTAGTCATTGTCGGTAAGCCTTTGACATTCCTTTTGTTGCTAATCTTTATGATGTTGTCAAAGTTCACATGAAACAACATTTTGTGCCACAACCATATGTCTTCATTTCTAGCCATCAAACAAGCGGTGTTAGTGTCATCAAGAAAGAAAAGGTTACCTTTTGTCTGCTCACTGGTACCAATCAACCTTCCTGATTCATTGAAGGTCTTTGCCTTCTTATTTTCCTGTGACCTAAATTGTTTAGCTGTGAAGCACTTAGCAAATTATAATTCAGTCCTTTAACCCAGTAGGCATTTTCACATTTTATGAGGTTATTCAAGATTAAAGTCCCTTTACCTTCAACTTGACAAGGTGTATCATTTCTCATTCTCACTAAACCACGATTATATTATTCAAAAGTCTCAAAATTTTATTTATCACTGGTCATATTATGAGTACAGCCACTATCTATGATCTAGACATCATTTTACTAACTCTAGATATGAGTGCAATTTCTACATACCTTTCTTTGTCTTCATCTGAATCATCCTTCATGGCTACAAATACCATCTCGATGTCTTCTTCTGATTTGGTGTCGATGTCATCAGCTCTGTTCTCAGCTAAGTAACAAGATTTCTTCCCTTTGTCCTTGTAGTCTTGGGTATCTCTCTTATCAGATTGTCGATTTCTTTGGTAATCTTTATTACCACTTCTATCAAACTTCTTCTCATGTGATCTATGATCTTTTCTTTTGTTTGGACATCTTGTAGCAAAGTGTCTAGCCTCTTTACAATTAAAACATATAAGTGGTAATTTACCTTTGTATCTTCCTTTGCCTCTCTGCAATCTTTTGGCCATTAGTGCTTCAATCTCATAAAGTCCTTAACCCTCATTATCACTATTACTATCATTTCTAATAGCATGTATATGACTTGAATTTCTTATTTTTAATGAAGATTTGAATGCATATTCTATAGATGGTAAGATACTATTGTCAAATTTATTCATCTCAAATGAAATCAGTCTACCAATAAGACTATCTAGAGTAATTGTATTGTTTACAATTGCTCTCATTTCTTGAATATCAGACACTCTAGATAAAGGTAGTAAGGTTCTTAAGATTTTACTTACCACTGTCTCTTCTACAAGTACACCTCCAACTCCTTAGATAGCATTGACTACCTCTTTGATTCTACAGCTATACTGAGTGATGTTCTCTCCTTCTTTCATTCTTAGGTCATCAAACCTCCATCTTAGGCTTTCTACCTTGTCTCTTAGTACATTGCCATGTCCTCCATGTACCAACTTCAACTTATCCCATATTTTCTTTGCAGAGGTGCAATTCTTGACATCTTCAAACTTGGCATCAGAGAGTGATGAGGTAAGTTCTACCATCATGCAATTATGCTCATGATTTTATCTTATTTGCTCAAGATTATGAGATCCTGTAGGCAATACATATTCAGTATTAAGGTATTGAGTAACATCATTCCCAATAGCTGATAGGTATAGTATTATTCTTCTTTTCCATGATGCAAATCTGTCTTTGTTCAACTTGGGCACATCTCGTCTGTTCATCTTGTGATCTTTTGCTTGAGTTGTTAAACTCCATTTCTAAGAACATAAGCTCTGATACCAATTGTTAGTAATAACTAAGAGGGGGGGGTGAATCAGTGGCCTCAATAATATTCCAATAATCAACCCTTAAAACTTAGTACCACAATATTATACCTCTAGTTATCTTCAGTCCTATGAGATGAGTGCCTCCAAATACTTTTATCAAATTACTACTGCTTGGAATGTTTTGTAAAACCTTCTACTATATGTTTACTAAATAGCAGTCTTTTAATTTACCGAAGGGCAGTAAATTATCTAGAGTATACCGATCAATCCAATTAAGTTAAGTGTAATGTAAAACACTAAATTAATGACTCATAAACACATTGAGACATGGATTTTTAACATGGAAACCCTATTAAGGGAAAAAACCACTTGGGATCGGTAACCCAAAATTTTCACTCTTCTAAAGTGAGCTTGGTGAAGAACCAACCCTGTTAAAGGTTACAAACACACTATTAGGTGTGACCTTGTTAGAGGATTTAAAATTCTAGTCTGTCACTTGATAAATGACATCTCTATGCTACCATCTTTGATCAAACACTCACTTGGCTTGTTAATTGGTATCTGGCATCTCATGCTATCTTCATGATCAAACTTTTTGATACTCCTTTGGATGTATCTCAATATAGAAAGGATCTTTAAATCTCACTCAGTTAAGAGACTTTCTAAATCAATGGTTAAATTGAAATAGTATGATCTATTCACATACAACTTATACTTGTAGATTTTTAGATCTATTGTAATCTCATAAAACTATTGTGATCAATATATCTTGGTTTATACCTTTTCTCCAATTTGATTTCACTCGATGATGTTGTGCTTTATTGCTCATTGTCTGCAGAATACTTTAGCTCTTTCCTCAGCTCGTTGATCAGGGCTGTATGAAGTTGCTCTTCATCATTTTCTCTTCAGCATCCTCTTTCTATTCATTCACCCATAATTCATAATGAATTGATTTGTCTCTTTATAGAAATGATATTACAATTGTTAGGTTCTTTATCTTGGCATGATCCACAGTTCTTGCCAATTTGATTTAAAGCAAAACTCCCATTTTATCTCATAGAGATCTTCTTTCCAACTAGACAAAACAACTTTAAATCTATTACTTATCTCTAGCTTTATCGTGTTTGATGAAAACAAAGATAACTACTAGTTAAGTCTATATATAGCTCTACCAGCTAGATATTTTTTCATTTATGAACTCAAGTTAATTTTGATGTTTAAATCTTTGATAGCTTTGGTCAAAACTTCTGTTATACTAGGGATTCTCCATCAGGTTGCACTATGTTTCTGGCCATCTGCTTTCCTTGTGATTCTACTTGTCACTGACTTTTCTTGGGCAACACTGTGACTTGACTTTTGGTGATCTCTGTCCATCAGTGTCCACTGACCGTTGGTGTTTGAAGTCACATTGTGAATTCTTGTCTTTTATGCATTACTGAAAGTATAATCTTTATCTCTTTTCTTCTTTGAAGTATTTGACACTTTGATTATAACTGATTAGATTATATCAATTTGACATCAATGACAATACAATCCATTAACTGATTTAATGTCTTGCACTATCTTTCTGCATTTCAGTGATCAAATTAATATCTTCAAACATTCAATCAGTTACATGTCATCAATTAAATCCTTATTTCTTTCAACAAAGGAGACAAGAATTTGAAGAGCCACTAATACATTTGATAGCTATTTTCTACCTTTAATTTTGACCAAGGCCTTTTTTGGCTTGTTTGTTTTTTTTTTTATGACCCCGATTTCATCAAAATTTTGACGATCCTAAGTTTGTCAAAAGTTCAATGAATACGGGATATAAACAAAAAAAAAAGTGAAAAGTGAAACTCATTTTTTAGTTCACTTGCAGGTGGTGGGAGGGCATTTTTGAGAACCCAACGAAACCTTTAGGTTAGGATAGGTGAATATAATCATTTCCATGAATGTAGGGTTTGAGTTGAGTGATCTTAGTATGGAAATGAAATACATTTGAAAGTTTTAGAATCCCTGTATTTGATTCTTACGTAGTAATATTATGATATGATTGGCTATGAGAGGTGTGTATTGATTATTTATTTTATAAACCATTCCATTTGTGGATATCACTCATTGAGAATTTTGGTTGCTATCGCAACCTTATAGATTCAAGTGCAGGCATTATACAACAAATCAGAGATGGCACCATATATCAAGCATAAATCATAATTCCATATCAGAGATAGCCCTAGAATCAAAGATTGCATAAGTCATATCAACTATCAAGAATATTAGAGAAAAAACTATCTTCCATTGATTATCTTGTCATAAAAACATATATTTCATTGTCTATCGGAGGCGGCTTGTAGGGTATGTGCATATTCCATTTTGTTATTTCAGAGACAACCATTAATATATATTCAAACTACTAAGTATCTATTGTAGTCGTAGCCTTGTTAAGATTCATTGTATTCCATTATGGCATTGGGAATACAATTGTAAATATATATTATTCCAACTTCATTCATTGCATAATTGTTGCATCATACTACCTTGTTCATTTATACTGCATACTTGCATAATAATTCATTAGTTCAATTTATCAATTTTAGCATTTGGAATTACCAGTCATATATATAATTGCATTATCCTTCAATAGTTCATTTTATAGCACTTGGAATTACCAGTCATATATACCTTTATAGCTCTACATTCATAATCACATAGATTTAGCCATAACATTGCATTAGATCACGTAGTGTCCCAGATAACATAAAAAGGGAACATTACAATCAATGTCACCAAATTTGCATCTACGAAAGTATAAGTACTCAAAGAATTGATGAGTCACCAAATTCCTTCCTTTCTCTTTCTTCTAAACCTTAAGGGATTAATACGTTGTGATATTGATTACGGCAAAAATTGAAATTATCGATATATTAGGTTGAACTGAGACCTCTATGTGGATGTTTTCTTTACTAAGAAATTAAAGAAAACATCCACATAGAGGTCTCAGTTCAACCTAATATATCCATAATTTCACTTTTTTCCGTAATCAGTATCACAACATATTAATCCCTTAAGGTTTAGAAGAAAGAGAAAGGAAGGAATTTGGTGACTCATCAATTCTTTGAGTACTTATACTTTCGTGGATGCAAATTTGGTGACATTGATTGTAATGTCCCCTTTTTATGTTATCTAGGACACTACGTGATCTAATGCAATGTTATGGCTAAATCTATGTGATTATGAATGTAGAGCTATAAAGGTATATATGACCAAAAATTTCCTTGTCTTCTTCCTCCACAAATGATATCATGTGAATGTATAAGAATCCTCATCTTCTAAAGAATAATATATGGTTAACGTATTAATGTCTTCCTCTTGATTAGAACATTTTTCATTCCATTCTATACAAGGGATAATTACAACATTAGAATATTGTTGCTAAGGTTCAAACAATTGGTGTATTCATATTTGAATTAAGTTATCTTTTGTAGTTGTTTCCTCTGTTTTAAGTAGATTATAGTCCACATATTATTTAAGTTAGACTTTTCTGCCTATCTCAGGGTGCTAGTAGAAGTGAGCTAGCATAAGGAAGATTTTCTCTTTGAAAGGTAGCAAATACCTTTCTCTACAAAGACAAAGTGGTATAGTTTTCCTAGCAACTCAAAATGAGCTATGCTAGTCATGCAAATTTGGAAGTAGTCCATGAAGATAGTTATGATAGTCAAAGTGTAAAGACAGTGCTTAGAGTTGCAGACCAGTCCAATGACATCAAAACTCCAAGAAAAATTATATTCATAATGTCTTTCATAGGAAGCAAGGTATAAGGCAATTCTTGGAAAACTAGGATGCACGGTGAGAGTGGTTGCTATGGCCATAGAGAATTGGTGTTATGTTGAGTCACATTCGATGCTAACTGAAGTAATTAACTTTGTAAAGCTTCATTCTCTTGAAATGACCACAATAGCCTCTAGAAAGGATAATGTAGTCAAAGCACAACATGATGAATATAAGGTAATGCAAGATCAAATGCACACAGGGGTATGAATGGATTTAGTTATTTATGGACCAAATTTTGTTGGTAAGTTGACTTCCTGAGGATGCATGACTCATTTTGTGTTGTCATCATGGCAACAAAGTCATGTTTAGTTTCTGTCATGAAAGACAAAATGACTAAGTATGGTAAACAGAGTAGAAAAAGATACTTAGCGATCAGCACATCAGCACACATGTGAGATATTGAGTTAGCATAAGCGCATTCAGATATATTTTGTATGACACATGTACATGCTACATCCAGACATGCATAGTATGAAACAATAGTAAATCAATGTTACATGTAGATCAGTAGACCAACAGTCTAGAAGACAGAGGATGGAAGCCGACTAGTGTTTTGATCAACGTGAATTATTTTGTAATGTAATGGCCAAGTACCTTTGGTTATATGTTTGTAATGATGTAATTAACATTATAGTAAACATGCTTGAGCTGACTTGTTTGAAAGCGTTGTATATTTTTTTTTAGGGCCGACTATTGTTTTATTTAGGGTCGCGCCTATTCGGATATGAACATATAAGTATGTAATGTAAAGTTATGTTACAAGCATCGATGATTATGTAAGAGGAAGATATTGAAGAGAAATAAGATGAAGTCAATATATGATATAGCTCTTTAAGAGAGTAAGAGAATTCATGCATACATGGAACTGATCAGATAGCAGTGTCATCACAACAATTCATTTTGATATAGTGTATATCATCTTTTAGAAGGTTTTAGTCTTTATCCTATTGGGTAGTGAGCCTAGGAAGTGAGCCATATACCTTTAACATGGTTTTGTAAAAGACTCCTAATAGGGTTAGACCTTTAACCAGGTCATTGTACTCATATTGTAAAGACTACTTCTAACAGGGAAAAAGAACTTTAACAAGTTCATTATACCTAGTACAATATTTGTGGGTACTAATTCCCACTGGGGTTTTCCTTTGATCAAGGTTTCCCCGTAATCATATCATGTGTTATGAGTTCTTATGTTAAGCTTCATTCAATGTATGTTTGATTTATGTTTAAGTTGCTGAAAATTAATCAATAGACAAACACTGATTCACCCCCCCTCTTAGTGTTTCTAACAATTGGTATCAGAGCTCTGGTCCTCAGCAAATAAGTTTAACCACTTGAGGAGATCATGGACTCAGTAGAAGCAAAACATTTGAA
>MU227195.1:1704796-1716477 GCA_018584345.1 Thuja plicata | reverse complement strand
TTTTGACACATGGGAAGAAGAAGACCTCATTAAGATCAGTGTCCTTGCCATGGAAAAGGCAAAGGAGAAACATGTGATGAGGAACCCATGCTTTGTTGAATCAATAAACATTCTGAATGAGTTAGTTCTTGTTGATAAGAAAGTTGCAAAAGTTCAAACTATTGAACATGTGGATAGTGTACTAAAAAACTTCAAGTCACACTTCACCAGCTTAGTAGAGATAGCTACTAAGACTGCAGAAGATGAGTATAAGAAGGAAAGATTGAATGAAGTGGTGAAGAAATTTACTTTGGATGTGAACTATCTGAAGATTGGATAGTCTATACTGAAAGAGTTGGTAGAAAAAGGGAAGAAAGTTATAGAAAACTGCATGGATAGAGTGAAGCTCACCTCCGAGCACACTAAAAAGATAGATGAAGCTAAAGAAATGGTGGAAAACATAAGAAAGTCTATTGAGAATTTCACACAGGACATAAACATATGCAATAATGTCTACCAAGGACAACTGGACAAAATTGAGAAGGCAAATTTTGAAATAAGCAAGATAAGAGTTAGACAAACTCAGTTGAGAAATGCACTTGCGCCTTCATTAGCAGTTCTTTTTGAGAACATCAAACAGATAGATGACACAATGAAAACTTATGATCAAGGTCCTTGCTTGGATCTAGTGAAAATGGAGAAGTTAACATATGCTTTATGCGCGCACCTCCAAACAGTTGATGCAATGAAAGCATTCTGGCAGAAAGAGATTCAATCTGTTCAAGTTGTGTACCCAGATGTATATATGGAGTAAGTATGAAGACTTATAGTTTTTTGCACACCTTTGTCATTCATGTCAAAGGGGGAGTAGTATAGAATCTGGTATATGCGGAGTAGTATATATGTATATATCATTAAGTTATGATATACATTCATTTTTGAATGAAGTCATTTTGAGTAACTTAGCCACATTCCTTTGTTTCCATAAATGACAAAGGAGGAGATTGTTGGCAAGTTTACTTCCTAAGGAAGCATGGCTTATTTTGTGTTTTCAATCATGGCAAAAAAGTCATACTAAGTTTCTGTCAAATATAACTTAAGAGATAAAATGACTAACTACGGAATACAGAGCAGTCAGACAGATACAGTGATCAACACATCAGTGCGTGTGTTAGAGATCACACCAGAATATGCGTGCTTAGGTATATACTCCATGATGTATATACATGATATATCCAAATGTGCAAGGTACAGAAAATCAGTACAGAAAAGAGACAGACAGATTAGTACACTGTAGTCTAGGAAACTGTCCAGAATACAGAGCACAGAAGTCTACTACTATTTTGATCAGCATGTATTATTTTGTGATGCTAAGGCTATGTGCCTTTAGTTATAAGTTTCTTATGATGTAATTAATTTTTATGTAAGCACACTTGAATTGACTTGTTTGGAAGCGTTGTATATTATGTTAAGAGGCTGACTAAGTGTTATGTTTTGGGTCGCGCATATTTGTTTGTAAAGATATAAGTATGTAATGTATTGTTAAGTTACAGCATGTAAGAGAAGTTGTTTATTGTGTAAGAAGAAGTTACAGAGGGATAGTATAATGAATTTAGAAGATGATATAGCTCTTTGAAGAAGTAAGAGTATCCATGCATACATAGAACAGTATAATGAATTCAGAAGATGATATAGCTCTTTGAAGAAGTAAGAGCATCCATGCATACATAGAACTGATCAGACAACATTGTCACTACAACAGTTCATTTTTGATATAGTGCATATCAACATTCAAAGGGTTATAGCCTTCATCTTATTGGACAGTGAGTCCTTGGACAGTGAGTCCACCACCCCTAACAGGGTTATTGTATAAGACTCTTAACAGGGTCAGACCCTTAACTAGGTCATTGTACTCAATTTGTAAAGACTTCTTCTAACAGGGCAAAGGAACTTTAACAGGTTCATTATACCTAGTACAATATTTTTTGGGTACTAATCCCCACTGGAGTTTTCCTCTGATCAAGGTTCTCTATAATCAAATGATTTGTTATGTGTTCTTGTGTTAATATTTTTGAATGCATATTTGTTTTATGTTTAATTGGCTGAAATATAATTAATTGATAAACACTGATTCACCCCCCCCTCTCAGTGTTTCTAACATAGTTCTCTCCTTGAAAGAAACTCATAAATAATTAGACAAGTTACCTTGTAACCAGTATGTTCAGAATGTCTTACAAACCAAACATACAAGAGTCATACATAAAAATATAAAGAGACAACAATAACATGGGACAAGAAAACTACAATGTATTTCATTAATATGTCCCATTTCAATATATCCAGACCGAAAGCTAAAAGAATATGCAAAATTAGAAGCCTGCCTTGCAATAGAAATTCAACAACCTTTAAAAAATGTTACAACAAGCCTATATATAGCCCAAAATAATCTAGGAATCCTTAAGAGATAAGCATGCAATAAGATTCAGATGATTTTTAACCTAACCCTAAAAATCTAGAAGACAAAATGCAATTTTCTTCTTGAAGCGGTGGAAGGACAAAAATGAAGAAAGGAATCAGATTTGATTTTTATTTCCCATGATGTCCTTCACTTTGTATAAAATTTCAATAATTTTTGTCTTCCCTATCTTTGGCCTTTGTCAGAAGAACCCATGCTAGAATCAAGCAATTAAATGCCCCATACTTCTAAAACTGTCTCATTGCCAGTGGCTAAAACTCGGCTAAGTGCTGGTTGACCATTTTATTTACCACATTGAAACATATCTATCACTAACCCTCACCACTAGCTATTAGGTTCTCTGCATTTCCTCCTCTTATTATTGGAAATAATGCTTTGGAATGCATCAGTCATATCTGCAATCAATTCTTCAATCCATGGATATGATTGCAAGCTTCTCATAGGCAATAAATTCCATGGCATGGCCCTAAAAGTGGCTCCATAAATGTAGAAGTGACCAGGCGGCTCTATATGGATTTACCCTCTGATTATAAAACTATTCTTGTTAAGTCTAGATATAAATGCATTCCCATATATCATATTTTCATTTGTTCGATCTTCAATAGCTGTGCAGAGCCGCCCCAAAGATCAAGTTGGGTCATTAATGTCTCTGAGAAAAAATATTTGTTGATCTTTATGAAACCCTCTATGAATACTTTTGAATATTTAAAATTCTATTACAACGACTACAAATGGTGTGGAAAATGAATCTGACAACTGAGATTGAAACCTTTGCCAACTTTAAAAATGAGCCGTTGATCCTCTTTGAGTCACCAGGGCACAAGAATCTAATCTGCCACGTGTCACATAAGTGTAATCCCTTAATGATTAAATGTTGAGAAAATTTGATATAAGCCTTCACGCCTACCACACGATCTCTTGTAAACTTGTCTATTCTTTAACCTTTCTATCCTTGGGCATAACTTTACCTTAACCCTGATCAACTAATTTGCCTCATGTCTCCAAGTCGCTACACTTTTTCATTAACTAGGGTCTCATCACAAGACTCAATGACTGAGTAATCTCCAAGTTGTGAGATATTTTTCTTAACTATAGTTTAATCCAAAGACTGGGCAACAGAAGGCATTCTTAACTCTCATTAAACCTTTGATCCATATTCGGAGATTAAATGACTAAACCCTAATTTCCAAGTCACTGAAAGATTTTTACTTTTCAACCTTCATTCAGAGATTACCCGACTACCATTGATCTTCTCTTTATTTGCATCTGACAGTCTACGCCAAGTCTCCAAATCTTTGGTACAAACCCTAATTTCTTACAAGACTCAACTACTAAGATTGAGATCAATCTGAGATGGAAGATCGAGATTTGATCTACACTCCTTGTTGACCTTTGAATTTCTCATCTAGTGACCATGCGACTAAAGAGATCACCTTGACTTGTATCCGGGCCCACCATGGACATGTGGAACTCTGTTGTAATGCCTTATCCATTAAAAATTTGCATCTGCACCTTTAAGGCATTATGATAGCCATCAGATTTGAACAACCTACCCGGTCTTTAAATCTTCTCTCTGATCACTGACTTGACCATGAGCTAAGCCTCCTTCTGACCACAGTCTGTATTTTTTTATCAGGCAACTTAGTAATCTCAAAGTCGGGAGATAATTTTCTAACCTCGGGTTACATTAGAAGACTTCCCAACTATCACTTAACATTGAAACCTGACATTAACCCTGATCACTTCTTGAGATAACATGACTGAAGGTCTCAAAGTTGCCAGACAAATTCATTAACTTGGGTTACATTAGAAGATCACCCGACTACCAAAAGATCTACTTTGCATCGGACGAATGTCTCCAAATCTCTAGAAGATAAAAGGAATATGCCTTTCTTATGGAGATAACCTGACTGAAGGAAATCACTAAGTCACATAATGATAAGGAATATTCGGGAAACATTAGGAGATCTTGCGACTGCATTAGAATAGGAAATGCACACATGCCAAAAAAGGATTTTAAGTTACTCGCTAAAGTAACTTCAAAAAATAACATATTTTGGAGAACTAGGGTTTTTTGACATCTCTCTTCGATTTTGACCTAGAAACCAAAATTATCAGAGGGATCTTTTGCAATTTCAGACAAGATTTCAATTTTTGAGGAAGGATAGGTATGAGAAAAAAATAATTTACTGGGAAGACAAAAAAACTAGAAATACAACTAATAGTGGCTCTATCTGAGGATGGCTAAATGCAAATTTATGACAAGAACCATAGATCTCTGGAAAACATAGACCACTACAAAAATTTAGAGCAATCGACTAACCTATTACAGAAAGGAACACGCAACAGAAAGAAACACACCTGTACAATATGTAGTTAATTTAAAAAAGGCCTGAAGCCCCAAAAATTGAATCAACTCTTCCCTCTGTCAAAAATAAAATTTTCTGCTCCATGCTTAAGAGACAAGTTAATAGTATCACTTTCATCCATCTGAATTAACCCACTGTCATCTTGTATTAGCTCAGTACATAAAATATTATTTGCATATTCATCTAAGCTTCCATGAAAACCAGGCAGAGTGTAAACATGTAAATTTTGTGGCATATGTATGTTACATTCATTAGATAAGAAGACACTAAGGTAAATGCAACACTTATCGCCTTCAATTCTTAGGCCACACCTCGGAAATTTACTATCCAACTGAAAATTAGAGAACTCAAACTCTACCACATTTCTAGGGTTAACTTTGTAGGATCCATTCACAGCAGTAGTTTTCATATCAAAAGAAAAAGCATACTAATCTTCATGCAAACATTGAGAATAGTCATCATTTGAAACATGATCTAGCCTGTTCTTCACAGGATATGGAGCAAGAATCTCAGCATCAAAACATGGAAAATCCATACCATACTTTTTTTTTCTAAAAGGAGGAGAATCTTGGATCTTATCAGTATCAAAAAAACCCAAAACTAGGTGGTGGATGGGAGGGAAAACACCAATACACTCATTATCTGCAAATGCAACTTGAGCCACTGAAGGACCATCCTTTAGTTATTTAACAGAAGATTCAAAATTAGAACAAGATTGAAAATCCATACGACTATCCAATTAGTACTCAACATTATGTTTGGAATCTCCACATCCTTTGAATCTGAAACAACACTAATGACCTCATTATCTGATAAATCATACTGTATATTATTGTAGCCTAGTCAGACAGGCATGCAAGGAGAATCAGTAACATATATGTCAAAATCAAGATCCACTGATTCATATTCTTTATGAAAATTAACGTATGTAGGGTGTATGGATTCAAATCAACCCTGTCCTGAATATCTGAGATACTCATTTGACAAGAATTCTAAAATTTGTTCACTATGAAGTGAACAACTATCATCATTTGCATTCATCTCTGACACACCCTCAAAATTAGCATCCTTGTTTATCAAATCAGTATAACCTTTCTGATTACATATATCCTCTTTTTCATATTGAGAAAGATCATTACATTCATGATCCTAAGATACAACATTCATATCAGGATCATGTATAACAATTTTCTCTTCATCATTCTCAATATTATCACTACTAAGTACAATCTCATATGAAACTGTGCATTTAAGATCTTCAATATCAAAAACTTGGTCTAAAATTTTAGGATTACTGTCATAAAAAGAATTATCACAAAAACCTACCTCTTCATTCTCTTGATTCTCATAAACCTCATTGTTAGCATCATATTCAATATTTTTAGCCAAAGTACACTCAGCTTCAACATCACTATTCTCAGATTCATCATTATCAAATTCATCATCAGTATGGTCAAAATGTTCAGATTCAATATCACTATATTCAACATCAGAAAAACCTTTATAAGAAAAAATTTCTACATGTTCCATCCATTTCATAGTATGCTAAATGTATTCTACCCTCTGAGAGATTGGAAAATTAATTGTATCAGGAAAACAAATCTTTACAAACAAATTAACCCACACAAAATCTCAAGGATAGAAAGTGATACAATCCTCCTTGATATGAGCATAAAACCTCATGTAAAAATCATATTGAGATTCACCTTCCTCTGTGCTCATGTTTTCTTGTAATGTCAAAACCACTCTTTCTTGAAGCCTTTATCTCAATATTTTTGTTTCTACCTGAAGAATTTCAAGCTCTGATGTAGGATCTCTTGATTCTGACATGTCTTGATCATCACTATGTTCCAGATCACCATATTTCTCAATAAAAAATCTTCTAATGCTTTCATAGATCCTATTGAGCCATAAGGTAAATATTTAATCCAATCCCTTGCACCTTCTACTAGAGATATTGCAAACATGGTCATTAATATATCCTCATGCATGATGTTATGATCATCCATCAAGTCACCAAACTTGGCTATATGTTCCTCAGCTGATTGTTCACCCCAGCCAGTGAATTTAGGAAAACAATTCATGACTACTGATGGAATAGGGTTTGGGTATCCAGGAATACCTTCAAAATTTATAGCACCATACAACCTACCCCTAAGTAGTTGTGACATCTTAGTAGGAAGAATGATTAAAAAATGCCCTTGTCCTTTCTTAGTACATATTTACCTTCAGATTTTGCAAAAATGCAACTAAAATCTTGACATATGCAAACCTCTTCCTACACCTTATTCCTTTTCTTAGTGCTTAGATCACTTAATAAGGAAAAGTTTAGAATTGTGATAAATACCTGGATGTATTCGAGTAGCTGCAACAATACTTGATCTGAAGTCACCTTCAAATCACCTTCAAACTTGGTAGAGCCACCACCTCTTTGTAGAGGAAAATATTTGAATCAGCTGAGATCTCTTTCCCAAATCCGACTTTCTTTAAATTAGAAACTTCACATACATCCCCAATATAAGGTCTTCTAATAATTCCTCTCTTGACAGGAGTCCAAATATTTGTTGCTTCTTCATTGCAAGTCCACTTCTTCTTTGTAGTCTTTCTTCAAACATGCACACTAGTGCAAATTAGAGAACTCAGAGTTGCCACTCACCACATGTGAGATTGTATAGATATTATCTTTGAGGAACTTTGACTTTTAGACACTTTGCAATGATAGAAAAAATAGACCTAACTCACTTTAAAAAAATGGAGGAATATTTCTTTTTGTAGAACCAAACTCTATAACCAGACTCAACTACAACTGGTTTGAAAGATTTAAAAGATACTACACCAGAGAATCTAGGAAATAAACTTATTTACTTCCCAACAAAGTTTCCAATCTATTAGTGTTTTTTTATTGCAGAACAACCTTAAAATGAAATTATACTTGTATACTGGAATGAAAACTCCTATTTTATGCAAGAGAAAGTCTAATTGATGAGAATTCGATAAGATCCTCCTTCTTTTTTGAGCTCTACATGCTTAGGTAGGTATTACCTTTGAATGATTACTAATTATTCAGTATATATTAAAGTGGACATTGATTTTCTATTTACCCTTTATTGAATCAAATTATAAAATACCCTGCAGATACCAAAATCAATAGGATACATAGCTTAACTAGATAAACTATGATTGTAAGAATAGAAAAAATCAAGGAGACAAGGATTCTCATCCTTCTTCCTTTTAAGGAGGGTTAACCTTTTGTCTTCCTTTTTCAGTTCTTGTAAACTTCTGGTAGAATAACCTATTTGATTCACTCTTCCATGAATCAACAAACTGAATTGTATTTGGCTGGTACAAATAAACTTGAGTTCAACTCGTGTTCTTAGTAACTGAATGTAATTGATTGATTTATCTTATGGGATGAAGAAATAACTGCTTACCAAACTATAAACCAGTACCTATTCCTTGGGAAAAGAGTCAATGAAAATATAAATCCATAGAAACAAATAAAGGAGATACTATAGAATGCCTTACAAACTATATGCAGTTCAAATAGAATGCCTTACAATCTATCCTTTGATTTTCATACCAATGTATCAAATCCTCACATTAATTCTTAACCCTCTAAAATTACTTATGAAACTTAGTTCTCTCCTTGAAAGAAACTCATAAATAATTAGACAAGTTACCTTCTAACCGGTGTGTTCAGAATTCCTTACAAACCAAAAATACAAGAGTCATACACAAAAATATAAAGAGACAACAATAACATGGGACAAGAAAATTGCACTGTATTTTATTAATGTCCTATTTCAATATATCTAGACCGAAAGCTAATAGAGTATGCAAAATTAGAAGCCTTCCTTGCAGTAGAAATTCAACAAAATTTAAAAAATGCTACAACAGGCCTATATATAGCCCAAAATCATCTTGGAATCCTTAAGAGATAAGGACACAACAAGCTTCAGATGATTTTGACCTAACCCTAAAACTCTAGAAGACAAAATGCAATTTTTTTCTTGAAGTGGTGGAAGGAAAAAAATGAAGAAAGGAATCAGATTTGATTTTTATTTCCCATGATGTCTTTCAATTTGTATAAAATATCAATAACTATTGTCTTCCCTATCTCTGGCCTTTGTCAGAAGAACCCATGCTAAAATCAAGCAATTAAATGCCCCATACTTCTAAAACTATCTCATTGCCAATGGTTGAAACTTGGTTGAGTGTTGGTTGACCATTTTATTTACCAATATTGAAACAAATATATCACTAACCCTCACTACCATCTATTAGGTTCTCCGCATTTTGACCTCTTATCATTGAAAAAAATTCTTTGGAATGCATTAGTCATATTTGCAATCAATTCTTCAATCCATGGATATGAGCGCAGAACTCTGATAGGCAATAAATTCCATGGCATGGCCCTGAAAGTGGCTTCATTATTGTAGAAGTGACCAGGTGGATCTGTATGCATTTACCCTCTAATTATAAAACTATTCTTGTTAAGTCTGGATATAAATGCATTCCCATATATCATATTTTCATCTATTCCATCTTCAACAGTTGTGCAAAGCCACCCCAAAGATCAAGTCAGGTCATTAATTTCTCTGAGAATAAATATCTATTGATCTTTATGAAACCCTCTATCAATACATTTTAATATTTAAAATTTTGTTACAATGGTTATACGTGGCATGGAAAATTAATCAGACGATTGAGATTGAAACCTTTACCAACTTTAAAACTGAGTCATTGATCCTCTTTGAGTCACTCATGCACGAGAATTTGATCCACCACATGTTGCATAAGCGTAATCACTTAATGATTAAATGTCGAGAAACTTTGATATAAGCCTTCACGCCTATCACATGATCTCTTATCAACTTGTCTGTTCTTTAACCTTTCTGTCCTTGGGCATAACTTTACCTTAACCCTGATCAACTAATTTGCCTCATGTCTCCAAGTCGCTACACTTTTTCATTAACCATGGTCTCATCACAAGACTCAGCAACTGAGTAATCTCCAAGTCATGAGATATTCTACTTAACTATAGTTTAATCCAAAGACTAGGCGACTGAAGGAATTATTAACTCTCATTAAACCTTTGATCCATATCTAGAGATTATGCGACTAAACCCTAATCTCCAAGTCACATAAATATTTTTAATTTTCAACCTTCATTTAGAGATTACCTAACTACCATTTATCTTCTCTTCATTTTCATCTGACGATCTATGCCAATTGTCTAGATCTTTGGTACAAACCCTAATTTATTACCAAACTTAGCTACTAAGCTTGAGATCAATCTGAGATGGACGACTGAGATTTGATCTTCACTACTTGCTGACCTTTTATTTTCTCATCCAGTGACCACACAACTAAAGAGATCACCTTGAACTACATCTGAGCCCACCATGGACATGTGGCACTCTGTCGTAATTCCTTATCTGTTAAATATCTGCATCTGTGCCTTTAAGGCATTACGATAGTTGTCAGATTTGAACAACCCACCTAGTCTTTAAATATTCTCTCTGATCACTAACTTGACCATGAGCTAACCCTCCTTCTGACCATAGTCTATATTTGTCGATCAAGCAGCTGAGTAATGTCAAATTCAAGAGATAATTTTCTAACCTCAGGTTACATTACGAGAATTCCTGACTATCACTTAACATTGAAACCTGGCATTAACCCTGATCACTTCTTGAGATAACGCGGTTAAAGGTCTTGAAGTCGCAAAACAAATTCATTAACTTGGGTTACATTAGGAGATCACCCAACTACCACAGGATCTTCTTTGCATCCGAAGGTTGTCTCCAAATCTCTAGAAGATAAAAGGAATATGCCTTTCTTATGGAGATAACCCGACTGAAGGGAATCACTAATTCTCATAATGATAAGGAATATTTGGGAAACATTAGGAGATCTCACGACTGCATTAGAATAGGAAATGCGCACATGCCAAAAAAGGATTTTAAGTTACTCGCTAAAGTAACTTTAAAAAAATAACATATTTCAGAGAGCTAGGGTTTTTGACATCTCTCTTTGATTTTGACCTAGAAACCACAATTTTCAGAGGGATCTTTTGCAATTTCAGATAGGATTTTGATTTCTAAGGATAGGCATGAGAACAAAAAATTTACTGGGTAGACAACAAAAATGGAAATACAACCAATAGATCCTACAATTCCTTCATCTCCATTTCCTAATCCTCCATATTCTCTAGAAGATCATATCCTACCAAATGATCTCATCACTACTCCTATTCCATCACAAGATCCTATCATTCCTCCTGATCCCCCTCATGATCCCAACACATTTATGCAAGTTGTTCATGAACCCCATGCATTTCAAATGGATTTCTCTACTTCCATCTGGTCTAGTCCACTTCATGATCCTATTGTTTCTTCCATATCATATCCACCTCAAAATGGACTCGCATCTTTTAGAAATTATCCTACAGGTCAGAGAAAGCATTATCAAGTCAAAGGGCTAGACCTCCATGAATAAAGTACATTAAAACCCTTTTATATCAAAGAAAATTCTAATGGTCATGGCCTCCATAATAAAACACATTCTCAAGATGTTGGTACCCCTTCCAAATCCAAATCCAAATGTATACCATCCCCTTCACCCCTTCCATCCATCTTAGGTCCATATATTCCTCCATCCACTAGTTCACAATCCACTTCTCCTCTCCTAAATCAAGGTCAACAAAGGCACACATCTTAGATAACCATCCACCCATCCAAAAAGTCTCCATACCATTATTATCCATCCATGAATCACATTCCCCTTTCAAGCAATTTGGATGCCAAACATAAGTTCCATAAGTCAAGAAATCCACATATAGTCAAGGATCAACA
>MU227195.1:1692100-1704556 GCA_018584345.1 Thuja plicata | reverse complement strand
GCATCCAAAATTTCTATCCATCCATTTAAACACCTCCAACCTTCCAAATCCATTTTGGGTCCTTATGTCCCAAAATTCATAAACATTCCTCCATCAAGTCCAAAATATCCTTTTCTTCCATCAAATCTAAAATGTCTTTTTCCTCCATCACTCCATCACCCCTCATGGTGTGTGTGAATGTCATTCTTTCCCACATATCCATCCACTCAAAATCAATTATTTCTCACAATCCCTCCATTATCCAACACATATATTCCAGTCTTTCATCCATCCTCTTGTCCAATCTTGCGCATAAAGCATTATCCTATCCCACTTCATCCATTTTATCCCCCTTTTCCATCACCCTATCAACATCTTTGAGCATACATTCAATAGCCATGATCTATTATAACACATATTACAAGGTTACAATCTAAAGATAAATTTTCTTAATTCCTTCCTCCATTTCCTATCATGAGTCTATTATCTTGCAAAAAAGTCAAAAAAAAAAGAAGGAAAGAAGAAAAAAAAAAAAAGAGAGAGAAAAATATTCTTCCACTAGTGAAAACCTGGCAAATAGGCACATTGGGTAGGTACCATGATGAAAACCAGACAAACATGCATCATGTGTAAGATACAAACCTCTTGCATTCCATACATGGGGGCATGTTCCATCCATATTTTCATATCATATCATATCCCTTTCATTTTTCTCCATTAACCTATATCCCTCATATCCCTTCTCTTATCAACATCCATTTTTTTTCCAACTTTGATCTTGAAAAGGCTAGGGATCTCCCTAGAAGAAGCACATGTCCTATATGTTTCATGGTGTCCACATCCCCATGGTCCATATTTCCTATATTTTCATAGTCTTGAATCCATATCCCTTCCCCTTGTCCATTCTTGATCTTTCTTTCCCTATCTATGTCCTATCATTATCCTATCAAATACCTCTCTTGGTCTTGATAGAAAATATAGATAAAAAAATGAAAAACCTATTTTCAGCATCCTCTTGACATGTCCACTCTTGTCAACCACATTTCAATCAATGCACCATGTCTTTATCTTATCTTGTCATGTCCAGGCCCTTATCTTCCAGAGAAACATGTTATCTCATCCCGTGGATAGTCCTTAGAATCCAAACAACTTCAAGACCTACTAAGAGACCTTTGAACTTTATCCATCTACCAATTCATCCATCAATCCATAATTTTCTTGCCTGGCTAGACTGGGGGCAATCTGAAAAATTCTATATGGGGATTTGACCTAGTGGGCAAGATTACACCATCTTCAACTAATGGACATAAATACATCATAGAAGCAAAAAATTACTTCACTAAGTGGGTGGAAGAAATTCCCCTCACTTACATAACCAGAAAGCAGATATTAATGTTCATACTTAACCACATCATCTATTGATACGAGATTCCTCAAACCATCCTGACAGATCACAGTATGCCTTTTCCAAAGCAAAGATGTTGAATATCTATGTGAAAAGTTCCAAATAAAACAAGGGTTCTCTTCATTCTATTATCCTCAAGAGAATGGCCAGGCTGAATCTAAAAATAAAACAATTTTGAAAATCTTGAAGAAAACAGTTAACAAATCAAGGCGAGACTAGCATTTATAGCTTAGTCCTGCATTATGGGCATATAGAACTAGTGTGAGAACAACTACAGGAGCCACTCCTTTCTCCCTAGTATATGGATTAGAGGTAGTCCTACCCCTTGCAGTATAAATCCCATCCCTAAGGATATCATTGAAGAACTTGATTTTAGATGAAGACTACAGAGTGGCAAGGATCAGTGAAGTGGAATTACTAGATGAAAGAAGACAACATGCCTTCAATCACTTACAAGGCTATCAGAATCACCTTAGAAGGAATTATCAAAAGAAGGTGAGGCCATGATCATTCGAGGTAGGAGACCTTGTCCTCATGGAAAATCAAAAGAACCAAGCAGAAAGAGTGAAACTAGGAAAGTTTGAGCCTAACTAGCTAGGACCATATCTCATTGCCAGCTCTACCCAGAGTGGGGCATACCAACTGGTGACACTAGAAGGAGATCAGCTCCATGGATACATCAAAAAAATTCACCTCAAGAGGTTCTACACTTGAGATCTCAATGGTTAAGGCACCTATCTACATATCTATAAAATACCAAAAAAAATCAAAAAATACAAAATGTTACCTTGGTGAAAACCTGGCAATCAGGCGCCTTGGTGACGAAAAATAAAATAAAATAAAAAAGAGAAAAAGTAAAGAGAAACAAAATCGCTCTCTTAGTGAAAACCTAGCAAACAGGCACTATTAAGTAGGTACCTTGGTGGAAACCTAGCAAATAGGCGCCAAGTGTTCAAATCCAACTTCACCATCAATGAACTCCAAGATCAAAAGCTTGAGCACACTACAAATGCAATACTAACTACCCAAGCTATATCCAGAAGCGCATTCCCCTCTAAGCACCAAAATTTATCTATGTTTAGTACTGGTCCACAAGACTAGGGGGCAATTCTAAATGTCCTAAAAAAATTCCTAAAAATTGGAAAACTCATAAAAATTTCCTAAGAAAATCAATCTTCATCAAAAACATTCAAAAAATTGCAAAATCACAAGCAATAAAGCCAACTCAGTTATCAAGAGAGAAAAGGGTGATCACGCCTGGTCAATCAAATATCACAATCATGAGCTTTGCGAATCAGCATTGGGCTCCTATGACACAGCTTTATCAATATATCAAATCAATCAACAAGCAAGTGGCGACCAAGCCAATCTATCAATTGTCATAATCATGAGCTTTGCGAATCAGCATTGGGCCCATCTGACATAGCTTGATAAGCTACCAAAATGATCACAGTCAATCAATCAAATCATATCAATTGTCTTACATAATGATGTATATGCTCAAACCAGATAGGTCAGTCTTATATGAGTTATCTATTACTGAAACCAGACACACTCAAGAAATCAAGCTAATCAAGCCTATCAAAAGATTCAAGCCAATCAAGAGAATCCAACTGCATCAAGGAACCATCCAAAAATGTTGACTAGGTCAGTCAGTCAGTCTGATGTCAGTCTATATTTCATGATTATGTTCTTATGCTACTCCAAGATCCACCATGTGAGGAGAGTAGCTATGATAGATCATGACTTATTTTATTTGATTGCTATCTGTTGAATGTTCACTTCGATTTCAGGGTCATGATGATTTAGGATAAATTTGGTAGGCACTGTCACTTATTGGAAGCCGCACAGTTCCACGATCCGAGCTTAATCCTAGGAAAGAATTGGAAATTCATTCTTTTTTATTTTCTTGTTTAGTTTATAGAATCAAGAGCTCATGGTGCTATTTAGATGGACTCTGGGTACGTTGGAGTTCTATCTTGGTTTCTATGGTCTTTTCTTTTTTGCACTCAAGATCTCACGATGCTATCCAGATAGACTCTAGGGGCGTAGGAGTTCTATCTTGTTTTCTTTGGTCTTTTTCTTTACAGAATCAAGAGCTCGTGGTGTTACCCAGATGGACTTTGGGTGCATAGGAGTTATATCTTGGTTTTCTTTTTTTAGTTAATTTAGAGGACAAAGCGATATCCAAATGGTCAATATCTGGGTGCTTTTGGCTCTCTTTCTTTTCAAACAGGTAACAAAGATGAACCCAGCTGGTCAATATTTAGGTGGACTAATTTCTCTTTCTATTCAATCTCTCTACTCCTTCCGCTTATCAAGAGGTCATGACGGTATCCAGGTGGTATGTGATCTGGATGCATTGGACACTCTTTGGAATTTCAAAAAAAAAAAAAAAGATACAATGATGACAAATATTGGAAATAGGGGTAGTGACTTGGGGCACTCATCCTTTCTATCACTTCATATCTACCAAAAAAAGCAAAATTCCTTTCTATCATTCCATATCTATCAAATCAATCCTAGAGAAACTTTTTCCACTTTCTTCTAACTAACACATGCATTTACTCATATATTTTGTGCATAGTAGATTCCATTCATTTATTTTATAAGAAAAATCCAAAACACGTGCATAGTAGATCATAAATCAATGCATCCATAATCAAAAACATCATAACTAACATAGGAATGCATTCATCATCATCATATAGTGATTCACATTTTCAACAAATTAATGCTCATCTGACGCATTTTCTATCCTTAATTTGTTGAGGGGGCATAAATACACCTACTATCGCTAGGGTAAGTTGGGGCAAGATCAAAAATAGAAAATCTTTGACAGACCGCGACAAGTCACATTGCATCAAACAGGGGCAAATATAGACACCCTAAAATGGACAGACTTGCGACTTGACATTAAAATACTAATTTTCATCTATTAATTAATAATTTTTTAATCGTTAATTAATCATCTATTTTCTTCTAAATTCATTTCCCAAATCATCTAATCAAATTCCAAAAATTAATTAAATAATTTATTTATTTAATTAATTAACCTTAATTAATTAATTACCATTAATTAATTAATTAAATTCAATTTCCTATAGTTTAAATTGAAATATTTAAACTTACTAATTAAATTCTTCCAATTAAATTAATTTTAATTAATTAATTTAATTTCATCAAATAAAGCAATTTTATATAAAAAAGAATTCAATTATCTCACATGTTGAAAACTTTAATTAAACAAATGAATTAAATATTCATTTATCTTCAAAGAGATAACTCCAATCAGATCGCATGGGTTACTCCACCCATCTCTCCAGTTCACATGGGTAACTCCACCCACCTCTTCAGTTCTAAAAGGTAACTCACAATTAGCTCTTCAGTGAACCAAACTCTATCTCCTCTTTACCAATTGAAGAGGTGGAGTTTACTGATGGCTTCTCCAGTTCCTTTTAATTTGAACCGTTCATCTCCCTATCTTTAGGATTGATCTCAACCATTCATATCATCCCCAATTCCTATATAATAAAACCTTCATAAACCATTTGAAGGATCCAGGATTTCAAGCTCTCGTGTGCCATTACTCTATCAGTTTGGTTCTAGCATTCAAACCATCTTGCGATCACACACCCATTTTAATTATCAAATTCTCGATGCTTCTCAAGTCATAGACACTGCCCACACCAATATTGAGCATCAAAAACAATATTTTGGAAGGAGTAGAGAGAGACAATAGAAGCTTCAAGCACTTTAGGGTTTGCATTCATTTGTTTTCCTTTCACTGCTTGTACATTTTTTTGGTTACGTTTGAAGTTATTCGTTATTGGTAGCTTTGTGTATTTGGATTTATGTCATTGTAAAACCGTTGCTACTAACCCTTGCCTTTGGAAAGCTTGGGAATCATAAATCACAAAAGGAGGTATACATTTTTACAAAATGTATGCCTCCTCTTTCATGATTCATGGTTCCCAAGCTTTCCAAAGGCGGGGGTTAGTAGCAACGGTTTTCCAATGATATAAATCCAAGTACACAGGAACTACTAAAATGAATAACTTGAAACGTAACCAATAAAATGTACAAGCAATGAAAAGGAATATAAATGAATGCAAACCCCAAAGTTCTTGAAGCTTCTATTGTCTCTCTCTACTCCTTCCAAAACACTATTTTTTTGATGCTCAATATTGGTGTGGGCAGCGTCTATGACTTTAGGAGCATCGAGAATTTGACACTTGAAATGTGTGTGTGATCACAAGATGGCTTGAATGTTAGAACCAAACTGACGGGGTAATGACGCATGAGAGCTTGAAATCCTAGATCTTTCAAATGGTATATGAAGGGTTTATTAAATAGGAATTGGGGATGATATGAATGATTGAGATCAATCCCAGAGATAGGGAGATGAATGATTGAGATTAAAAGGAACTGGAGAAGCCATTAGTAAACTCTACCTCTTCAATTGGTAAAGAGGAGATAGAGTTTGGTTGACTTAAGAGCTAATTGTGAGTTACCTTTTAGAACTGAAGAGGTGGGTGAAGTTACCCATGTGAATTGGAGAGATGGGTGGAGTAACCCATGTGATCTGATTGGAGTTATCTCTTTGAAGATAAATGAATATTTAATTCATTTATTTAATTAAAGTTTTCAACATGTGAGATAATTGAATTCTTTTTTATTTTAAATTGCTTTATTTGATGAAATTAAATTAATTTAATTGAAATGAATTTAATTGGAAGATTTTAATTGGTAAGTTTAAATATTTCAATTTAAACTATAGGAAATTGAATTTAATTAATTAATTAATGGTAATTAATTGTGAGGCCTCACCCCGACCCATCACAGCCTTACTGCTCGATCACACTTTGATACTTTATGTTTTGATACATTGATACACTTTTTGATTATCCTGACAGAGACTTGAGAAATTATGTTATGATGATGATTATATTATGTGGATTACATTTTGATATGGATTAGACCTAGAACATGTGTTTGATTTTGATTATATATGTTTAGATAAGTGAATTAATGAGAAGATCAAATCATGATTAGACCTGATTATTTCATGGATGTTATGTCATGATGATTATGGAATTATTATGTTTTAAACATTTCTGTATGAAAATTGCAATTAGGAATTCATTACTGCTATTGATTAATGTTGCTAATTATAAATTGAAAATATATATTGCATGTGATTTTATTATCTTGGACTACCGATGCTCGAGTTTAGTGTGCAGGAAAGAGAACCATTAAATTATTCAGAGAATCAGGGCTAAACACATGTGAATTGAGTAAGCCAAGGTTTAATCCAATAGGGGGTTGAAACCTCATTGTAATCTGATCCTTGTTGTAAACGTAATCTGAATGTGTGTTAATAGTTAAAAACTCATGTTGTTGTTTGGACATGTCCTTGTGAATGTGATGTGTATTTTGTCTTAGTGTCACTTGATACTTGTGTTGTCCTTGTGGATGGTGACATGTCAAATTAAGGTTTGGGAAAGAATCACCAAAACTTATAGGATGTTATATTAATCTCACTTGCATATAGATGTCTTGTAGGGATCACATCAGGTTGAAACTCGGATTTGAACTTTAGGGGTACTTTAGAAGGGTCAAAGTGACCCTAGTGTGTATTTTTGGCCAAAATTAGTTAACCCTAAGGGGGTACTTTGGGTTAGGGCTATTTTTTACTTATGGAGTAAACCTAGATCATGATTATGGCTCTCCAAAATGCCTACCTTTCAAATGTGGCCAAAATGAAGATGGCCACATGCATTAACTTGTCCCACACTCCTTACTAAACTCACAATTAAGAGGGGATACAAGAGGTAAGGCAAAAGGAATAGAGGGAATGTCTCATTAATTGCTAAGTCTTGAGTACACTTATAGGGGTCTTTTTAGAGGATTTGGAGAAACTTAGTGACTGTTCACCCACTCTCCAATTTTGGAGACAACTAGAGTTGGAGGAGAAAAGGAAAAAGGGATAAGGGTTTCTACTTAACCACATTCTTGCCATTTTTCTTAGACCAAGGTTGGTGGATTCTTGCCATGGAGGAATGCTCTTGCATTTAAGCTTTGCATGTTATTTTTAGAATGAATATTTAAATCTTGTATGGTTTCATATATCTAATCTTGTAAATTGTTGTTGTATGTAGATGTTGATGTTATGTGTTGGGTTGGGGTTGCATTTGAATTTTGTTTCATCTCTTGTTCTTTTGGATTTGGGAGTATTGTTCATGGGAGTTTAAGGCATTACTCACCCTTTGGGAAGGGAAGAAGTGGCCTTGGGTGAAGGGGTTAGTTGGGCTCTCCATTGTAGTGAGAGTCTCTTCTCTTGGAGAAGAGGGATAATTTCATGGAGTATGGGCTACATGAAGCTTTGTTGTAAATATTGTTTTGGTATTGAAATGACAAAATGTGTATATTTTGGTCCACAAAGAGGGGGGTGAATTAGTGGACTTAAATCTCTTACTACTCTCAATCTCTAAATCTGATTCAACTCGGTAAACTATATTTATTGCACTCTAGACAACATGCAACCTTGAACAACTTTAGCAGCAACATTAACACATATCATCCACATAAGATAATGACACATTAACACTAGATTTAATGAGGAAACCCAAATTGGGAAAAAACTTCATGGGACTTGTCACCCACAAATAAAAATACTCTTCTAAAGTATGCTCGGTTAGGAGCCAATCCTATTAAAGATTACAAAACACATTGCTAAATGTGACCTGATCAAGGGATTTCCCTCATATCTGTTAGGATCTTCACTCTGTTAAAAGTGGCTTGATGAAAGGACTTAAAACACTCTGTTAGAATGTCACCTATCTCTAGTGTTTACAATAGGACTGTTATATCCACTCGGTTAAGAGATTTCTCAGATACAAATATGAAACATACAATAATACTTGATATGTTAATGCAGCAACTGTCTTCTACCTTTTGCTTGATTAGATCCTTTTCTTCTCACTTGGTCTGCTGGATTCAATACTTCATCACTTCTTTGATAACTCTTCCATCAATCACTCATAATATCTATTCAGAGTTCAGAGTTTAGTCTTCTTCTTTTCCCTGTATCACTCGATGAATTCTCTTCTGTTAACCTTTTTCCTTTCATTCTCATTAATCAACTAGTAGCAGCTTCACATTTGTGTAGCTTCATTTATATAGACAATATTTTTCCTCTTAATCTCCTTGATTAGGTTTTCCTCAAATCAATCTCAGTCATTCGATCATCCTTATGATTTATTGCCGCTCGGTAAACCACCTGAATTTTACCTTGGAACTTGTTCCCTTCCTGGAACTCACAACATTTGTTTTTCTTCTTAATCTCTACCTTCAATCTTCATCTTGATTTTTCAGTTCGTAGATCTTGTAAAAAATTTCTTCCTTTTCCATGGAATCTTCCAGCTCATCATGATCTGACTTAGATTCAATCTTATCATTAATTTCCAATGACTGTTCCTTTCTCAGTAACTGACTTTATGACTCGGTAACATGAACTTCATTGTTCGGTAACTAACAATGCTTGGTGAATAACTTTGCTTGGTGCCTTTGCATGAACTCAATACTCGGTAATTATGACTGAATAACATTTCCACTTGGTGACTATTTTTTCTTGGTGCTTGATTATACTTTCTTTACTGACTACTCCCTTTGCTTACATTACTGATTGACTTCTCATACTCAGTAGTCTTATTCATTTCCTTTACCGACTTGACTAAACTATGTTACCAAATTTGTTATCATGAAAACAATGTAGAAAACAATTATACCAATCATCACTAAATCATTGTCTGATCTGTATTAGTTGCCCAATTAAGTTCTTCAACACTTTCATCTTTTCACTTGCTCTCTTTCCTTGTCTTCATCAACTTGTAGTTTACTCCAAATGATATGGCAACTCAATATGAATCAAAAATCAATTGCTTGACATCAATGAAAAAATAACAATTGATCTATGAGTATACTACAACTTTGTATACCTCTGATCTCGGTCTTCATCGTCATCTCATCATGTGACTATCAGTTGGTTAACAATCTCCCTCTTTGACATTGATGGAAACCTTGGCAATTGATGATGGCAACCTTGGAACCTTGGTCTTTTCTCTGTATCCTGCTTTTCTCCCTCTGAGCTGATTCTTCTTGTGAGTTATTCAAACTCCCTCTTTCATAATAATTCTTTCTCTATGTTCCTCAACACCCTTATTTCTGATAATCATCAATTCACATAATATCTCCCTCTTTGACAACAATGTCAAAGTGTCATACTTCCTGAGAATATTTAGGTAGTGAATCATACCTAGCATGTACTGATAGCTCTGGTCATACATCATTGTTTCTTTTTCACAACTTCAGGCATCACCTCAAGTGTGAAAGCTTGCATCAACTCAGAAAAATAGATATTCTAATGAGTCCTAGAATTGATGCAACAAGAAACATGCATTTAGTGAATGTTGGGTAGGGGTAGGACCCCTAATTTACCTCTGAGATAATCAAAATCATCCTTCGGTAGTGGCTTAGTGAATATATCTACTATCTACTCCTTTGAACTTACATATTCCAACATTACATTCTTCTCTTGTACTTGCTCTCTCAAATAGTGATATTTGATAAAAATGTGCTTGGTCTTAGAATGCATAACCAGATTCTTTGATATATTGATAGCACTTGTGTTATCACAGTAAATAGTAAATGGATCACTAATCTCTTCATTCATGCCTTCACGTAGTTGTTTGATCCATACAATATTTGCACAATTCATAACTGCAACAACATATTCAGCCTCGGTAGTTGATTGTGAAATGCAAGTTTGTTTCTTGCTCAGCCATGTTACTAATCTATCTCCCAAAAAGTAAGCTCCTCCACTTGTACTTTTTCTATCATCAATGTGCCCAGCCCAATCAGCATCAGTGTAGACTTTCAAAGAAAAGCCTCTTTTCCTTTTGTATAGTAACCCAAAATCTTCAGTACCTTTCAGATATCTTAGTATTCTTTTTACTACAGACATGTGTGCCTCCTTTGGATTGGAAGAGAATCTTGCAAAAATCCCTACAATGTGTGAAATATCAGGTCTGCTATGTACAACATACTGTAACTTACCAATCATTGATCTGTAAATTGTGTCATCTACTGCCTTTGATTCATTTTCCTTTAATAATTTACATCTAGTGGCCATAGGTGTTCCAACAAGTTTTGAATCCTCCATACTGAATGTCTTCAAGACTTCCTTGATGTACTTTGATTGTGTGATGTAAATCCCATCTTTGGTTTGCTGTATCTGTAATCTAAGAAAGAAATTTATCTCTCCTATCATGGACATTTCAAATTCCTTTTTCATCTCTTCAACAAGTGATTGACTCAATGTGTCACTTCCTCCAAAAATAATATCATCAACAAATATTTCAACAATCAAAATTTCTTTATCATCATCACATTTCAAATACAGATTACTCTTGTCACTTGTTCTCTGAAATCTAATCTTGATCAAATAAGAATGCAATCTTTCATACCATGCTCAGGGTGCTTGCTTTAAGCCATATAGTGCTTTGTGAAATTTTCATACCATGTCCTTGTCAATATCTTTAGCAAATCCTTCAGGTTGTTCAATGTAAACTTCTTCTTCAAGAATACCATTAAGAAATGCAGACTTTACATCCATTTGATAAACTTTGAATCCTTTATAAGCTGCATATGCTACTAGAATTCTGACTCCTTCTAATCTAACAACAGGTGCAAAATTTTCACCATAATCAATGCCTTCTTCTTGTGCATAACCTTTGCAAACTAATCGTGCTTTTTTCTTGATAACATCTCCATGCTCATTCATTTTGTTTCTGAAAATCCACTTAGTACCAATTACATTTTTGTCCTTAGGTCTCGGTACTAGTTCCCATGTATTTTTTTTCTAAATTTGATCTATCTCTTCTTTCATATCATTAGTCAAATCTTCAGTATCTAGAGCATCTTTTACTTTCCTTGGCTCAAATTTAGATATTAAACATGTATTGTTCCTTACCTTTCTTCTTGTCATTACTCCATCATTTTTGTTTCCAATTATCTTGCTCGATGAGTGGTGTCTTCTTACATATTTAGCTAGAACAGGCTCGGTAGTAGGTGCAGGTACTTCATTATCACTCAGTTGTAGTTTCATCTATTTAGCTTCCTTCTCTGGTTTTCCTCTCGGTAGTACATTAGTATGTACATATACAAATCTTTGATAATCCTCTGGTTCCTTCTTCCTATCTTCATCATTTTTCTCTGCAAATTTATCAATTTTCACATTTGCACTTTCCACAATCTTATTAGTAGAATTGTTTAAATATTTGTAAGCTTTTCTCTTTGTGGAGTATCCAAGAAATATTCCTTCATCACCTTTAGAATCAAATTTTCCATCTTTGTTATCTTTCAAGATATAGCATATACTTCCAAAAACTTTGAAATAACTTACATTAGGTTTGTGCCCATACCAAATTTTATAAGGTGTCTTGTTTGTGCCTTTCTTTAATTGTACTCAGTTCAATGTGTAGGTTGTGGTACTTACTGCTTCTCTCCAGTATGTTTGAGAGATTCCCTTCTCAATCATTAGTGTTCTTGCACAATCAACAATTGATCTATTTCTTCTTTCTACTATTCCATTCTGCTGTGGTGTTCTCGGTGTAGACATTTGTCTCTTTATCCCATGTTCATTACAGAAGAGTGTAAACTCATTAGATGTAAACTCTCCTCCTCTATTAGATCTCAGACATTTTAGTTGTCTTCCAATTCCTTTTCAACTCTTGCCTTATACCACTTAAACATTTGAAAAGCATCAGATTTTTCTTTTAAGAACATGACAGACATCGTTCTAGAGAAATCATCAACAAACAAAATGAAATATCTATCACCATAGTAACTTTGTGTTCTCATGGGTCCACATAAATCAGTGTGTACTAAGTCCAAAATTCCTTTTCTAACATAGGTTTTACTTGTAAAACTTGACTTAGTCATTTTTCCAATCTGACATTCCTTGCACATGACATTTTCAGGTTTATCCAATCTCGGTAGACCTCTAACTC
>MU227195.1:1673868-1691664 GCA_018584345.1 Thuja plicata | reverse complement strand
TTTTTCTTCTACATACCTTTCTTCATTAGAATCATCTTTGATAGCAACATAAACAACTTCCTCATCTCCATTATCATCAGTGTCATCATCAGTTAATCCTTCTTCAGCAATGTAGCATGACTTCTTAACTTTATCTTTGAAATCTCGGTATCTTCTAAATTTATTTTCTCTCTTATTTTCTCAGTTATCTTTTCTTTCATCATCCTTGTTGCCTGTATAGCTAGATGCAATATGACCAATCTTGTTACAATTGAAAAATTTTAAAGGTAGCTTACCTTTGTACTTACGTTTCCCTCTTGGTAACCTTCTAGCTAACAATTCTTCAAACTCCTCTTGCTGTCTATCATCTTTAGCATACAAAGTTTCCAACTCACTTCTACATTTATGAAGTCTTTCAATCACACTGCTTGCATAGCTGTCACTAGAAGTAGACTCTCTAGGGTTTCCAATATTCAGGGATGACTTGAATGCAGATTCAATCTTAGTAGTAGTAGTTAGACTATTATCAAATTCATTTAACTCAAATGCAGTCAACTTACCAATTGTAGCATCTAATGAGACTGTCATCTGGGGTATGGATCTCAATTCTTGTATAGCTGATACTCAGATAGCATACATAGGTAGCAAGGTTCTTAATAGCATGCTTGTCACATCTTCTTCATCAATATGTCCTCCAACACCTCTGATAGCATTTACCACTTCCTTTAGTCTTGTACTATATTGTGTCACATTTTCACCTTCTTTCATTCTCATTGAATCAAAATTGCCTCTTAGACTTTCTACTTTTGCTTTCTGAACATTTTGATCTCCTCCATGTACCAATGTAATCTTATCCCACATCTTCTTTGTTGTATCACATCCATTAAGATCATTAAGTTCCTAGTTGATGAGAGAAGAGGATATCTCTATCATCACTTGTGTGTGTTCTTGTCTTTCCCTTACCTGCTCAAGTGTCATAGGACCAAAAGGTGGTGGTGAGTACTCATTATCAAGATAATATAATGCATATTCTCCAATTCTAGAGAGATGTAATCTCATTCTACTTTTCCATGTAGAGAATTTGTCCTTATTCAACTTAGGTGCCTCCCTCTTATACATCTTCGGATCTTTTAACTCAAGTCCCTTTAAAATTTCCTCTTCAGAGTACCGAGGCTTTGACACCAATTTTTGGTCCACAGAGAGGGGGGTGAATCAGTGGACTTAAATCTCTTACTACTCTCAATCTCTAAATCTGATTCAACTCAGTAAACTATATTTACTGCACTCTAGACAACATGCAACCTTGAACAACTTTAGCATCAACAGTAACACATATCATCCACATAAGATAATGACACATTAACACCAGATTTAATGAGGAAACCCAAATTGGAAAAAACCTCCATGGGACTTGTCACCCACAAATAAAAATACTCTTCTGAAGTATGCTCGGTTAGGAGCCAATCCTATTAAAGATTACAAAACACATTTCTAAATGTGACCCGGTCAAGGGATTTCCCTTAGATCTGTTAGGATCTTCACTCTGTTAAAAGTGGCTAGATGAAATGACTTAAAACACTCTGTTAGAATGTCACCTATCTCTAGGGTTTACAATAGGACTGTTATATCCACTTGGTTAAGAGATTTCTCAGATACAAATATGAAACATACAATAAAACTTGATCTATTAATGCAACAACTGTCTTCTACCTTTTGCTTGATCAGATCCTTTTATGCTCACTTGGTCTGCTAGATTCAGTACTTCATCACTTTTTTGATAACTCTTCCATCAATCACTCATAATATCTATTCATAGTTTAGAGTTCAGTCTTCTTCTTTTCCCTGTATCACTCAGTGACTTCTCTTCTGTCAACCTTTTTCCTTTCCTTCTCATTAATCAACCAACAACAGCTTCACATTCATGTAGCTTCATTTATATAGACAATATTTTGCCTCTTAATCTCCTTGATTAGGTTTTCCACAAATCAATCTCAATCGTTTGATCATCCTTATGATTTCTTGCCGCTCAGTAAACCGCCTAAATTTTACCTTGGAACTTGTTTCCTTCTTGGAACTCACAACATTTGTTTTTCCGCTTAATCTCTGCCTTCGATCTTCATCTTGATTTTTCTGTTAGTAGATCTTGTAACAAACTTCTTTCTTTTTCTGTGGAATCTTCTAGCTCATCATGATCTGGCTTAGATTCAATCTTATCATTAATTTCCAACGACTGTTCCTTGCTCGGTAACTTACTTTATAACTCGGTAACATGAACTTCATTGCTTGGTAACTAACAATGCTCGATGAATAAATCTGCTCAGTGCCTTTGCATGAACTCGGTACTTGGTAACTATGACCCAATAGAATTTCCACTCAGTGACTGTTTTCTCTTGGTGCTTGATTCTTCTTTCTTTACCGACTGCTCCCTTTGCTTACATTACCGACTGACTTCTCATACTTGGTAGTCTCATTCATTTCCTTTACTGACTTGACTAAACAGTGTTACCAAATTTGTTATCATGAAAACAATGTAGAAAACAATTATACCAATCATCACTAAATCATTGTCTGATTTGTATTAGTTGCCCAATTAAGTTCTTCAACACTTTCATCTTTTCACTTGCTCTCTTTCCTTGTCTTCCTCAACTTGTAGTTTACTCCAAATGATATGGTAACTCAATATGAATCAGAAATCAATTGCTTAACATCAATGACAAAATAACAACTGATCTAAGAGTATTCTACAACTTTGTATACCTCTGATCTCGGTCTTCATCATCATCTCATCATGTGAATATCAATTGGTTAACAGTATATGGAAGGAATATCAATTTAGCCTTGGAAAGACATGGGTGAAACTTTGTTGGGAGTAAATTATTGTTCATTTATGTTAGTTGTGAAAATTGGAATGTGCTACCTTTTTTAGTCTTGATTCTCCAAGCTCAGGGGTGGTCTCTTTGAGGCATTGGTTGGGAGGTGAGCTCCCATGGTTCCCTTCATGTTTTATTATAAGTTTTTGAAATCAAGTTGGATGTGAAAAGACATGGAAACAATCTTCATTTTAGTATTGTTGTGAAAGAGCAACTTTATGGTTGCATGATTACTCCTTGTGTTGAGGATCATTTTATTAAGTGTTGTAAAGTCCATTGTTTAAGCTTGTTGAATAAAATGTGAGAAGCTCTCATTTCTTTTGTAATGATATTCATAGCATGTAAATATTATGAATGGTTAAAATCTTGAAACCTCTATTGTATGTGACTTTAAATTTCTAAGTCAAGAACACTACATATTTCCTTTGAAATTTTAAAATTTTATCTTAATTAGATCATACCTCACCTTCAAAATTATTGCATTTCCAACCTTTAAAAAAAGGAGATTAGATTACTAACTATAGTAAGTCAAAAAGATTAATATAATGATGAAAATAATCACCTAATATTAGTGATCAAATTCTAGTTGCATAATGTTTGGCAAACAAAAATAAAACAATCAAATTCATGCATGTATCTTCAAAAGAAAAAAAAAAGAATTCAATAAAGTCAATATGAAGAAAATACAACCAAAACTACCATGTCATTTTTCAGAATTATAGAGAAAAAATCTCTCTGAAAAATGTATGGGGAGGGATTTAATTCCCTCCCCTTACACAGAGAATATCCCCTAAAGATCCCCTCTCTAATACCCCTTTATTAATCCCCTAAACACCCCTCTAAACTACCTACTTTATGCTAATACATAATCTTTATTTGGGAAGGCATAATATTTTTCACCCATCCTCGTGGGCCCCACAAGAACCTTTTCCCCTTACCTCTCCTTTCCCATGCAAAATTTATGAGGTTGTCATGATATTAAATCTTACCAAAAAAAAACAAATCCCTTTCCATTTGCTGCAAATTGAGTTGACATGGATTAATGGTACATCCCTAGGAAAAAGGGTTAAACATAGTCTAGCATATGGGATAGTGCTTGGGCCCCACCTCAGCTTGAAGGAATTCTCATGCTTCCTTTCTCCCTTGGTTTTTCTGCCATATACTCTTTCCTCCCTCAAACAAATTCAAAATTCATGAAGGGGTTTTGGGATTTCACACCCTCCCCACCCACTTGGGAGGTGATGTGACATTTGGAAAGTGATAGGTGATAGGTTGATAGGTAGGTAGGTAGGCTAGTTTATAGATAGTTAATAGGTAGTTAGTTGCTAGTTTACAGATTTAATAACATAATTAGATTTAATTAGATATTGATTTATTATTAGAACATTATTCTACTCTACCCATTAAGTACATAATTAAAAATGGATTATTATTATATGTAGGTAGATTAAGTTAGTAAATAGATTTAATTCTGATTTATGCTATTTGAATTAAGTGGTCTAACCTAATAGATATACTTTCTATTTAATTTGTGTAGTCTAAATACTAGGTTTAAAACCTTAGTTTGTGTGTGAAGACTATACAGAATGGCTAATATGTTATGAATGTAATTTCTCATTGTTTTAATTATAATCATGTAAATTCATTTAGATATAGCTTATTTAATTGTGTAGTTAATTATTGATTAATAGATGTAGTTTTTTTAATGTAAAACAAAAATATAGATAGGTGTTAATTTAATTACGATAAATTGAAGTATGTTGCCTGTGTGTTTAAAGAGGTTAGAGGTCTATGTAAATTTTTTATTTGAGATTTATTTAATATTTTATTAAAGAATTAAAGGACTATAGTTGCATGGAAATTTGTAAGGTAGAATTTAAATTGTGTAGGATTAGATTAGTTTCTTTTTTATTATTGAATTGTAAACTAGTGGTTAAAGGTCGAAAGAGAATTGGGACTAGAATTAAATGAATAATTTATAACCAAGGTTAGAAATTAAGTGATTACCAGAACAATATAATTCAACATATGAATCTTAAAAATACACTATCATCATGATACTATACATAGATTAAAACTTGAAACTAGAGTTAAATCAACCAGACCCAGGTGTTCACGTAACTTGTATGACTAGTTGATGCTCTAATTCTGCATCTGTATGTGGTGTGACCCTAATTCAACTTATGCATATACCTTGCAATTCAAAGAATACCCTTATAGTGATATCACATTACCTCAAATACATCCTTTGTTAGTGGTATGCAATTACATTTAAAAAAAAATTGTATGTGTGTTTTTCCCTAGTTTTGGGCATGGCATTTTGGTATCAGACCCATGTTTCGACACTAGAAACCTAACCCATTACGTTTCAACTCATTCAAAACTTAAATCATTGTGTAGGATGCCTACGGTCACTGGGAATAACCAACAAGGCAGAGGTCGTAGAGCTCCCCATGCGGGGCCAGGACAGGAGGATCCACCACCTCCACCACCACCACCTCCACCACCACCGAACCCTAACCAGGATATTTTGGATGTTCTCCAGAATGTGATTGGGGTAATTTAGCATAGACTACCACCCATAGTTTAGCAGGAGATTCTAGAAAGGGAAGCACATATTTCAGAAAATGATAGAGTAGTCAACAGAGAGAGAAGTAGGAGTCCCCCACCCAGGTCTGTTGAGGGTCATGATGATTAGGAGGGTGATTCAGTTCATCAGATTGTACTACCATGCAAGCATTAGATACATGCTAGGGAGAGACCCCCTAGAGATGTTGGAGATGAGATCTGAGAGTTATTATGACTCCATCCACCCTTGTTTTTGGGATCCTTGAATGGGTCAGTAGTAGAGGCCTAGTTACAGAGTTTACAGTGATGTTTTGGATTATGCCCTTATGGGAGTAATCTAAAGGCATGACTTGTAGTCCATATCCTACGGGAGAAGGCTTCCACTTGGTGGGAGTAAGAGGTGTCCATAGGTGGAGTAAGTATTGAAACACTCAATTGGGATTCTTTTGTGGCCCATTTTTGAGAGAGGTATCTCTCTGAATATTTCAGACAAAGATAGATAGAGGAGTTCCATGATCTCCAGCAGAGAGGCCTCATAGTGGCCTAGTATGAGAGTCAGTTTCTCAAGCTCATTCCCTATGTTGATTACATGAAGGACGAGAAACTATGTATTCACCATTTCATTAAGGGACTTAATATGTCTCTTCAGAGCATAGTACGCCTAGAATTCCCTACTACAATTAGAGGGGCAGTTGAAATGACACTTGTAGCCGAGGATATCCATACTAGACAAGAATCTCAAGATCGGTCCCAGCACCAAAACCCCTCTTCCCAGTTGTCAGGACAATAGAGACCCCCTTGGAAAGGGAAACAGAATCACTCAGCAAGATCCTTTAAGGGTCAACAATCTTAACAACAGAGATCTCAGTAGGATTCTAGACAGAGGCATTCATAAGGTTATCAGGGCTCTAAGCCCAAATAGTGGGATTCTCAAGGTCCTAGATAGGATCAGTGGACATAGACCCCTCAGGAATAGCTAGCTAGGACTCAGTAGTCCTCTAGGGGTGGATACAGTGGTTCTAGTAGGACCGAAGGGTCACAATAGCCTAGGACACAGGGAGTGCAGATTCAGACCCGAGGACCATGTTACACTTGTGGTGGTATGGGTCATTTAGTGAGAGAGTGTCCACAGGGATAGTCATCCAGTGGTCAAAGAGGGGCTGCCTCAAAGCCTACAGTTGGAGATATGAGTAGATCCTATAGAATTTTTGCAGCGGTTGATAACCACCAGGCCATGGTCATAGAGGCCACATGTATGATTCATGGTATCAGTGTTTCTATCTTATTTGATTCAAGAGCCACAAACTCCTTTATATCTCCCTATATAGTGGAGCGTTGCAGGCTGGTGGTAGTTAGACAAGATGTTGGTTGGGAGGTTGAGTTAGCTTTAGGAGCTAGGGTGTCTGTTAGTTCCTTAGTTCCCAGTTTTCAGATTCAGATTGGAGACTTAATCATGATGACTAATCTCCAAATTACCCCTCTAGGTTCTTATGATGTAGTCATTGGCATGGATTGGCTATATGCCCATAGCACCAAGATGTATTGTCATCAGAAGAGGGTTGAGTGTGTTAATGATCATGGTACTTCTATTGTGATATTTGGGGTACAACGACCTGTATCCCTTTGCATGATTTTCGCTATGTAGCTTAGGCGGTGCATGCAGAAGGGATGTCAGTTATTTTCCATCACCATTAGTGATAGAGAGGAGGATTTAGAGGGGGAGCCTTCACTTGAGGATTATCCTATTCTTTAGGAGTTTACAGATGTATTTCCTACTGATCTACCAAGTATGCCTCCACCTAGGGCAGTTGACTTTCACATAGATCTTGTACCAGGAGCCAAGCCAGTATCTAGAGCACCATAAAAGATGACCACACACAAGCTCAATGAGCTCAATATTTAGTTAGAAGAGCTCTTAGAGAAAGGGCATATCCGACCTAGTGTATCACCTTGGGGTGTACCAATAATTTTTGTGAAGAAGGATGGATCACTTAGATTGTGCATTGATTATCGACAGTTGAATAAAGTAACAATTAATAATCGATACCCACTTCCTAGGATTGATAATTTTTTTGATCAGTTGTAGGGTGCCCAAGTGTTCTCAAAGATAGATCTAAAGTCGGGGTACCATCAGTTATAGATTGTGAAAAGTGATATCCACAAGACTACTTTTTCCATGAGGTATGGTCACTATGAATTCACAGTAGTGCCATTTGGCCTCACAAATTCTCCAGCTGTGTTCATGAGCCTCATGAACGGAGTATTTCATACTTTTTTGGATAAATTTGTGGTAGTGTTTCTTGATGATATTCTGATATATTCTCATAATGAGGAGGAGCATGAGGAGCATTTGAGACAGGTTCTGTAGCGTTTGAGAGAGAATCAATTATATGGTAGCTTATCAAACTATGCCTTCTTTAGACCCAAGGTGCATTATCTTGGTCATGTTATATCTGGCGATGGGATCTCTGTGGACCCATCAAAGATTGGAGCTATTATGGATTGGCCAGAACCCTCCAGTGTCATGGAGGCTAGAAGTTTTATGGGCTTATCAGGTTATTACAGACGCTTCATGGTAGGATTTTCTAGAGTATCTCATCCCATCACCTCCCTTCAGAGAAAAGGGAAGAAGTATGAATGGACAGAGAAGTGTGAGAGAGCTTTCTAGGAGCTCAAGAGAGCCCTCACTAGTGCACCAATTTTGGCAGTGCCAGATCCTTCGGTAGATTTTGTTGTATGTACTGATGCTTCATTGGATGGTTTAGGAGTAGTCCTTATACAAGAGGGTCATCCTATAGCTTTCGAGTCTAGGAAGCTAAAGACTCACAAGCTTAATTACCCCACTCATGACCTTGAACTTGCAGTGGTGGTTCATGCCTTAGTGAGATGGTGACATTTCCTTCTAGGTCACCAATTTGAGCTTCATTTAGATCACCAGAGCCTTCAATATATCTTTACACAGCCCAATCTCAATGCTAGGCATAGGAGATGGATGGAGTTTTTGTGTGAGTATGATTTTGATGTTCATTACATTAAGGGGAAGGAGAATGTAGTTGCAGATGCCTTGAGTAGGAGGTGACACAAGCTCTACTCTATGACTTTTAGTACATATTTGAGGGAGCACATTTTGCATCACTTGCCAGAGGATGGATTATATGTGGAGGTTTGTCAGTTTATCCGTTCTTAGAGACCCCTTAAGGGGAGATTCGCAGAGTATTATTTAGAGTCTGATGGACTTCTACGTCATAGGGGACACATCTATGTACCTTCTATGGGTGACTTGCAAGATTTTATTGTGCTTAAGGCTCATAGAGCACCTTATGCAGCTCATTTGGGAGTCAAGAAGTTGCATTCCAATCTAAGACAGTTATATCATTGGCCAAGCATGAGGTTGCAGATTGCCAGCATAGTTGCTAGATGCCTAGAGTGCCAGAGAGTGAAGGCAGAGCACAGTCATCTAGGTGGGCTCCTGCAGCCACATGAGATTACCGAGTGGAAGTGGGATAATATATCTATGGACTTCATTATTGGTCTCCCTATGTCTTCTCACCATCATGATGCTATCTTGGTGATAGTCGACACATTAACCAAGGTTTCCCACTTCTCAATTGTGCGTACTACATTCACAGCACAAGACGTAGCTCAGGTCTTTTTGCGGGATATGGTCAGACTTCATGGCATTCCTCGTAAGATCATCTCTGATAGAGACTCCTTGTTCACATCAACTTTTTGGAGAGAGTTATAGGCAGCGTTGGGTACTAGACTAAATTTTAGTACAACAAACCACCCTAAGATAGATGGGAAGACAGAGAGGGTTAACCAGGTGTTAGAGGATATGTTACATATGTATGTGATGGACCATCAGGTCAAGTGGGAGGAATATCTATATTTGACCTTGAGTTTGCCTATAATAATGGGCATCATTCTTCTATAGGTATGCCACCATATCAGGCATTGTATGGTAGACCTTGCAGGACTCCCTTGAGTTGAGATAGGATTGAGGATAGAGTATCTATTGGACCCTAGTTGGTCAAAGATATGGAGCAGCAGGTGGTCTTGATTAGAAAACATCTTAGAGAGGCTCAGGATTGACAAAAGAAGTATGCAGATGTGAAGCAGATTGATCATGAGTATATGGTTGGAGATAGGGTCTTTTTGAGAGTGCTCCTGCATAAGAGTCCAGTCCATTTTGGAAAGGAATATAAGTTATCACCTCGCTTTGTTGGACCTTTTGAGATATTGGAGAGGATAGGACTAGTTTCCTACTGTCTAGCCTTGCCACCAAGTCTATCACGCATCCATGATGTGTTTCATGTATATGTGCTATGGAAATATATTTATGATGAGTCTCATGTTATAGATTGGGATGCCTTGCAAGTGGACTCAGATGAACAACTAGCACTAGAGCCTGTTCATATTTTATCCTGACGGACCCTTGCACTTCGAGGCTGAGAGATGGACCAGGTTAGGGTCTAGTGATATTGTTATGATGAGGTCACGACTTCATGGGAGGATGCAGTGCAGATGAGATCTCAGTACCCATATCTTTTTGATGAACTCCAGGAGGAAGTTCATGCCTAGTTGGGGAGGATGTGAGGCCTCACCCCGACCCATCACAGCCTTATTGCTCAATCACACTTTGATACTTTATATTTTGATACATTGATACACTTTTTTATTATCCTAACAAATACTTGAGATATTATGTTATGATGATGATTATATTGTGTGGATTAAATTTTTTATATGGATTAGACCTAGAACATGTGTTTGATTTTGATTATATATGTTTAGATAAGTGAATTGATGAGAAGATTGAATCATGATTAGACCTGATTATTTCATGGATGTTATATCATGATGATTATGGAATTATTATGTTTTAAACATTTCTGTATAAAAATTGCAATTAGAAATTTAATACTGCTATTGATTAATGTTTCTAATTATAAATTGAAAATGTATATTGCATGTGATTTTATTATCTTGGATTACTGATGCTCGAGTTTAGTGTGCAGGAAAGAAAACCATGGAATTATTCAGAGAATTAGGGCTAAACAAATGTGAATTGAGTAAGCCAATTTTTAATTCAATAGGGGGTTGAAACCTCATTGTAATGTGATCTTTTTTGTAAACGTGATCTGAATGTGTGTTAATATTTTAAAACTCATGTTGTTGTTTGGACATGTCATTGTGAATGTGATGTGTATTTTGTCCTGGTGTCACTTGACACTTGTGTTGTCCTTATGGATGGTGACATGTCAAATTAGGGCTGAGGAAAGAATCACCAAACCTTATGGGATGTTATATTAAACCCACTTACATATAGATGTCTTGTAGGGATCACATCAAGTTGAAACTTAGATTTAAACTTTAGGGGTACTTTGGAAGGGTCAAAAGTGACCCTAGAGTGTATTTTTGGCCAAAATTAGTTAGCCCTAAGGGGGTATTTTGGGTTAGGGCTAGTTTTTACCTATGGAGTAAACTTAGATCACCATTATGACTCTTCAAAATGCCTACATTTCAAAAGTGGCGAAAATAAAGATGGTCACATGTATTAACTTGTCCCACACTCCTTACTAAACTCACAATTAAGAGGGGAGACAAGAGAAGGAAAAAGGACTAGAGGGCATGTCTCATTAATTTCTAACTCTTGAGTACACTTCTAGGGGTCTTTTTAGAGGATTTTGAAAAATTTTGTGAGTGTTCACCCACTCTCCAATTTTGGAGACAACTAGAGTTGGAGGAAAAAAATGAAAAAGGGATAAAGGTTTCTACTCAACCACATTCTTGCCATTTTTCTTGGACCAAGGTTGGTGGATTCTTGCCATGGAGGAATACTCTTGCATTTAAGCTTCATATGTTATTATTTGAATGAATATGTAAATCTTGTATGGTTTCATATATGTAATCTTGTAAATTGTTGTTGTATGTAGATGTTGATGTTATGTGTTATGTTGGGGTTGCATTTAAATTTTATTTCATCTCTTGTTCTTTTAGATTTAAGAGTATTATTCACGGGATTTTAAGGCATTACTTACCCTTTGGGAAGGGAAGAAGTGGCCTTGGGTGAAGGGGTTAGTTGGGCTCTTCATTGTAGTGAGAGTCTTTTTTCTTGGAGAAGAGGGATAATTTCATGGAGTATGGGCTCCATAAAGCCTTGTTGTAAATATTGTTTTAGTGTTGAAATGACAAAATATGTATATGGAAGGAATATCAATTTAGCCTTGGAAAGGCATGAGAGAAAACTCTTGTTGAAAAATTTGAATGCAATGGCATTCTCCTCCTTGGGAAAGCCCACCTTCACCCTATTTCAATGAGATTGAAAAACCCATTTGTGAAACCTTGGTTGGGAGTAAATTGTTGTGCATTTATGTTAGTTGTAAAAATTGGAATGTTCTACCTTATTTAGTCTTGGTTCTCTAAGCTCGGGGGTGGTCTCTTTGAGGCCTAGGTTGGGAGGTGAGCTCCCATGGTTCCCTTCATGTTTTATTGTAGGTTTTTAAAATCAAGTTGGATGTGAAAAAGATTGGAAGAAGTCTTGATTTTAGTATTGTTGTGAAAGAGAAACTTTATGGTTGCATGATTACTCTTTGTGTTGAGGATCATTTTATTAAGTGTGGTAAAGTCCATTGTTTAAGCTTGTTGAGTAAAATTTGAGAAGCTCTCATTTATTTTGTAATGATATTCATAGCATGTAAACCTTATGAATGGTTAAAATCTTAAAACCTCTATTGTATGTGACTTTAAATTTTTAAGTCAACAACACTACATATTTCCTTTGAAATTCTAAATTTTATCTTAATTAGATCATACCTCACCTTCAAAATCATTGCATTTCCAACCCTTAAAAAAAATGGGATTATCTTACTAACTATAATAAGTCAAAGAGATTAATATAATGATGAAAACAATCACCTAATATTAGTGACCAAATTCTAGTTGCATAATGTTTGGCAAAAAAAAATAAAACAATCAAATTCATGCATGTATCTTCAAAAGAAAAAAATAGAATTCAATAAAGTCAATATGAAGAAAATACAACTAAAACTACCATGTCATTTTCTAGAATTATAGAGAAAAAATCTCTCTGGAAAATGTATGGGGAGGGATTTAATTCCCTCCCCTTACATAGAGAATATCCATTGAAGATCCCCGGATTTAATTCCCTCCTCTTACACAGAGAATATCCCCTAAAGATCCCCTCTCTAATACCCCTTTATTGATCCCCTAAACACCCCTCTAAACTACCCACTTTATGCTAATACATAATCTTTATTTGGGAAGGCATAATCTTTTTCACCCATCGTTGTGGGCCCCACAAGAACCTTTTCCCCTTACCTCTCCTTTCCCATGCGAAATTTATGAAGCTCTCATGATATTAATTCTTACCAAAAAAAAAAACAAATCCCTTTCCATTTGCTGAGTTGACATGGATTAATGGTACATCCCTAGGAAAAAGGGTTAAACATAGTCTAGCATATGGGATAGTGCTTAGGCCCCACCTCAGTTTGAAGGAATTCACATGCTTCCTTTCTCCCTTGGTTTTGCTGTCATATACTCTTTCCTCCCTCAAATAAATTCAAAATTCATGAAGGGGTTTTGGGATTTCACACCCTCCCCACCCACTTGGGAGGTGATGTGACATTTGGAAAGTGAAAGGTGAAAGGTGATAGGTGATAGGTTGATAGGTAGGTAGGTAGGCTAGTTTATAGATAGTTAATAGGTAGTTAGTTGCTAGTTTATAAATTTAATAACATAATTAGATTTAATTAGATATTTATTTATTATTAAAATATTATTCTACTCTACCCATTAAGTACATAGTTAAAAATAGATTATTATAGTAGGTAGATTAAGTTAGTAAATAGATTTATTTCTGATTTATGTTATTTGAATTAAGTGGTCTCACCTAATAGATATACTTTCTATTTAATTTGTGTAGTCTAAATACTAGGTTTAAAACCTTAGTTTGTGTGTGAAAAATATATAGAATGACTAATATGTTATGGATGTAATTCCTCATTATTTTAATTATAATCATGTAAATTCATTTAGATATAGCTTATTTAATTGTGTAGTTAATTATTGATTAATAGATGTAGTTTTTTTATGTAAAAGAAAAATATAGATAGGTGTTAATTTAATTACGATAAATTGAAGTATGTTGCCTATGTGTTTCAAGAGGTTAGAGGTCTATATAAATTTTCTATTTGAGATTTATTTAATATTCTATTAAAGAATTAAAGGACTATAATTGCATAAAAATTTGTAAGGGAGAATTTAAATTGTTTAGGATTAGATTAGTTTCTTTTTTATTATTGAATTTTAAACTAGTGGTTAAAGGTCGAAAGAGAATTGGGACTAGAATTAAATGAATAAGTTGTAACCAAGGTTAGAAATTAAGTGATTACCGGAACAATCTAGTTCAACATATGACTCTACAATAGACTATCATCATGATACTATACATAGATTAAAACTTGAAACTAGAGTTAAATCAACCAGACCCAGGTGTTCACGTAACCCGTATGACTAGTTGATGCTCTAATTCTACATCTGTATGTGGTGTGACCCTAATTCAACTTATGTATATACCTTGCAATTCAAAGACTACCCTTACCGTGATATCACATTACCTCAAATACATCATTTGTTAGTGGTATGCACTTGCATTATAAAAAAAAATTGTATGTGTGTATTGCCCTAGTTTTGGGTATGACATTAATTAATTAAGGTTAATTAATTAAATAAAATTAATTATTTAATTAATTTTGAGAATTTGATTAGATGATTTGAGAAATGAATTTAGAATAAAATAGATGATTAATTAATGATTAAAAAACCATTAATTAATAGATGAAAATTAGTGTTTGTAATGTCAAGTCGCAAGTCTGTCCACTTTAGGGTGTCTACAGAAACCATTTGAAAGCCTTCAACTCAACCAAGCTTTGATCATGATCAACTTAACTCTACCCCCTACCCTTGGAAAATCTTATAAATACCAAGCATTTTGAGAGAATTAAGAATCCTAGACATTCATGAGCAATTGCATCTACACTATAGAAAAATTCTTTAAGATCATAGCAATTTATGAGCATAATAGAGGAATTTGAGAGCAAGATTGAATGAATTGCATTGCAATTTGAGAATTTGAGAGCTATATTAGGAATTATAAAACACCATTTTTCATTCTAGGACTGTCACTAATAGAGATTAAGGATGAGAGCTTCATTAGCATGCTTAGTTAGAGAGCCATGGATGCTTCTTGATTATTTGTCAATTCTTTGATTAAATATAGATTATCTTTCCATAGAATTGATAGATTTCAAACTAATTTCATGAAGGTATACTTTATATATACGCACCCACATAAGTACCTTTATTGCAATTTCCTTTCCCTCTCTATATATAATAACACAGGGTCCATGGGACAACGTTGTTGTTTCCCCTCAAATATTGAATCTATGACACCTTCAACCTTGCTCAAGACTAAGAAACAAAAGTGGATATTTGAGGACACTTATGATGGTTTTAGAATTGTGGCCCATATTGAGATAACAAAATGGTCACCAAAGGTGTATATAATTGGCCCCAAAAGAAATCCCACCAAAGAGGGTGAAGGAAAGAAGGGTCAAGGCCTTGGCCATGCTGCCAGAGTACTTTCAAAATAGTAATAAGCTCATGCTATCACATTCCTATAGCGTAGATATATGATAAATATATAATATATACTTATTGAATATAAATAAAAACATAATAATAGAAAGGTGAGAATGATAGAATAGAATGATGAGTTATATATATTTATGTGTGTGGATTAAGGGGCATTTTTTTAAGACATCTTCCTAAGGTGATAGATCAAATCTCTTAGTAGTGATTATAAATAAGTAATTGGGACTTATTAGATTTAAAATTATCCCCCACATGTTTGAGGTTTCGATCTTACAAAATAATCAATATGACTTAAATAAATATCTAGAGTAGTAACACATAGTAATCAAGTTTAATTAAGAAATTAGCAATGGTTAGGGCACAAGGGTTGTATGGAATATCAAATGGTTGTGCTCCAAGAAATATTAGCAATGTTATATGTATGTTTGGTGAGGAAGATGATATGAATGAGTATATGGACGAACTCCCCTACTCCATTTTTATTACAAATTCTTCCTCACAATGTGCTTCAATATAGAAAAAAAATATAGGCCTCTATCATGAATGGATTGGAAAAGGGTTCGACTCATGATAGAAAATGCAAAGTAGTTGCAAGATCTTGTTTAGAAATGGCAAAGAGAGGTTTGTGCATGGCTTCTTATCCTCAAAACATGTGCTCTCCCCTATTTCATGTGACTATGAAGTGACTATTATTTTGGTTTCTATTATAGGAGCGACTCTATCAGAGGAGTATCTTCTTCTACATCCTAATTATGGGAATATTGATCAGCAACAAAATTCATGACCCCTACACAACCAAAGGATTTGTCTGAATAACACTTAGTGTACTTAAAATAGAAGAATGTGAACAACTACTTTTGTTCCTACAATGGTTTTTTCTCATCTTTGATATCTAAGGATAAAGATGGGCCTCTTGTGTTCATGAAAGCTTTGGAGGCAAAGTGTAATTTCTTTAATGGTTCATGTGAAGTACATGTGGACCCATCTAAGACTTTTGGCTTCTTTTTTGGAAGATATTCTCCTTTCTATGATTTTTTCAAACTTAGATGCCTTTCTCTGGAACAATTGTGTGTTAAAAATTGTAATGTCACTACGAGGATGATTAGCTCAAATACACTACAAAATTTTATAATTAACTCAAATCCTAGCTCTTTCCTATCACCAAATTCCTAATGTTGGCAAGCTAAAAGCATATGGAGACTAGAATGAGGATGTTGAAAAATAAATAAATTACCATCCAACTACCACTTTTGGCACCAACCATTTCTAGCACAGTGAAGTTGGAAACTTCCAACACCGTCCAACCTGCCATAGTCCCATCTAGAATGTTCTCATTTTATGATTGTAAAATTATGGACTATTCTAAAGACCTCTATTTAAGGAGGTAGTTGTAATGGCTTGAGCATCAAATTTTTATCTGATCATTGTGATCAATAGAGGATCCTCACATTGGTTTCTCCTCTATATCATTTTTTTAAACATGGTATTAGAGTCATAAGGTTTAGGACCATTGGAATTCAGAGTGGTTAGTTTGGATGAGTGTTGAAGAGCTGCTCAAATAGTGTTTAGTGGTGTTCTCCAATTTACAGTCATTTTTTTAGAGTGTAGATCTTAAAGGGAGGAATTTGTTGCTGCATAGAAAATAAGTCAAATCGCGTGAAGATAGTGAATAAGAAGGCTGCCAATCCGTATTTCATTGAAGCAGAGGAATTTATTTGCTAGCTATTGAAAAAAGGTAGGAGGATTTTTTGAGAAGGCCATAGCAATCAAAGCTATAGATGATGAAAGGAGGACTCGTTGGAAATTTTAGTACAGAAGATCAAAGAAGGGTATGTTGAATTCGTTGCTAGAGTAGTTAAAAATATGCAAGCCACTAGGAAAGATCGTGGTATTTTGAAGGTGAGAGAACTAAAGGAAAATTAATTTCATATTTCTGAAGTTGTCGTAGACAAGAGAAAGTAGTTGTTTGAAGTTAGATTGTGGTTTGTAAATTTGTCACAAATATGTTATGAAGTATTTTTTAGCAATACAAAAAGAAAAGAAGTTTGTGTTTTGTGTTGGGCGTCTCCCCTATTTTTTCCTCATTTTTTTCTCTGGCCCTGCCCACTTTACTTGAGTAAATAGTTTGGGTTAGAGGTGAGAAAATTTGCTTATCTAAATGTGCCATAGTTTTAACTTGGTATATCCCTTAAGTTGAGATAACCCTCAAGATATCAATGTTCTCATTTTGTGAAGTGATTGATAGTATTTGGGAGGCTCTTCAAAAAGGGCCAATCTCAAATAGTGTGCAATCACAAAGTTGATGAATGTATTTTACTTGAGTTATTGTAAGGGGTGTATTATTGGTTGTACCTGACACCCAAAAGTGTTTTTGTTTAACATGTTGATGAACCATTTATTTGAAAAGGAGTCTTATAGAATTAGTGAGTACAATGGCCGGTTACCCATGTATCTCAGTAGATGGATTTCCTTTTATATGGACTCAATAATAAATTTTGATGCGGGTAAAAAAATAGAAAAGCCCATAAAGATGATGGTTTCCCCACAATGATGATTTGTGGTCATTAGAACTAGTGAGTGTGTGCATAAATGTTGTCACACTTCTATGAATCATTCCATTCAAGGTTGCTCAAGAATGAGGCCTCAAATATCGATCCATAGCTCTCTAGTCATGGACGTGTAAAAATGTAAAATGAAGGCCCTC
>MU227195.1:1643573-1658803 GCA_018584345.1 Thuja plicata | reverse complement strand
GAGCAAGATTAAGAAAAAGAAGATTAACTTAATGTTAACTTCTTAATATAAGAGGTAAATAAAGATATTAAAAAGATTTAAAAAATTTAATGTAAATGGTGAAACAATTTTTAATTTGAATGAAATATAGAACCAATAATTGAATTTGATTAAAAAGGATATAAGGAGCTTATAACTGAAGCGATTTGAATTAAGATTAAATAGGAAAATAGTATGAGAGATTTAAACTTTATTTTTAAAAAAAACTAAGATTTAAATGAAGCTTGGATTTTTAAAAAAAAATTAAACCAAAGAATAACAAAGTTGGAATTACTTGTAAATGAAATTGCAGATTTGATTACCAAAATTGAAATTAGAATAGATAGCAATAATTACAAATTGGACCAGATTAATAAGTGAGTCAAAGAAATATATAGACTACACTAACATTAGAAAATAATATCATAGCAATAATTAATATTCCAACCGAAATGAAAAAAAACTGATATAATTAGCAGATTTGCAGAATATTAGAATGATTATTACCAATGAATGACTGAAATATAACTGATTTATAATGATTTGAAACACAAGAATAAGAAACTACAACTATGATGTTTAAATTGAATGATTGGCGCTACTCTTATTGCAGGAGCAGTTATATATATGATTAAATTGATTATTAAAAGATTTGTGTGCTTAAAGATCTGTTGTGCAAGGAGTAACAATGCAGTGCTATGGACAGAAAACTTTTGTTCAAAATTAGTATATTGATTTATCTACAAGCCCAAAATGCAAATAATGTACCAGAATCTGGTCACATGCAGCTCTCTATAAGTAATATCTCCGCACAAGTGAATCTAACTATATAGACTTCTGTTTATGGTCAAATCTAGATATATAAAGCTGTAAATGTGAAGGGAGAGCAGATATATCTATATTGACAGATGTATATTAACAAATATATTAACAGATGTATATATAGTGTTGCGCAAAGGGTGTATTAACAGATGTATTAACTGATAATAGAAAAATGATGCTGCGCAAGGGGTATTATGGAAGACAAGGGTCTGCTACGCAAGCATCTATCTGCTGCGCAAGGGGTAACAGAGCTATCTGCCCAAATGATTCTGTTGTGCAAAGAGCAAGGAGTATGGAAAGACAGAGATAGAATATGTTGCGCAAGGGAACCAAAATAAATATAAAGCTGCTGCGCTAAGAGTGCAAGGTGAAACAGCACAAAACAATGCTATCTGCTGCGAAGAAAGGAGGATAAATTACAAAATGAAAAGGATAGCAGAGTTACAATAAGGTTGGGCAAGTCTTATATTAGCAGAGTATATATAAACAGATGTATATGATAACAGTTGTGTATGCTAACAAATGATAATAAGATTAATAAAATTATTAGAAGTTAAAAAGATTAATGCAGAACAAAGACTGCTCAATATATATATTAATAGAGATAGATCTGCAAAAAAAATAGTTAGATTTAAGTGAAAAACACAGATTTAAAGCCTGCACCAAAGGTTAGAAAAGTAAAATCTATGTTAGAAATTTTAAGAATAGAGATATAAATCTACATATAACTGAGAAGATAATGAATATAGAAAAGGGGTATCCTGCAAGAGATAAATAAAAAATAGAGATATAATATAAAAGATAAATGTAAGACCTGCAACAGGAATGTTAGTAATAGATAATAATGAAGATTTAAAGCTGAAGTAGAATAAGTTAACTGAAAAACTAGAAATGAGATTAAAAGAGCTTAGATTTGGCGGCAAGCCATCCAAAACTAAGAGGTTAGATTGCAAAAAAAATGTAAGATTTGCAAAAAAATGAAAAAAAAGTTAGATTTGCAAAAAAAACCTCCAAAACAACTATTAGATTAGCAAGAAGAGCTTGCTCCTTTGAGTGGCACTTTCCTACAAAACAATTAAACAAGGATTAGATAGCTCTGATACCATGTAAGAAGTATGAAAAGAATGAAAACATAAACATAAAGTAATCCAAGAAAATGAAATGTTAGAAGATTTTACCATAAACCAAAGGAGAGAAGGATTTCAAGATCAACCACAAAGCATATGAGAAATTTCAAGAATCCAACAAAGATCCAATAGATTTTGGTAAGGGGAAAAGAAAAGAAAAAACCCTTTGTGAATAAGAATATGGAGAAAATCCTAAAGGATGAGAGCGATAAGCTCAATACAATAATGAGAGCAATGAAAGATTGAGAGAGAGAGGAGAAGATTATTGAAGCAAGTGTGTGAGAGACATCTCTTAAGTAGAGATGAGTGGAGGAGTTTGCATGTAACTCCCTTCTCCTATGGATGCCACATTCATATTGTGTGTGACAAATGTGTGATTCCTCTTAAGGAGGAATATCTATTTTCCTTATTAAAGGAATTACAAAATAGTGACATGTCCTCCTACATGGACTAGAGGAAAAATACAAATAAGGATACCTTGGTTTATCCTTTTAATTACATATTTTCAACCAAGGAAAGATTAATTCTAACAATAAAGCATTGTCAGATCATGAAGAATTGGATAAACAAGGATACTTAATGCAGTCAAGACAACTGTGAAATTGATTAGAAAATGTCTAATATGCAAAATTATAACTATATCTGCTGACCTACACCCTTTATAATAGAAATAAACATACCAGGTTAACTGATGGATCCACAATATGATCCCAAAATAATGCAATTCCAGTACAAACATTAGAATAATTTCTATTATAAGAGGCAATATACAAAGATAAGAGCTGGGATCAAGTGTGTATAGACTGCACCAACCAAAAATAAGTGGAAAAAAATCCTTTGATAACTAATATGAATTGTAGAATCAACCCAACACCATTATATTGTCCCCTATTGGGACTTTATTTTTCCCTAGAATTCCCAAATAAGATATGGAATATATTTAAGAATGTAAGTTGCCAACTTTGTATCATGATTTAGCACCCACAACCAAGTTAGTTATCATTACAAAAGATGAAGATACATATAACCAACAATGTTAGAAAGAGAATTCAAATCGTCATTGTGAGACACCTGCCATTCAACCATGGTTGCCCTACTTTATGGAACTTGTGTACTATCCTATCCTCCTATCCTCCATAATGAGATAGATCACTTTTTAAAGTACTAAATAATCTTACATATATACTGTACTATGCATAGACAACATATTGGAAAGAATAGAAACATATAAATATATATCAGAAGAAATATGTTAATGTTTAACATTCCTATTTCCTATCAAGTGGAAGAAAAGATAAAAAATCAACAAGACAAGTGTTCTATGCATTAGCCATCATACAAAACATCTATCAAAGTCTCCTAAATCCTTTGACTAATTATAAAACTAGAATGTTGTATGAAAATATAGTTAACTTATATCACAGATGATCTAATCTGAATTCCTTGAATTACTTGATTTTTTCCTTTGAGTGTTGATCAAAAATGTATCTCCCAACATGGTCATTGTCCCTTCATTATGAAATAGTGTTTCTAATAGCAGGAGTGAAGAGTCACCACACTTCCCAAGGTGGTGTCTCTCCCAACATGCCTGTTGTCCCTTCATTATGAAATGGTGTTGCTAATTCACATTAACTAATTAGATTGTCGATGCCAAGTGGTGGTCTCTTGTTCAAAGCAAGGGAGATAAATGTTGTAACTACCCGATTGTGAGGTATATTAATAAGAAATTTCCCAGTTCATAGATGTACATTGAATTTAAACATTTTGATTCTCTTCAGTAGATGGATGGAGTATGTATCCTGGTGGGGGCATGACAGTCCACCCTTTCTGAGATTGCTTGTCCCCAAACAATGTTTGAATGATCATGGAGTCTAATTTGTAATCCACCTTTTGTTGCGCTACTCTGATATTATCATAAGTTGTAGATTCAGGTTAAGACGTTTTTTTTCCTTTATTTTGAATGTGAGTTATAACCAATAGTAGGAAACTAGCAAGGTTTAACTTAAGACAAGTTTTCTCTCATCTTCCAGAAAAAAGGATAAAGGTTACCTTGTAATACTACCAGTTGTATTTGCAAAAACTACTTAGGTTGGCCATATGCTTGCTCATTGCATGTCTTTGAGAGTCAAAGAAAGGGTGAGACTTTCAACATATTAAGATGAGGATTATAAGTATAACACACATTTATCTAATGTTTAATGATGAGGTTTCCCCTTTACTTGCCAAGGAAACCTTAAGGGTCTAAAGAAGAGATTCCAAGTTGATATTGTTAGGGATTTTTCTTGCAGGGCCTCTAAAATGATTGAATACTTGATTAACTCTGTGACTCCCAATGCCTTAAAATTCTGACTCAAGCAAGAGAAAACTCTAATTTATGATGTATTTTGATAACACTGGGGATACCTATTATCACCTCCTTTTTTGTGATCCACTATCTCGGGCAGGTTTTACCTATGATTGATTATTGACTTGACAGTATCTTTAGAGTGGATTTTTACTTATGTGCTGAATGCTCTGTTCTTATATGGATAAATAGGTAACAATGCAGATAACTATGATTACTCTGAGGAAAATTTTAACAATCCAAATCATTATTTTCATGATGGCAGACAATAACATGATAAGGAATTTCATCCTTCTTTCCTTTTATAATTCTTATGAATTTAGGAGGAGTCACCTATTTGATTTTCTCTTTAAGAAATCAACAAACTCAAATTGTAAACTTTGTGAGTACAATTGATTTTAAATATATGCTCTTTGTTTAAATGTAATTAATTTTGAATAGTTTTAAATATTTGGATGATGATGGATGACTTAACAGGTTCTAGACCAGTGCCTATCCTTGGGCTATAGAGTCAAAAGATATAAATCCACAGAGATAAACAAATAAGAATACTTTAGGATGCCTTACAACCTACATACAACTCAAGTAAAGTGCCTTGCAAACTACCTTGTCACTCCCACAATGTTGTATCAAATCCTCAATCACTACTGTACTCTTTGAAACTACTCATAAAATTTAATTCTCCCCTTAGAAGAAACTTGCAAATAATTCGATAGCTATCTTATAGCCAATATGTTTAACATGCCTTAAAAATTAAAAATAAAAGAGTACACACAATAAGCAAAGAGACAACAAAAATGTAGAATAAAGTTGCACTGTATTTTTATTCATATATTTATGCTTCAATACATATAAAGGCTAAAAACTCAAAAACATAGACTGAAATCTAGAAGTCTGGCTTACAATTATATTTCATCCCCTTTTAAAAATATTACATTTGATCTATATATAGGTCTAAACCATCTTGGAATCCTTAAGATAAGGATGCAACAAGCTTCAGATGGTTTAAGAAACCTAACCCTAAAATTGCAAAAAAAATAAAAGAGAAGAGTGACCCAAGCGGTGGAAAGACAAAAGTAGAGGATGAAATCTGATCTGGTCCTTATCTTCATGTGATCTTTGACATCTTTGGTTTGTGTACTCCTAGGATAGTTTCTGATATTCTTTAATGATGACTAACATGCTTGTTCTCCAAGAACTATGTGTCAAATCCTCAAACATTCTTTTATTCCTCAAAAGGTCAATTATGGCAGCTTTCTTCTTTTTTGTCTTTATATGAACTTTGGCACCGTTGTCTAATTATGTTTAGGATAGCATCAAATTTTTGCATTGAGACCAATTGACTACCATTATAGGCTAACCTACACTTGTCTTTTATGATTTCTAACCTTCTTGTGCTCATAGATCAGGTGCCAAGTATCCTTCTTCATTCTTCGTCCAAGACATCAACATCCACTGCAACAACCTTCTTTTTCTTTGGCTTTGTCTTCAAGTCCCATGATTCCACATCATCTTCTGTAGGCCAATTAAAGCTCTCAATGCTTTTCAGTTGTGCCTTTTTCCTCTCCCATCTGACATTAGTTATGCCTTTAACATCCACTATGAATTTATTGATATCAGTTTCTACCTTGAAAGCTTCATCTAAAATCTTATTATAGCTTTCCATATCTAGATTTGAATTTGAAATAAATGCCTCTTTATTAGGAAACATGCTATCAAATTCACTTTTCCAGGCCTCCAAGGCCTTAACCTGATCATCCTCTCCCTTGATTGGAGGAATAAACCGGTTAAAAATTGATCCCAAAAGGCTGATCTTCGCCTCAATTTGATTTAACTTTCCTTTGAAGAAAGGTAAAGTCATATTTATTTTCTCAATCTCATCCCCCACCTCTGTCACAATCTTTGGTAGATCTGGCCTATGTGGCTATAAAGAAGCCAACCTCTCAAATAGTTGTACCCTACTTGACCAAGATATGAAATAAGGATTCAAAATGGAGATGTACCCTATCACTTCAATATGTAAAGTAGGTAATTTATTGTATGCATTTAGGATTATATCATTTTTATCTTTTAGGATATCAATCTTATGCTGAAGTATATTCAACAATGCATTTATGGAAATCTCATTATCCCTTTTAGCCATATCCTCTATTTTTGTTTGTTCCTCTATTTTAACTTTTTCTTCTGTATGTGGAGGCTACTCTGAGTGTACATGTACAACTTCTGGCTTTCTTGCAATTGTTTGGACAATTCAGCAATTACCCTCTCTAGTTCATGAATCTTGATTTGGCATAATTCTATGTCCTTAGCGAGGGCACTAGCCTCATCTACTAAAGTTTCACATCTTTCAGACAATTGCTTTGTCTTATCCTCATTCAAATATGCCCAGTGTGTCATTACTTGGGAAATCTCCAAGTCACATGTGTTCTAAAATAACCACACCATTTCATTCCCCACCATGCTCTCTTAAATATTTAACAATTGGGGCTTCTGGCCTCTAGGACATAGACTCCACATGACAACTACTTTGGAATTTGGACAATATCTAAATCCTTTGATCATATCAACAATTTGGACCTCAGTTGTCATCTTTAGGCTCGGTTGCTTTCTTATTTGGTCTATTATAAATGCTGAGGCTAAATCCCATCCTTCAGCAAGCAACATCTCATTGTCTAAGACTAATTTCCTAGCTTCTTCAGGAGTAATATCCTTAGTTTCAGGATGATATGTTTATAGAGCTAAGAGAGCCTCATTTTTCACTGCTTCATCACTAGTTAATTTCAACTGCTCTTTGACCTACTTCTGCTTAAGTCATCTAAGGAAATCCTTGAATTCATTAGTTTTAATGAAATTTTCATCTTTTAAAAAATACTGCTGGTGGATCAGTCTCTCATCTATACATGTTTTCAGAGGAAACTCTATGTCCTCTTCCACTTCTTGCTGCAATTTTTTCCCTCTTCTTATTTCTTTTCTCAGATTATGATCATAGGCCCTATTACCAGGAATAAGGGCACTTAATCTATCTTTTTTCCTTTCTTTTCTCTCATAAGTTTTAGCATGGGAAGACTGACCAAGATCAATCTTCTGCCTCTTAACAGAAGGCTCATCTGCACTCTCCAACTCTATTTCCTTGGTTAAATCAATGGTGATTATTTCACCTACTCTCATTGCTTGTTCACTGCCTTGTGGTGGCTGATCCATTAGAGGTGGGCTTGGAATTGAATATCCTCCATCACTATCCTCTTCATACTCCTAATCAGAGTGCTCTAGCTCTTCTTTCCCTTTTCCTTTCACAACTAGGTGATCCTCCAATTGTTCACATAAGGTATGATGATTGTTCAACATAGCTTTAATTCTATCAAAATAAGGCAAATTAGGGAAGAACCCTCCAAATGTCACTCCTCTTTTCTTTACTTGTCTATCCAAATCCAAAAGTTCTTGGATTTTATCTCTTTTCAGCTTTACTTCCACTTCATCAATAATAGTTCTTGTAGCATCTTCCTTCACACATTCACCATGTAGATAAGTGTTAGGAATGGTGGGAGTAAGGAGTTTCTTAGCTCCTGCAATGAAACCTTCTGTATCAATATACCTGTATAAGGCAACACCCATCTTGTAGTCATTCAGCCAGTTGCTCACTAAGTCAATGGCCTTCTTTCCAGTTGTAAATTGATATATCTTGAACTGTCTAGGGGTAAATGTCCCCTTCCTATGAAGTGCAAGGTGTTCCTTATCAGTTAACATAAGTTGCCAAATGAATTCCATTGCAGTAATTCTAGTTGGCACATGATATGGTAAGATATGAGGAGGATGAGAACATCCATATACTCTAATCATAGTGAAACTGCTCTCCAAATAGAAGTCACCCTAGCTATGGTCTCCCTCCCATTTGTCTACATACTCACATGGTCTTAGCAGTTGTAACACCTTCACTCGGAGCCTAGTTTTGTTCACTCCTAAACTTTGCATCAATGGGTAAACTACCCAATTCTCAAATCTACATAAGTCACAGTCTTTGGCAGTGAAGTTCCAAATTTTAATCCAAAATTGGATAGGGTTGGGCTGGTTGTAATATAATCGCTAAGGGTTCAGATTTGGCAAATCCATAATATTATAGTTGAAATGCAACAGGGTAAAAGTACAAACCTATGTCACACTTTTATAAAGGAAAAGGACCACAACATGCAAACTGTTCAACTTTAATGACATAAAAGGTGGCATTTGTATTTAGAATTTGAGGATGATGTAAACTAAAGAAATGTGTAAAAATGGATTAAATTTATGTCTATAAATTTTTTTTAAAAATTTGAATAAGAACGTACATAGTTTTTTAATTTTTGAAGTCCATTTTTTCAATACTGAAAACTGTTGAAAATCTTGGGTCTAGTTCCCTCCAAACAAGTATATGCAAATAATCTATTTTTCCCCAGATTTCAAAATATATTATAGATAAAATGTATAGCTAGTGCATAAAAGAAGAAAGATTGGTTTTCAATGTATATTTTCTCCGTTATAACTGCTCACAGTTGAACATATATGAAATCGACAGTTTTCACCTCCCTCCAAATTTCCCCTATCAAATCTACACCATTCAGAAAAAAAATTACATATTCTTGAAGAGGACTCTCTCCTCTAGGGTTAAATATAAATTTTAAATTTTTTTGATATGATTTACTATTTATTTATTTATTTGAAACAACATCTTCTTGAATGTTAAAATACCTACTTGTTGTATTTTGAAATTATAATATATTAGATCTAATCAAAATATTATAAAATTTATATGGCAATAATCTTGACTCCGAGCTCTACAAAAGGGTATTTTTTATATTTTTCAAAAATATCATTAAAAAGAGTAAGGGTTATTGAAACATCAATTTTCTGAAATAATTTTATTTCTTTGGTAATTGGTATAAAACATGCATTTAATAGACATTTCCAATTGGAAAAGTTTAACCACTTATCTAGCTTAGCTAGAATGAATCTAGCTAGACCATATGTTTGACAAAAATTATTTTTTATTTAGAAATACTCAAATTTAGCTGTGCTGATAAGTGGTCTTGAAACGTGACATAACTTTGTGCTTTTACCCAACAATAGATGCATCAGGATTGAATGATGCAGGAATTTAGGATCCTTCTCCTTCTTTTGAATGGCTACAAATCCTTCATGCATCCTATTGATAATATATTGAATGTACTCATAGCTGGTACTAGAGTGTACATCCTATACGTCTAAGACCATCATGAGAATCCCAACACTTAATCTCTTAGTTCCTCCATCCTTGCCCAACACTCTGTATGAGGCATATGCAATGTACTTGATATAAACAATTTAAATCCTTGTAACAATAGGGTGCAGTTCCTAGTATAGGGGCAATATAGTTTTTGACCTCACTAAGGATGTGCCTCTTCAATTGAGTCCTAATAACTCTAGATTGTAACCTATACCTTTCCTCTTTTCTAGGAAGGTCTATCTCTGTGGACATTGTGTTGTATAAGCCAGAACTTGCATGAAAGAATTTCTATTCAAGGGAACTATGAGAGTGCCATCATTCTTCTTAATTGTTTTGGTCAATGGGTCATAGTGGTGTGCTAGTTCTAGGAATAGGTCTACATCTACAAATACATTAGGGACTAACAACCTAGCCAATCCACAAGTACAAGGGTTTGAAATAAGCATAGCTTTATCACAGTTTTTGTAAAAGTAATTGAAAAGAGAAAAACCTGTAGACCCTGGAGTTTTGGCATCTCTTATGTTAGCATACTCATTTGTCAGGCTATCAACATTCACCTTTTTGTTTTAAGTGGAACCAGGCAGCAACTTCAGAAACTCATCAGAATAGTTTCTCTTTCCTTTAGCATCTTCATCAACATCATCACTTCTCCCACTAGTGGAGGCTACGCTGACTACTCTACTCATTTTTCTCAATTTTGTGCTGCTCTACAACCTTTCTTACTGATATTGAGACAAATCTATTCTCAGAAACCCTATTCTTCTCTAGAATGCACAGAAGACAATTCAAAAGCACTGAATTCCTAGAAAAGTCACTTTGAACTCAATAAAAAATTCACTAAATTCACTCCTTGAAATTAACACTTCTTCTCTTAGACACAGAAAACTTAGCAAATTTCTCACTATGGAATTCTCTGAATGCAAGGTAACTAAAAATGAACGTAATATACTCCTTTTATGGTAACAATTCACAATGTACGTAGCTCATAATTGAAAAATTGGTCACTTCTGCCTTCAAGTTTGCATATTGTGCCATTAACCCAATTCCTAGTCGTAGCCTGTGAGTGTGATAGGAAATCAAATTTAAATGAGTGTATACATAGTAAAAACCCTTATAAAATTGAAATAGAATCACATTTGACATGATTGGCTCCCTTTTAGACATCTCAGCTACTTTTCCCACTTAGTCATTAATTCTTTGCATTCTCATTGGCTGATAACTCTCTACATTGTCATGTCAGCAACGGACTTTACTCTTTTCTCGCTTTAACTGTCATTTTCCTTATCTAGCGACCAAGTGATTATGCATTGTCTCCTTATCACTGAAAAAATCTCTTAACCTTAGTTTCTTTCTAAGACCTTGCAACAACAAGCTTTTCTTCATTTTACTTTAACTGTGGTTCACTTCTAGAGACCTCACGGTTGAAGGAATCCAAGTCACTGAAAGAATTTCTCAACTCAAAGTTTATTAAGAGACCTCCTGACCACTGTAGATCTCATTTTGATTGGACACCTATCACTAAGTCTCTGATCTTTTAACTTAACTCACTTTATATCTGGAGACCTCATGACTCATTGCTTTCTAACTCACCATTAACCTGATCTGATCTGGAGACTGCGCGACTGTGCAAAATCCAAGTTGCCAGACACTTTTCTTTAACCCATGATCTGTTGTGTGAGACTGTGACCAAAACCTTTGTCTCCATATTGCCACAAAATATTTAAAAGGTTAATATTTCTTGGAGATTTTGTGACTAAAAGAAATCGCTAAGTCTCATGACTTTTAAAGGAATATTCTTTTCTCTTAGAGACAACCTGACTAAGGTCAAACGCTAAGTCTCATAATAAAATGGAATATTTGTTTAGTATTAAGAGACTAGGAAACTAATCTTAAAAGGCACATAACTTATTACATGACTTAAGCTTCCAAAAAGGTAACTCAAAATTATAAACCTGATTAACATTTCTAAGGCTTTTGACATTTTTGCATACAATGAAACTTAAGACAGGGTTTTTTACCATTTCTCTGGATTTTGACCTAAGGACGTGGAACTATTTCAGGGATTTTGCAATTTTGGACATACTTTAAAAATTTGTGCAACTCTCAGTTATGAGGACATCAAAATTTTTATGGTAAACACCAGAACTAGAAATACAACCAACAGTGGCTCTATTTGAGGATGGCTAAACATAGTTTATGGCAAAGAATCTCAGAATCTCTGGTTGTAGACCACATCAAAAAAATGAGAGCAACACCGACTAACCTATTAAAGAATGGAAACACACAACTGAAATAAATTATTTACAATATGACACATACTTACTTGTGCATGAACTTTGATTCTTAATTGAAAAAGGGCTTGAGAAATTGCCCATGCACAGGCAACTCAAAATCTTCTCCATTCATACTCTTCAGCAGATAGGAATCATTTCCATAGCTTTGTGAGATAAAAAAAGGTCCAAGCCATAAAGACTCAAATTTTTTGTGTTTTCCTTTATCTTCTGCTCTTACATTCCACTAAAGAACTAGGTCATCTGGTTGGAATTTTCTTTCAGTAGCCCTTCTGCCAAATACGTATTTCATCTTCTATTGTAACTTAATTTTTTCCTTCTGGCTATCTCTTCTTGTTTCATCCAACTCTGCCAACTGGATCATTCTATTTTGCATAGTTTCAAAAACATCTAAATGCTCTTGTTGCATAAATTGATATACTGGTAACAAATTATTGATAGGCATTATTGACTGTAAACCATATACCAACTCAAATGGAGACTTTCTTCTTGCTCTCTTAACTATTATTCTATCAACCCAAAGTGCTAGCTTCAATTTAGTATGCCATGCTCTCTTATTCTTTTCAAGAGTCTTTTTCAATATCCTCAAAATACTTTTATTACTAGATTCAGCTTGTCCATTTTCCTGTGGATGATATGGAGATGAATATGATATTGTAATCCCATATTTCTCATAGAAATCTGTTATTTCTTCTCATCTAAAACTCATGGCATTATCCATTACTAATTTTGAAGGTACACCAAATCTGGTCATAATATTTTCCTTTAGAAATTCAGTGACTACCTTGCTTGTTACCATTTTTGTAGGAATGGCTTCAATCCATTTGGTAAAATAATCTGTGGCTACAAGTATCCAACTGTTTCCTCCACTAGATTTCTCTTGAAATTCACCAATGAAATCAAGTCCCCACATAGTAAAAGGGGCTTCAGTACTTACTGGGTTTAACAACAGGGCTCCTAAAAATTTGAGCTTATTTGAGAACCTTTGACAAGGCTCACACTTTCTGATATATTTATATGTATCTCTAAATAAACTGGGCCAATAGTACCCCTCCCTTAAAATCTTGTGGGCAGTAGTCTTGACAGAAAAATGACCTCCACACTCCCCTGCATGCATCTCACTTCAAACTTTCTCAGATTGACTTTTATCTAGACATAACAATAATACACCATTTCTATCTTTCCAATACAGATCTCCTTTGGTTAAGGTGTATTTTTGGGCTTGCAATCTACAACCTCTCTTTTGATTATCAGTCATAACACTAGGACACTTGGAATTTTTTAAGAAGTACACAATATCAGAATAAAATGGTTGTATTTTTATACTTGTAATAGTTTGATCATATGTCTCTGTATCATTTACTTGTACTAAATCCAAGTTTTCCTCTATCATGAGTTTTGCCAAACCTTGGCCTCTTATTAACTTTGTAATATGGATTTCAAGATTGAATTCTTGTATTCTATTTATCCACTTACATCTCTTACTAGTAACTTCTGACTGTGTAAGAATATCTTTCACTGCTGAGTGAGGAACATATGCTTGCACCTTGGCACAGACCAGATATGGCCTAAAATATTTTACAGCTTTTACTAAAGCATAAGCCTACTTCTCCATCATCTCATAATTAAGTTCTACAGCCTAGAGAGATTTACTATAAAAAGCTATTGGATTTTCAAATCATTGTTCATCTTTTTGTAGTAAAACAACATCAATTGTATGATAAGATGCAAATGAAAATAGAGAAAAAGGCTTACTATAATCTGGAGATTTTAGAACAGGAGCCTCTTACACTGCCTTCTTTATTTTCTCAAATTCCATTTGAGCTTCTTCATTCCAATTAAATTTTGCATCTTTCTTTAGCAACTTTATAATAGGTTTGACAAACTCTGCAAAGTTTGCTATAAACCTCCTAAAAAAATTAATCTTTCCTAAGAAAGATTGAACTCCTTTTAAGTTTTTTGGAGCAATGACCTTCTGGATTGCCTCTATTCTCTCATGGTCTATTCTCACTCCATCCTTAGACACTATGTGTCCCAGCAACTTTCCTTCTTGTACTAAAAAATCACATTTCTGAGGATTTAATGAAACACCATATTCTAGAGCTTTATTGAAAATTTTACCTAGGTGCTTACAGTGATCCTCATCTTTTTTAGAATATGTAGTTAAATCATCTTGATAAATGACCATGAATAAATCAATAAATTCCTTAAAAGAAACATCCATGGCCCTTTGAAAAGTCACTCCTGTATTTATCAATCCAAATGGCATCCTGACATAAACATAGGTTCTCCAAGGAGTGGTAAATGCAGTGTTGTATTGCTCAGATTCCTTCACTAAAACTTGGTTGTAGCCAGAGAAACCATCCATCATTGACAGCAGCTCACAACCAATTGCCCTATGTAAAATTTCCTCCATGTTAGGTAAGGAATAATTATCTTTGAGTGAGGAAATATTAAATTTTTTTAAATCCACACATAATCTGATATCTCCATTCTTTTTTCTAACTGGTACCAGATTTGATACCCAAGTTGAGTGACTGATTGGCTGGATTATCCCAGCATCCTTTAACTTTATCAATTCTTGTTGCATCTTAGGAGCCAAAAAGGGTTTAATAGGCCTTTTATTTTTCCTAAATGGTTTCACATTTGATTTTAGTGGGATATCATGTTGGAAAAGGTCCTCTCTATAGGCTTTCAAATTCTCATATGACCATGCAAAGACATGTTTATATTTTCTCAATAGTTTAATCAAATTTGTTCTTATCTGAGAGTTTAAACCTTTTCCAATGTAAACAATTTGAGGACTATTTTATGATCCTAAGTTAATTTCTTCCAAGTCCTCAACCTTAGTGTGTGTGTTAGATTAACACCTTCATGAAATTAAGACTAATAACAACAATTCTATGGAAAGAAAATATGATTTAATCTAAGAATTTAAGCTAAAAATCCAGATCATCTCATGGTTCTCTATCTAAGCTTTGTTAAGAGATCTCTCAGGCTTAATCTCTCTCAAGGACAATCCTAGAATGAGAAATGAATGATAAAAAAATTCTCAAATCTAGCTTAAAATTCTCAAAATGCTCCAAGATATGTTAGAAAACAACAAATGCTCTTAAAACATGATATACTAAATGCTATGCAAATGCTGAAATGTGATCAAAAGCCCTCAAATGGTATCCATATGCCTATAATAAGGATTCTTTTGCTCTTGAAATTCTTGGATCCCAAACACAAAGGAAATGGCTTGTATTTATAGTATTTTCCCGAGGGTAGGGGGTAGAGTGAGTTGATCATGACCAAAGTTTGGTTAAGTCAAAAGCTTTGAGGTGTTCTCAAATGGAGGGAAAGTTGGTTGGTTGTCTCAAATAAATTAGGAATTAAATAACTCAATC
>MU227195.1:1621227-1632334 GCA_018584345.1 Thuja plicata | reverse complement strand
TTATGTCCCCTATTTCGATGATAGTCACAATGGTTGTTCTCATTCCACCAGTTTGGCTTGATGTGAGGTTCATATGGTTGAGCCTTTGGTAGATCAATAAGTTTATTCACAATAAGTGTCCTTAATGAATTTTTCAATGGTTCACCCAAATTAGTGAATGTCCTTTTGGGTGTAGGTGTAAAGAAAGGTTTAGGCTTGGGGGTCCCTTGATTATTCCCAAAGTTGTTATTAGTGTTGTTGTTGAAGGGCACTTTGGGTGCTTGATATACATTAATGGCTTGAGCTAAGTTTTGAGAGAGATTAAAAGGGGTAGCCTTTAAAGTGTTAGCCTCCACCACTCCATCATTAACAACTCATTTATTGTTGTTATTCTTTGTCCAAAATCTACTGTTGTTGTTGTTGGAATTTTGATTTTGATTATTGTTGGAGGTATTGTTGTTGTTGTTATTCTTGTTATCTTTGTAGAGTTTGATTTCTCCACTCTTTATCAGTACCTCTTCTGTTGTTACCCCATTCTCAATTAGGTCTTGGAATGATCTAGGACATTGTAGCCTTAATTGATAGTTCATTTCATGATTCAATCTATTCACAAAAATATCCATGTTTTCCTTTTTAGGTACACTTCGAGAGTATCTAGAAAATACCACTCTCCATCGTTGTAGGAAAAGTAGGAATCCCTCTCCTTCTCTTTGTTTGGTGTTGCATAGATTAAACATTGTAACCTCATGTTTGATGTTATAGGAATAGTGAGTTACAAACTTAGAGGCCAATTCCTCAAAGGTTCAAATGTCGGAGGGTAACTTTGAGAACCACTCCATTGCCATACCTCCCAAACTTCTAGGGAATAACCTCATAAGGTAAGTGGTGTCATGCATGAACTCTAGACTTAGGGCACAAAATTCCCTTAAGTGATCTTGAGTATCAAATGTTCCTTCATATTTGTCATATTTAGGATAAATAGCATTTTTTGGAAATGGTATCACGATTAAAGACTTATCAAATGGAAATGGACACAAAGCTTTGATAGAAAAGGGTTTAGGAGCCCCACTTTGTTTTATTGTGTCCAATTGCATCTGGAAAAGCTAGAATTGCTTGTTCATGATATCAATGGGGTTAGCCTCAACTTCTTCTTGTTTGAGTTTAGTGACATCATAATCATGTGGAAGTTTGAGAGCCATTTGTGCTAGGTCTAGAAAGTACTTCCCTTATCTTTTTCCAACACTTTTTCCATAAGTTTCATGAAGAAAGGCTTTGCATAGCCTCATTAACCTTTTCATTAGTTAACTCCTCATCATTAGGGTCTATGTTGCCCCCATTCTTGGTATTGTTCATCCCTTGATTGTTAGGATCCATGTTCATTCCTCCATTGGTATTGTTGTTGGATCCTTTGTTGTTAGGATCAACATTTCCTTGTTTGTTCATATCCTTGTTCACATGATTGATCTGATAGGGATCTATATGGCCAAATGGGAAAGACATCCTCGGTTTTTCTTCTTTGATGGGTTTGTGTAAGGGCCTTACAGAAAAAGGATCACCTGGAAAGGGACACTCTTGTCTCAGATAAGATCCGTCTGGTTGTAGAGTAGTCTTGATGTAATGGGATCGAGTAAAAACCAACATTAATATATATCAAATGAAGATCTTAGATTCTTTAACTCACTTAAATGATCAATCCATGGATAAATTTGCAAAATGTCCAATAATGGCAGATTCTGATCCATTTAGGTACCCACAGGGGTAAAACATCCAAAAGGGTATCCAAAAATGAAACTTTCTTGTTTTCAACCCCTCGGCATATACCCACTATTTTCCCTTTTAAATTTATGGGTGGCTCTTACCTACATGTAGGTGGCCTTTTATCATTGATACGCGGTTACTGGAATCACTGTATGCGGCACTCTGCAGTTAGCAGGCGGCATTTTCCTGTTGATAGGCAATTTTATAATGTTTATACACGGCACTTTCGAGTAGCTTACGCCACTATTGAATGATTACAAGTGGAATTTTATAATTCATAAGCGGCCCAGTTTCATTTTTATGTGGCTCTGAAATGATGGTACATGACATTTTGCTGATCAAAGTTGATTTTATCAATTTTATTTGTATTTTTTGGGTTTAAAAGTTTAAAGTCTTTGACCAGATTTATCAAAAGATATTCTTGCATGAAAATAGAGTACAAGTTCAACACACACATCAAAATTGTACCATATCCCTAAAACCACACTAAAATTGTATGTTCTCGGATGTTTTGATAGGTTTGCACAAGAATGTCTTCCAAACAGTCTACCTTAGAGTCAACAAATGTGGCTTTTAATAATGGCTCTACAAAGGTAAGTCTACTACTTTATTAAGGTCTCAAATTATTTCGGTCTAAATCTTGACAAGATCCTTTACCCCTTTGAGGGCTTCCCACATGCACAAAAGTATGATTTTGCACAATCCTGGAGGACTACTAGAGGAAGTGAGGATGGCTTGCACAAGTTTTAGTCACTTTTCGATTAAGGTAAAGTGCATTTATTTATAGTGGGTCAGACAACATCATGGTAAAAGTGAATATCTCCCACTTTGGGTCATTCCCTCTCACCATCCTCATAAGGAAATTCTCAGGAGGCAGGCCCTTTAAAGATCTATTTAACTAGCATGAATATGGAAAGCAAAAACCAAACTCAGTCCAACAAGTTTGGGAATCTGATTCACTCAAAGAGTGAAGAGCATATCCCTATTGTCTTTCTTTATTCCAAACACCTCAAATAGATTTGTTCATTTTCAACCTCTTGACAAGGAGGTTCTTAAAAAAAATGAGATGTGTGGTTCAATTAATCCTCCCTTTCTTTTTACCACCCAAACTTGAAACTTTTGGCTTTTTGATCAACTTTGAAAAGTTGAGAGCATATACCTAATGTCTTGTTTGAACAGAAAATAGTAGGGTGTCCCTATTTATGCTAGATTTAAAGAATTTTCTACAAGTTAAGTAATGCAAGCTTGATTAGATAAATACCTGATTTTTCAAAGCTAGCAAGGCTAGGTGCATTTTTGAGTGATTTTGGCTTATTTTCACTCACCTAGTGGCGATGGTTCCCACTCTGGCTCCTCCAACAAGTTAGTCAACACACAGAGAGGCAAAGTGAAGAAAAATTAGAAAAAATCAAATGACAAATTACCTCCTAAAAGTTCTTTTAATGAAAGATTTATCAATTAAAGCTTTAAAGAACTAGGCATGAAAACCAATTAAAGAGTAGGAAATTTTCGTTTGTAAGCAAAAACCACATTAATGTAGTTATCATACAAGTGTTCTTCCTCAAATAAACTCTCTAAAAAAATTTCTACATATACTTCTTTGTCATTTTTGGTTTTGATTCTCACCTCTTTACTAAGCTTTGTGATCTGCTTCTCTGGTTTCTGCACCTTTGGGTGATTTTTCATCTGCGGGACAGAAAAACATAGAGAGTTACAATAGTGACCAAATCAATAAAAACCTTATTTAAAGAAAAATTATTTATGCGGCATTTAACAGCTAAAGAGAGGTGTTTAAATTTTTCTAAACATAATGAAAACTTGCTACGCGGCTTTTAAATCCTAACAGGCGGCTTTTAAAAAATCACAGGTGGCTAAATAAAATTAGCAGGCGGTACAGAAAGTGTAAAAAGTGGCCAAAGGTTGCTGGTAAGCGGCTGTTGAAAAATTGTAGGTGGCACACTTTATCTAGCCGGCGGCACGCTTTATCTAGAAGGTGGCCCACTTTATCTAGCAGGCGGCTGCAGAATGAAAGATGGAGATGAATCAAGCTCCATAGGCGGTATTTTATTGTTCGTAGGTGGCTCTGAATATCGCATAAGCGACTCTTCTCCTATTTTCTACAAAATAACACTAAGAAAAAAGAAAAACACACCAAATTTTATGATAAAAATGTTAGCGATGAGGCTTACAGCCCTACGGTGGGTGTCATTTGTGTGTGTTAGATTAATACCTTCATGAAATTAAGACTAATAACAATAATTCTATGGAAAGAAAATACGATGTAATCTAAGAATTGAAGCTAAAAATCCATATCATCTCATGGTTCTCTATCTAAGCTTTGTTAAGAGAGCTCTCAGGATTAATCTCTCTCAAGGACAATCCTAGAATGAGAAATGAATGATAAACAAATGCTCAAATCTAGCTTAAAATTCTCAAAATGCTCCAAGATATGTTAGAAAACAATAGATGCTCCTAAAACATGATATACTAAATGCTATTCAAATGCTCAAATGTGATAAAAAGCCCTCAAATGTTCTCCATATGCCTATAATAAGGATGATTTTTCTCTTGAAATTATTGGATCCCAAACACAAAGGAAATGGCTTGTATTTATAGCATTTTCCCAAGGGTAGGGGGTAGAGTGAGTTGATCGTTATCAAAGTTTGGCTAAGTCAAAAGCTTTGAGGTGTTCTCAAATGGAGGGAAAGTTGGTTGGTTGTCTCAAAGATATTAGGGATTAAATAACTCAATCATTTAATTAATTTAGCCATGGAAGGGTGAATGGGTTGGATTTGATCTTTTTGATTTGAACTATACAATTGAAAAATCAATTGCATAATTTGATTAATCCCTTTAGGATTAGAATTTAATTATTTGATTTCATGATTATTTGAGATTTTGATTTTATTTTATTTTTTTCCATTTGTTTTGATCCATTTGTTTTGCAATGAGATGAGATTTTAAGGCATTTGGCTGAGATTTGCAATTTTGAATGCTTGAGATACACCTAGTCAATTTTAGGTGTCTACACTTAGCATTGCTTATCTTTGTTGAGTGATCATTTTGACTACTAAACAATGCTTCAAGCTCAACCAAACCCTTAGGAATCTGATTAGAACTTAACTAGACAACCTCATTCCCCAAAATATAGTATTTTCCATCATCAGTCTCTAGCAAAGTACTACAATCTATGCTCTGGTTCTCATAATGATCTAGACATTGAATGAATCTCATAATATCTTGGTCATCCTAAAAAAATTGCCAATTGTATATGTTATCTAGAACAACCGGTCTTGTCTTGACTTCTAGTATTGACACCCCATGTAAGGTCAAATCATCAGTTTTCAGAGCAACATTTGCCAAGAAATCTGCCATTATATTTTTTGACCTTTCTATCCAACTTATGTCAAAAGCATAAAACATTTAAATTTGATCCCAAATAGCATACTTATACATTTTTAATCTGTCATTTTTTACTGCATATTTGGATCTAATTTTGGCTACCACCAATTCAGAATCACCATAAATCTTTAAACATTTAATTTTGTGTTTGATGGCAATTTCTAGCCCTAAAAACAAAGCCTCATATTCTGTAGTATTATTTGTACATTGGAAGGCTAATAAAAAGGAATATTTAAAATTTGTACCTGATAGAGATACCAGTAACACACCAGCTCCTGACCCTTCTCTAGAGAAAGTTCCATCAAAATACATTTTCCACAATCCATTACTTTGTACACTTAACTCTTTGACCAGAGGATCAATATTTTCATTCTAATAATAAAGTTCACTCCTTTGTACCCTGAAACTTTCCATATCAATATCAATGTAACAATTAATGTTATTGTCCTTAAATCTTTCTATCATGTGAGGAGTACTACCCTCCCTTTACACCTTAACATTATCTCTAGCAATGTTGAAAGTAGCATATGATAAATCACTTTGTTTACTACCTCTCATTCAAGCACTCCACTTTCTTGATAGAAACATCCCATAATGTGGTGGTATATCAACAACAAGAACATTCATAGGCATTACCACATCAAGACATATAGCTAATTTATAAGGCATGGCCTCAATGGTACCAATCATAGGGACTTCTCTAGAGTCCATTTCTTGACATCTCCCATGAGGAGTTTCAACCTGTAATCCCATAGACCTCATAATTTCCACTGGCATAATAGTATTAGATGCTCTTGAATCAATCATACAATGTTTTAGCATCCTTCTATTAATTATCAGTGAAAGAAAAAATGGGTCAACAACTTTTGGGGAAGAAGTTATATTCAAGAAAATTTGAGGAATCTCATAGGTTAATACTTTAACTTCCTTCCCTTTGTTAATTGGTTTCTTGTCAACATTCTCTGGATTTTGGACTTTCATTATGGGCACACTGTTTAATAATGACAACACCTTTTCCTTGTGTTCTTTGATTCTCATCATTTCTAGAAATGGCACCTTCATAGTCATTTGAGATAAGCAATGACCCATATCTACTGGAGTATATTTTACATCTGAGGATTTTGATTTTTCAACGGTAGTGTTGTTTTCCTCAATATGCACATTCAGAGTTGGTTCTTTTAAATTTTTACTTTCTATCTTAAGAGTAGAAGTACTTGTTTCTTGCTCTTTTGATTCTCCTTCTTGTACAACACTTGGTTGTAAGGCTTTTGTTATAATTTTAACCTTAGGCTTGTTAGCATTTTCCCTAGGGCCTTCCTTCTTCTATACATATTTGGTGTCTATATTATTTTCTTTTATAAAGACACCAGATGGCTGACTACCAGTACCACCAACTACTCTATTTCTCAAATGGTAGTTGCTTCTAGCCTTGTTCACTAAATTTTTAGTAATCCTAGATTTCTCTTCATCTGAAGCTTTTCTAATAAGTGGAAGATCCTGATTGTTTTTAGCATAACATCTTATATGGTCATCATTTTCTTTTGCTTCACTATCTGATAAAATTTGTTGATGACGATTTTCTACACTTCTTTGTGAACTATAAGAATCATGATTTTCAATTTCACTGTCTGAATCTATATCATGACATGAATAAGAATTTGTCATATTGTGATCACATTTTTCACCTTCATCATTTCCTTGTTCTTCATTTGTTTTCAAATTGAAGGAAAAAATACAAAAATCAGGGTTGTGTGGAGCGTCACAAGCCTCACACCAGAAATCATCATTACATAAGTGGACAACATTTTTGTGCAGAGGATCTAGAGTTCTATTATCTTGTTTCTCTTTTCTGAGTGGAACAATAGGCTTTCCATCCTTGAACTAAGTTCCATAAGGATGGTTTTGCATTCTATCTTGTGGATTATAATTGTTATTATAAGAAGTCCTATTGTTCTGAGGAGCCCTATATTCTTTATACTCTGGTTCTTTTTGGTTACTCCTGCTAAACCTTGAATCATCTCTTCTATTTAATTTACCAGACACCCTTCTGTTCATTTTGATATTTACTTCTATTTTATAAGCATCAGTAACAGTTATAGGGTTTTTATCCCTAAGAGCATACCCCATTTTAGAATCAAAGGCATTTAAATAAGTTGCTAGACATACCTCTTCATCCAGCCTTATTTTTTGAAAAAAATTGTGCATTGCTCTTTGAAATATGGTATTAAACTCAATGACCTCTTCATTGTAATTCTTTTTAATGTTATTGAATTCATTCAGCAAGAATCCCTTGTTTGTCTTGTCACCATACTGATCTTTAAACAATTCAATCAACTCATCCATGGAAGCAAAAAAACCATTAGAAAGGCTCCTAAACCATTCTCTAGCATCCTCTACTAGAGACTAAACAAAAAGTTTCATTAACACATCCTCATGAGTGATGTTTAAATCATCAACAAAATCAATGAATTTTCTTAAATGTGTTTCAAAAGAAATAACATTATTACCTGGGAACTTTGGGAGCTTTTCTCCTATATCACCCATATCTTTTGGAAATGTATTGGGGTACCCAAGGATACCAATGAAGTTAAACTTCTAATACGTTTCAGTATGTAATGGTTTTCTTTGGCAATTATCATTGTCCTTAAAAGTAGTGTCTTTTACTTTAGAAGTTGTTGCACTCTCTGTTCTAGCATGAGAATATTTAGAAGACTGTAAAAAATCTATCTTCTTCTTCATTTCAATTTCTAAAGCTTCCATCTGTGCCTTTTCTAGCATTTTTTTTCCATGGTTTCTTTTTCAATTCTTAATTTCTCAAGATCAACATCCAACTTAGACATTTTCTCTATTAGGACCTTGTGAACTTTAGGTTCTCCACTTTTGCTTTCAGTCATTTTTTGTTTACCTCTGTCCTTGTCTTTCTGTAAACTAGAAGCTATATGAGTAAGTGGTATTTATTGGTCCTTTTGAGACCTCTCTATATTCCTTGTAGTTTGATATCTTAAAGATCTTCGTTTGATTTTGTCAACATATTTCTTTTTATTTTTTTCCTTTTTCCTAATCTCTTTTTCCCTTTTCATCTGTTGAACAAGGGAAAGATGTTTCATGATGAGTGCCTCTTCTTTAGCAAGCTCATCAAAGGGAGCTTCCTCAGATTTTGAACTAACTGTATTTTTTCCTTCCCTCTCACTAGAAGTGGAAGTAGCTATAGATGTTTCTAATACTTTCTTTGTAGCTTCTTCATATTCTGAAGTATTTCCATCATGAATGGACTGATTGCTACCTACATCTCTCCTAGTATTACTTTCTTCTCCTCTTGGAGGAGTTTCATCTATATTGACTTGGTTTCTTTTCTTTCTCCAAGAAATTTCCATTCTTGAAGTTGAAGCAAATCCACCATCTAATGCAGTTTCAGGATTCCTTTTAGCTTTTGACCTAGTACTCATTTTGAAAAATATTTACTAACTTTTACTGATCACAAAGATTTAGCTTTAGAGTCACCACTATACAATTTTTGGGATAGTTGAATACTTATCAAAATGACTTTATCAACTATAACTATTATTGTATTGTCCTTTTAAACCCTTACAGATTCTGAAAACTACTAACAAGACTATATAATCTTTCTCCCCAGTGGAGTTGCCAATTTGTTAGGGATTTTTCTTGCAGGGCCTCTAAAATGCTTGAATACTTGATTAACTCTCTGACTCCCAATGTCTTAAAATTCTGACTCAAGAAAGATAAAACTCTAATTGATGAGGTATTTTGATAACACTGGGGATACCTATTATCACCTCCTTCTTTTTTGAGATCCACTGACTCAGGCAGGTTTTACCTATGATTGATTATTGACTTGACAGTATCTTTAGAGTGGATTTTTACTTATGTGTTGAATACTCTATTCTTATATGGATAAATAGATAACAATAAAGATAACTATGATTACTCTGAGGAAAAATTTAACAATCCAAATCATTATCTTGATGATGAGAGACAACAACATGATAAGGAATTTCATCCTTCTTTCCTTTTATAATTATTATGAATTTAGGAGGAGTAATGTATTTGAATTTCTCTTTAAGAAATCAACAAACTCAAATTGTAAACTCTATGAGTACAATTGATTTTAAATATATGCTCTTTGTGTAAATGTAATTGATTTTGAATATTTTTAAATATTTAGATGATGATGGATGACTTAACAGGTTCTAGACCAGTGCCTATCCTAGGGCTATAGAGTCAAAAGATATAAACCCACAGAGATAAACAAATAAGAATACTGTAGGATGCCTTACAACCTACATACCACTTAGTTAAAGTGCCTTGTAAACTAAATTGTCACTCCCACAATGTTGTATCAAATCCTCAATCACTATTGTACTCTCTGAAACTACTCTCTGAAACTACTCACAAAATTTAATTCTCCCCTTAGAAGAAACTTGCAAATAATTAGATAGCTATCTTATAGCCAATATGTTTAAAATGCCTTAAAAATTAAACATAAAAGAGTACACACAATAAGCAAAGAGACAACAACAATTTAGAATAAAGTTACACTATATTTTTATTCACATATTTCTGCTTCAGTACATATAAAGGCTAAAAACTCAAAAACACAGACTGAAATCTAGAAGTCTGGATTACAATTATATTTCATCAACTTTTAAAACTATTACATTTGATCTATATATAGGTCTAAACCATCTTGGAATCCTTAAGATAATTATGAAACAAGCTTCAGATGGTTTAAGAAACCTAACCCTAAAATTGCAGAAAAAATAAAAGAGAAGAGTGACCCAAGTGGTGGAAAGACAAAAGTAGAGGATGAAATCTGATCTACTCCTTGTCTTCATGTGATCTTCAAAATATTTGGTTTGTGTACTCCTAGGGTATTTTATGATATTATTTGATGATGAGTAACCTACTTGTTCTCCAAGAACTATGTGTCAAATCCTCAAACCTTCTTTTATTCCTCAAAAAGTCAATTATGGTAGCTTTCTTCTTTTTAGTCTTTATATGAACTTTGGCACCTTTGTCTGATTATCTTCAGGATAGCATCAAATGTTTGCATTGAGACCAAGTGAACACCATTATAGGCTAACCTACACTTGTATTTTATTATTTCTCACCTTCTTGTGCTCATAGATCAGGTGCCAAGTATCCTTCTTCATTCTTCGTCCAAGACATCAACATCCACTGCAACAACCTTCTTTTTCTTTGGCTTTGTCTTCAAGTCCCATGCTTCCACATCATGTTCTGCAAGCCAATTAAAGCTCTGAACGCTTTGCATTTGTGCCTTTTTCCTCTCCCATCTAACATCAGTTATGCCTTTAACATCCATTATGAATTTATTGATGTCAGTTTATGTCTTATGTTGAATGTGGACCTCTGAATTCAACACAAACACAACATAGTCCTTACACAATCAATGAATTTACAAAGACAAACATGAATAGTTTGTCCTTCAAATGTGATTGAAGTGACCTATTGCCTCCTAATTAGATGTGATTGTTGCAGTTTACCCTTAGAATGAGAGCCAACAACCTGGCCATCGCTAATACGGAGGATTTTATAGTGCAAGTAAATGAAGAAAAGCCATTATTTATGAGAATGTATGCAACTAGTTCATGAGAAATTGTTGTTATTCTATGAATTAAGACATGATTAAGCTATGAAACTGAAGTGCAACTAGTCTAGAAATGAAATGCAATTAAGCTATGGAAGTAAAAGTGCAATTAAGCTAAGAAATTGAATGCTTCTAATCTAGAAAGGAAATGCTTGAAATCTAGAAATGAATGCTTTTCAAGCTAGAATTTGATTAGCAAAATGAATGTAGAAATATTTAAAACATAAATTGAATTGTTAGCTCCTACAAGTAGATCATGAATCAAAGCTAAACAATGTTCAATTCCAATGAGAATTATACTAATTATGCAAGAAAGTAAGCTAAAAGCATGAAATCAAAGCT
>MU227195.1:1575782-1604221 GCA_018584345.1 Thuja plicata | reverse complement strand
ATTTGGGTTTTCTGCATTTGAAACTCAGTCAATTAAAGTCAATTAGGAGAAGAATTTGCCTAGTACAATAGGACTTCAAAGATAAGAAAATGCACCAAAATTGATTAGGTTGTTAGGTGCCAATTTTTGGGTGTTACAGTTTCTACCTTGAAAGCTTCATCTAAAATCTTATTATAGCTTTCCATATCTAGATTTCAATCTGAAATAAATGCCTCTTTATTGGGCAACATGCTATCAAATTCACTTTTCCAAGCCTCCAAGGCCTTAATCTGATCATCCTCTCCCTTGATTGGCGGAATAAACCGGTTAAAACTTGATCCCAAAAGACTGATCTTCACCTCAATCTGATTTAATTTTCCTTTGAAGAAAGGTAAAGTCACATTTGTTTTCTCAATCTCATCCCCCACCTCTATCACAATCTCCAGTAGATCTGGCCTATGTGGCTATAAAGAAGCCAACCTTTCAAATTGTTGTACCCTACTTGACCAAGTTATGAAATAAGGATTCAAAATGGAGATGTACCCTGTCACTTCAACATGTAAAGTAGGTAATTTATTGTATGCATTTAGGATTATATCAGTTTTATCTTTTAGGATATCAATCCTATGTTGAAGTATATTCAACAATGCATTTATGGAAATCTTATTATCTCTTTTAGCCATATCCTCTATTTTTGCTTCTTCCTCAGTTTCAAATTTTTCTTTTGTATGTGGAGGCTGCTCTAAGGGTACATCTACAACTTCTATCTTTTCTTGCAATTGTTTGGACAATTCAGTAATTACCCTCTCTAGTTCATGAATCTTGATTTGGAATAATTCTTTTTCCTTAGCTAGGGCACTAGCCTCATCTACTAAAGTTTCACATCTCTCAGAAAATTGCTTTGTCTTATCCTCATTCAAATGTGCCCAATGTTTCATTACTTGGGAAATATCCAAGTCACCTATGTTCTGAATTGACCACACCATTTGGTTCTCCACCATGCTCTCTTGAATATTTAACAATTGGGGCTTCTAGTCTATAGGACATAGACTCCACATGGCAACTGCTTGGGAATTTGGACTATATCCAAATCCATTTATCATATCACTAATTTGGACCTCATTTGTCATCTTTAGGTTTAGTTGCTTTCTTATTTTATCTATTATAAATGTTGAGGCTAAATCCCAACCTTCAACAAGCAACATTCCACTATCTAAGACTAATTTCCTGGCTTCTTCAGGAATAATATCCTCAATTTTAGGATCATATGTTTGTAGAGCTAAGAGAGCCTCATTTGTCACTGCTTCATCACTAGTTAATTTCAACTTCTCTTTGACCTACTTCTGCTTAAGCCATCTGAGGAAATCCTTGAATTCATCAGTTTTTATGAAATTGTCATCTTTTAAAAATTATTGTTGGTGGATCAGTCTCTCATCTATACATGTTTTCAGAGGCAACTCTATGTCCTCTTCCACTTCTTGCTGCAATTTTTTCCCTCTTCTTATTTCTTTTCTCAGATTATGATCATAGGCCCTATTACCAGGAATAAGGGCACTTACTCTATCCCTTTTCTTTTCTTTTCTCTCATAAGTTTTAGTATGGGAAGAATAACCAAGATCAATCTTCTGCCTCTTAAGGGGAGTCTCATCTATACTCTCCAACTCTATTTCCTTGGTTAAACCAATGGTGATTATTTCACCTACTTTCATTTCTTGTTCGCTGCCTTGTGGTGGTTGATCCATTGGAGGTGGGCTTGGAATTGAATATCCTCCATCACTATCCTCCTCATACTCTGAATCAGAGTGCTCCGGCTCTTCTTTCTCTTTTCTTTTAACAACTAGGTGATCCTCCAATTGTTCACATAAGGTATGATGGTTTTTCAACCTAGCTTTAAATCTATCAAAATAAGGAAAATTAGGGAAGAACCCTCCAAATGCCACTCCTCATCTCTTTACTTGTCTTTCCAAATCCAAAAGTTCTTGGATTTTATCTCTTTTTGGCTTTACTTCCCCTTCATCAATAATATTTCTTGTAGCATCTTCCTCCACACATTCACCATGCATATAATTGTTAGGAATGGTGGGAGTAAGGAGTTTCTTAACTCCTGCAATGAAACCTTCTGTATAAATATACCTGTATAAGGCAACACCCATCTTGTATTCATTCAGCCAGTTGCTCACTAAGTTAATGGCCTTCTTGCCAATTGTAAATTGATATATCTTGAACTATCTAGGGGTAAATGTCCCCTTCCTATGAGGTTCAAGGTGTTCCTTATTAGTTAACATAAGCTTCCAAATGAATTCCATTTTAGCAATTCTGGTTGGCACATGATATGGTAAGATATGAGGAGGATGAGAACATCCATATACTCTAATCATAGTGAAATTTCTCTCCAAATAGAATTCACCCCACTTATGGTCTCCCTCCCATTTGTCTACATACTTACAGGGTCTTAGTAGTTGTAACACCTTCACTGGGAGCCTAGTTTTTTTCACTCCTAAACTTTGCATCAATGGGTAAACTACCCAATTCTCAAATCCACAAAAGTCACAGTCTTTGGCAATGAAGTTCCAAATTTTAATGCAAAACTGGATAGGGTTGGGCTAGTTGTAATATAACTGCTAAGGGTTTAGATTTGGAAAATCCATAATATTATAGTTTAAATGTAACAATAGATGCATCAAGATTGAATAATGCAAGAATTTAGGTTCCTTCTCCTTCTTTTGAATGGCTACAAATCCTTCATGCATCCTGTTGATAATATATTGAATGTAGTCATAGCTGGTACTAGAGTGTACATCTTGTAGGTCTAAGGTCATCATAAGAATCCCAACACTTATTCGCTTAATTCCTCCATCCTTCCCCAACACTCTGTATAAGGCATATGCAATGTACTTGATATAAAAAATTTAAATCTTTGTAACAATAGGGTGCAATTCCTGGTATAGGGGCAATATAGTTTTTGACCTCGCTAAGGATGTGCCTCTTCAATTGAGTCCTAACAACTCGAGACTGTAACCTATACCTTTCCTCTTATCTAGGAAGGTCTATCTCTGTGGACATTGTGTTGTATAAGGCAAAATCTTGCATGAAAGAATTTCTATTCAAGGCCACTAAGAGAGTGCTATCATTCTTCTTAATTGTTTTGGTCAATGGGTCATAGTGGTGTGCTAGTCCTAGGAATAGGTCTACATCTACAAATACATCAGGGACTAACAACCTAGCCAATCCACAAGTCCAAGGGTTTGAAATAGGCATATATTTATCATAGTTTTTGTAAAAGTAATTGAAAAGAGAAAAACCTGTAGACCTTGGAGTTTTGGCATCTCTTGTGTTGGCATACTCATCTATCAAGTTATCAGCATTCACCTTTTTGTTTTGAGTGGAACCGGATAGCAACTTCAGAAACTCATTAGAATAGTTTCTCTTTCCTTTAGCATCTTCATCAACATCATCACTTCTCCCACTGGTGGAGGCTACGCTGATTGCTCTACTCATTTTTCTCAATTCTATGCTTCTCTACACCCTTTCTTACCGATATTGAGACAAATCTATTCTGAAAAACCCTATTCTTCTCTGGAACGCATAGAAGACAATTCAAAAGCATTGAATTCCTAGAAAAATCACTTCAAACTCAATAAAAACTTCACTAAATTCACTCCTTGAAATTAACACTTCTTCTCTTAGACACAGAAAACATAGCAAATTTCTCGTTCTAGAACTCTCTGAATGCAAGGTAACTAAAAATGAATGTAATATACTCCTTTTATGGTAACAATTCACAAAGTACACAGCTCATAATTGAAAAATTGGTCACTTCTACCTTCAAGTTTTCATACTGTACCATTAATCCAATTCCTAGCCATAGCTTGTGAGTGTGATAGGAAATCAAATTTAAATGATTGTATTCACAGTAAAAACCCTTATAAAATTTGAACACAATCACATTTGATACGATTGGCTCCCTTTTAGACATCTCAGTTACTTTTCCCACTTAGTCATTAATTCTTTGCATTCTCATTGGCTGATAACTCTCTACATTGTCATGTCAGCAACAGACTTTACTCTTTTCTCACTTTAACTATCATTTTCCTTATCTGGTGACCACATAATTATGCATTGTCTCCTTATCGCTGAACAAATCTCTTAACCTTAGTTTCTTTCTGAGACCTGGCGACAACAAGATTTTCTTCATTTTACTTTAACTGTGGTTCACTTCTAGCGACCTCGCGACTAAAGGAATCCAAGTCATTGAAAGAATTTCTCAACTCAGAGTTTATTAAGAGACCTCCTGACCACCGTAGATCTCATTTTGATTAGATTTTTGTTGCTAAGTCTCTGATATTTTAACTTATCTCACTTCATATCCGGAGACCTTATGACTCGTTGCTTTCTAACTCACCATTAACTTGATCTGATCTAGAGACTGCGCAACTATGGAAAATCCAAGTCGCCAGACACTTTGCTTTAACCCATGATCTGTTCTATGACACTGCAACCAAAGACTTTGTCTCCATATCACCACAAAATATTTAAAAGGTTAATATTACTTGGAGACTTTGCTACTAAAGGAAATCACTAAGTCTCATGACTTTTAAAGGAATATTATTTTCTCTCAAAGACAACCTAACTAAGGTGAATCGCTAAGTCTCATAATAAAATCGAATATTCATTTATTATTAAGAGACTAGGTGACTAATCTTAAAAGGCACATGACTTATTACATGACTTAAGCTTCAAAACAGGTAACTCAAAAATATAAACCTGATTAACATTTCTAAGGCTTTTGACATTTTTGCATACAATGAAACTTAAGACATAGGGTTTTTTACCATTTCTCTAGATTTTGACCTAAGGATGTGGAACTTTCTTAGGGATTTTGCAATTTTGGACATACTTTCAGAATTTATGCAACTCTTAGTCATGAGGATATCAAAAAATTTAGGGTAAACGCCAGAACTGGAAATACAACCAATAGATATATTACAATTTTTATTATGGAGATGGGTTGGGTAATCTATTTATAGAACTTGAGGATGTAAAAGAATTGAAACTACTAGATATGATCCTCCACAAAGCTCCACTTGTTTATTATACATTCTTCTTTTGATTGGATACTTTTAAGATCTTCTTCATCATGCCTTGTTTTCTTGCTTGGATTTTCTTTTGCTTCTTTGTCGGACATTACTTCTAGTTTATGTACTTGGCTTCCATTCCTGCATGTGTCCTAGTCTCCATTCTTCCTTGCATTTAAAACACAAATTTAGGTCTTCTCATCATTTTAAAGCTTTTCTTGATTATAAACATGTTCTTGTTCCTTTTTTTCCTTGTAGTGGAAACATAAACCCTTTTTCAAGCATTCTCACCTTTCTTTGTAAGGTAGAAAGGGTTTTTCCTTTTTCTTTTTATAAAATGGCTTAGTATGAATGTTAGGAGGTTGATTTTTTGTATTGAATTTGTCATTTGTAGGTGTGATGTCTAAATTTAGTGCCTTTTGGATTGCATCCTCAAGTTATGTAGGTTTGAGGGAACTTAACAAACCACGAATAGTTTCTTTTAATCCTTCAATTAATAGGTAGGCAAGTCTACTTTGAGATACTTTTGATACCATGTATATTTTTTTGGGAATTTAGTGGCATACTCTTCTATGATTCCATGTTGCCTTATTTGTGTTAGCTCTTTAAAGTATAACTCAGGGTGTTTTTAATCAAGCCTTTGGATAAGTTTTTGAGTGAATTCATCATATGTTGTTATATGTTGGTGGCCTTGGGTTAGAAATTGTTATTTAATTATCATTTTTTATAAATCCTTGTTGGATTGTTTTCTTTTCCCACTAGAGACACTTTCCATTTTAGCATCATAATAATCCTTAAAAGAGACATTTCTCCTAAATTTAAGATCAAGTCTTGAGTATGCTTCCATAAATTCATCAATAACATCCATGGTTGGATTATGTGCTTCTTCCTCTTCTATGTGTTCTCTCCTAAGTAGGTAGTGAGGTCTTGTTGGCCTGGGGTTTGATACCCCTATTGAGTTGTTTATATATTCCAAATGGTTGGAGTTAGTATCCCTCCTATTGGTTTGATTATGTAATGTCCTTATATAGTTATAAAATTGAAGCATTTGCATTGTAGACTGGTTTATCCTTCCGAGTAAGTGGTTTGGGGTCATGTGAAGCACCTTGAATGGGTCTCTGACATGGATTTGGCTTTTTTCCCCTATTCTGCCCCATTTCCCACTATTTTAGTTTGTTTCTAACACCCTAAACTGCAAACTAGGATTTCTAACCTCAAGGTCAAAGTCGACCTTTCTAGGTCAAGGTTGACCTTGACCTTGACCTAGGTCAGAATCAACCTCTTTCTGACCTAAGGTCTAGATTTCAGATTCTAGGGGTTTTCGGATGTCGGGCTTTAGAAAGAATTAATTCCCACTTCCGGGTCGGCTGTTTTGGTCTTCGGAGAAACAATTCTTAAATTATATTTAATATAGGTCATCTTCTAGGGATATGGGTCTAATTGGAATTTAATTCTTCTATGTAGGCCTCTCTAGAAGATTGTGCCCTAGATTCATATATAAGGAATCTTTCTTCTCTCATTTTCAAAAAGAACCATGATCATCAACTATTGAAGACTTGAAGAAGTGAAATCTAAAGGTGAAAGATAACTCTATGCATGATCTATTGAAGAAAGAATCTACTCTAAATAATTCAAGCACCTTCAAACATTCAATTCATCAAGGAGATCCATTAGTAGCCATTGAAGGATTCAAGCTCTATGGAGCCCTCTTATTGAAGATTTCTCCATCCATATTCCTCCAAGCCTTTTCCTATTCCAAGATCCATTCAAGATTGGTGTTGAAGATCTACAAGAAATTGATTCAAGACATCCTACATTCTACATCCATTTGGTGCATACATACTTGTGGATCCACAGATTCAAATCTGCCACAAGGGTTTCCATATAAGCAAGGTGAATTTGTTCATTTAATTTGTTTTACTTATGCAATTTCAATTATACTTTGAGGTTAACTCCAAAACTGGGGTTTGATCAAGGCAAACCCCTCCCCCCAACAAAAAAAACCATTTTTCTTGTAGGTATAGGTATGGAACAAGGATTTGGAGTGCAGATTTAGATACCCTTTTCAGTAAACTATCAGGATCTAGAAATAGATTTTCTGTTAGGCTGTGCAGGACAAGGTGGACCTTTCTAGGTAAAGGTTGACCTCAACCCTGACCTAGGTCTGAATCAGAAATTCTAGGCCAAGGTCAACATTGACTTGAGGGTCAAAATTGGAACTGAGAAAGATCAGAAAAGTATTTATGGGTTTCGTAGATCTCACAATTTTAGTTCAAGAACGTGGAAATCAACAGTTTCTGAGACCGTCTGACAGGGTTTTTAGTAGGTTCTTTTTCGGAGGTATGTATTTTAATCCATTTTCTTTTGCAAACATTTCTATATTTACACCCCTTATCAATTAAAATTAAATATAAGTGGATAATATGTTTATAGGGTCACTTTTATGAGCAAACCAACATTGTTCTAAATCCTATCCATATTTCTTATCTTACATTTTGGTGAACCCGTGATAGACAACTCTTTCTTTTTGGTGTTAGATTTGCATCTTATGTTAGATATTACATGCATTTAAAAGTAGATTTCTTTTATTCTCTTGCATTTATATTTCAAAATTAAAAATCACAAATTTCTTTAAAAATACAAAAACATTTACATTTTTCATGCTTGTAATGTTACTTTGTGTTCAACATGTATGATTTTTGTTTTGAATACTTTTATGAGGCTTTTGTTGCAAAAGAGGATAGATCCCCTAATTAGGTACATGGAAGTGAGGATGAAATTTTTTTGAATAAAATCTCCATGGATCCTATTCCTATTTCATCCTCCTCTACAACATCTTCAATTGACCTTTACCATAGGGTGTGTGCATGGTTACCTTCATGTTCCACTATTTACAACATTGATACACCTAGAAAGACTTCATTTAGTGTGTGTGATGTTGCTTTTTCCTCTCTTGTATTACCTTGTAAGGATATATTAGAGAAAGAATATGATTCTAATCTTTCTCTTTATGTAGATGTGTTAAGGATTGATGTTGATTCTTCTCCTAATATATGACTTTTGTATGAGCCAAATTTAGAATATAATTTACCTTCTTTCCCCTTTAGGGATCAAGCTTTAGTGATTTATGACACTCCTACAAGGTTCTTTATTGATAGGGATGATAATCCTCCTATTTGGGATAAAATTTTGGATTTGGATGTTGATTACTCTATTCCTCATGAAGCCATTGTGGATGATTCTACTTTTTGGGATGAACCCTTGGATAAAGACATTGATTTATCCCCTCCTCATGAAGATGCCTTGATACAAGAGGATGATTTATTAATGGATGACATATTCATACATGATGATGACTCTTTTTCTAAAACACAATCTCCTTATGCACACATTTTAGAGAAAGAATAAGACATTATAGATGTTTTACCTCCATTTGGGATTCCTTCTAGTGATGAGGCATTAGCGGTGAATGATATGAATTTCCTTAATGCTCTCCCCCTTAGTGATGATCTTATGGAGAATCAAGATCCTAAATCATCTCCTCCTAGGATGTATTCTTTGCTTCCTTCTTATGAACCTGTTTGTAGTGTTGAGACAACTAACATGGTTTATCCAAAACCCTTGTTGACTATTAAAGGTTGTCCTCGCATTACTATTAAGGGTAAACCAAGAGATCCTTTGGATTTATTTGATAACATAGATTCTATTTCACATTCTTATCCTACAAGTAATAACGCTCAACCTAATAGGGTGGTTCCTACTTCTTTACAACCTTCTCAACCCATTCTTACTCCTCCACCCCGTCTTCCTAGCAAGGAGTATGATTTGATAAACCAATTGCGCAATATCCCTACCAAGATTTATTTATGGTAGCTTCTTCAAAATTCACCTACCTACCATGAAGCCTTGCAAAAATCTCTATAAAATCTTTCCAATTGACCTCCTAATCAAGAGAACGTCGATGCCTTCTTATAGTGCAAGCATGCTACCCCAGGTCCTCTTGACATTGTATTTACTCAAAATGATTTACCTTTTAAAGAAGTTCAGATTCAATATGATTCTCTTATGGTTTATGTTACTATCAATAAGAGTATCATTCATAGGATCTTGATTGATAATGGATCTGGCCTTAATATTTGTAGCATGGACACACTCAAAGTGATTAAATCTGATATTTCAACTATTCAACATGATAATGCTCCTATACGTGGCTTTGATAACATTGATAAGAAAACTATGGGCATCATTAGCTTACCTATCGAAGTAGGTATGGTCATCCTAAATAATCCTTTTTGTGTTATGCATGGACCTCTAAATTATAACCTCCTTTTGGGTAGACCTTGGTTGGATGAGATGCATGTTGTTCCTTCCACACTTAACCATAAAGTCAAGTTTATTCACAACAACATGGTGTATACACTTCATGCAGATGATGCACCAAATCCTTGTTTAAATATTCAAACCCACAATACTCCTATTCATAATAGTAACCCTTCTTCCTCTAATTCTCTTCCTAGAGATGATTAGGGAACCTTCTATTTTAATCCTACCTTTATTGGAGAGTATAATGTTTCTGATATTGATTTTATGAAGCAACAAGGAGAGTTTGAACAACGAGCTTTTGCTTCTACTTCTAATTCCCTTTGTAATAACTTTGTCACTGCTTCTACCCACTATGAATCTATCAAACCTACTAGTGATGACATACTGACTACTGAAATTCCATTGAATCATTCTGATATGGCTTATTTTTATGGTCCTGGTTATCATTTACTAGTTAAACAAGGATTCCATGGTCAAGGATGTGGTAAGAATAAACCAGGAATTCAAATGCCCTTACAGAATGAGGGGCACGAAAATTCTTATGGATTGAGATTTAATCCTCAACAACACATCAATGTTACCAACATCTCAAATAAAACTTCAAAACATGATGACCCTATGAAGGAATTCAACCAAGAAGTTCTTTTGCCTAAACTCCTTCGTGGTAAGATGATTACTAGACCTAAACACAAAAAGAAATGTAGTCCACACTTTAAGACTCTTCCTTTTTGTTGGTATCATATATTTCATGATCACTCAACTAATTAATGTCAAGCTTTACATTATACGATTAGGCAGCTCATTGATAGTAAAGTTATTTATTTAACATGTGGCAATGAGTTATATTTCAATCTTGTTTTCTCTAAATAATAGTTATGTTCCTATTATGGAACTCTACATTATGTAAGAAATGTTAGCCTAATCCTCGGGGGCTCGTTGTCTAGCATAGTGTTGTGAGAAATATAATAGGTCCCCTTTCATCCTGGTTCCTACGCTTGGGGGGCAAGGATGTCATCTCCTTCTTTTCTGTCATTCCGAGATCCACTTTTCCCTTGGTTAAGCAGTATCTATCTATTATGTGATATCCAATCATACATAAAAAAAATTGTTTGCATTAAGGATCTATCTCCTTGATCATAACCTATTTCATTGTTTATCATTGGGTTTCCATGGTTGATAAATCTCTCACCTTGGAAACTAAATAGTGTGTTATCCCTCACAAGGATTACTTTTTCACTTCTTGCATGATATCTCTTTGCATTCGTCCCTTCCATGACATCATAGGAGTTGTGACCTTCTTGGCTTGGACTGGGTGTTGTCTATGGATATTGTCTTGTTGTTGAAGAAGGCTTTATCCTTGTTCTTTTCTTTCCTTAACATGTCAAAATAGTATGTATTTTTCCATCTTAAGGAGGGGGCATATATACGACCTCCCTTGTTCTATATTATTACATTTTTGTTCTAACCCTTTGTTTTGTAGCATGCTAAATCCTCTGAAGGTAACACACATAAGTTATTAAATCCTGAAGAGATACATATTCAATTACAATTCAATATGCTAAATCCTTGGAAGGTAATGCACATAAGTTGCTAAATCCTGAAGAGATATGCATTTTACAAATGTATTCCATGGTGAAATAAGGATATGGATCCATGTGTATTTCATAAAAGCCATTAGAAGATGCACTACATACATGCACAAAGCCGCCAGAAGGCACACAAATTTATGGAGTGACTATCAAGTTCTTGCTTGGTGGGTCATCCTATCCTTTGTTGTTCACAGTGAGATACACATATTTTACTGGGCGAGCTAACCACTCTCTCTCTCTCTCTCTCTCTCTCTCTCTCTCTCTCTCTCTCTCTCTCTCTCTCTCTAACTGGTGATGTCTCTCTTNCCTCTCTCTCTCTCTCTCTCTCTCTCTCTCTCTCTCTCTCTCTCTCTCTCTCTCTCTCTCTAACTGGTGATGTCTCTCTTATCATGATCTTAGGGTTCATAAAGACTTAAGTCCTTGGGGGGTTGAGGATTCCTTTGTCCATTTTGATTTTCATAAGATTATATTTTCTTCATGATCTCCTTTACCAAGAGTTTGCATCGAGTCCATACTCTTACTAAGCTGGGGGCTAAATGTATAGTCATAAAATGGAAGCACTTCCATTGTAGACTGGTTTAGCCTTCTAAGTAAGTGTTTTGGGGTCATGTCAAATTCCTTGAATGGGTCTCTGACTTGGATCTAGCTTTTTTCCCCTGTTCTACCCCATTTCCCACTTTTCCAGCCTATTTTTGACACCCTAAACTACAAACTAGGATTTCTGACCTCAGGCTCAAAGTCAACCTTTCTAGGTCAAGGTCGACCTTGACCTTGACCTAGGTGAGAATCAACCTCTTTTTGACCTAAGGTCTAGATTTTAGATTCCCGGGGGTTTCGGATGTCGGGCTTCGGAAAGAATTAATTCCTGCTTTCGGGTCAGTTATTTCGGTCTTCGAAGAAACAATTCTTAAATTATATTTAATATAGGTCCTATTCTAGGGATATGGGTCTAATTGGAATTTAATTCTCCTATGTATGCCTCTCTAGAATATTGTGCCCTAGATTCATATATAAGGAAGCTTTCTTCTCTCATTTTCAAAAAGAACCATGATCATCAACTATCGAAGACTTGTAGAAGTGAAATCTAAAGGTGAAAGACAACTCTATGCATGATCTATTGAAGCAAGCATCTACTCTCAAGCATTCAAGCACCTTCAATCATTCAATTCATCAAGGAGATCCATTGGTAGCCATTGAAGGATTCAAGCTCTATGGATCCCTCTTGTTGAATATTTCTCCATCCATATTCCTCCAAGCCTTTTCCTATTCCAATATCCATTCAAGATTGGTGTTGAAGATATACAAGAAATTGATTCAAGAAATCCTACATACATCCATTTGGTGCATACATAATTGTGGATCCACAAATTCGAATCCATCACAAGGATTTCCATACAAGCAAGGTGAATTTGTTCATTTAATTTGTTTTACTTATGCAATTTCAATTATACTTTGAGGTTAATTCCAAAACCAGGGTTTGACCAAGGCAAAACCCTCCCCCCCAATAAAAAACCACTTTTCTTGTAGGTATAGATATGGAACAATGAATTGGAGTGTAAATTTAGATACCCTTTTCAAAAAACTATTAGGATCCAAAAATGGATTCTCTTTCGGACTGTGCAGGACAAGGTCGACCTTTCTAGGTCAAGGTTGACCTCAACCCTGACCTAGGTCAGAATTAGAAATTCTAGGTCAAGGTCAACATTGACTTGAGGGTCAAAATCGGAACTGAGCCAGATCAGAAAAAGAGTTTTGGGTTTTTTAGATCTCACAGTTTTGGTTCAAGTACACAAAAATCAATAGTTTCTAAGATCATTTGATAGGGTTTTCAGCAGGTTCCTTTTCAGAGATATGTATTTTATTCCATTTTCCTTTGCAAACATTTCCAAATTTACACCCCTTATCAATTACAATTAAATTTAAGTGGATAATATGTGCATAGGGTCACTTTTATGAGCAAACCAACATTGTTCTAAACCCTATCAATATTTCTTATCTTACAGTCCTCATTTTAGGCAATTGTGGTTTTGGGTGGTTTAGCCTATAATTGGCCCTCGCACGCTAACACAAGTGGTTAGAGGGTCTTGTAGGGAAGATATTAGTGTGGTTTCTTCTCCAGGTTCTATGAGGTTCAAGCTTGGCCTTTGAAGAGGTTTCAGAACTCAGTTTCTCATACTTACTATTTATAGTAAGTCAATCAAATGTGGTTACTATTTATAGAAAGGCACCTGAATGTGAAATCTATGGAGTGTTGATTCCGATATCTAGTGGGTTTGGTGAAATAAAGAGTTTGCCTAAGTTATAACGTTTAATTATTATTAAAGAAAACTTTAATAATAATTAATATTTTAAAATTATATTTTAACGTTATATTTGCACTTTATGACTTGAGGGGTCTTTAGTCATTAAAAAGGGGGCCATTTTATAATTAATTGATGAGGAACCAATATCAAGGAGATTATTTAATATTTATAAAGTGCAAATATGATATAATTTTTTGTAGAGGAAGATGCATGGAACGAACTTATTGAGGATATTATAAAAGCCAAAGAGAAGGAATCAATTTCCATTATTGAATGAGCATTTGACTTTTTTTTATATTGTTCTTGGGAATTGGTGTATGAGACCTGAGTTTTTGCAGTAATTTGCATTGGAGGGCGACAATTCTTCAATGTTTTTTGCAATTTAAAATGGTGAAAGACTCATTGAATTTTTCTTATCAAGATGGCTTCATTCAAGAGCCATAATTATGCTTCAATTTCATTGTGCAGGGAGTTTATTGAATCTTATTGAAAAATAAAGGTAGAGAATTGTTATAGGAAACCAACAATAAGGAATTGCAACTTCTTGTGACAGATTGTGAGGCATTTTTGAGGCAACCACTTCTATCCCTACCCACATGAGTCTTCAAGGCTAGACATTTGGCCTCTTAGTTTGAATGTACAACAATTGGTGCTTCCTTTTATTCTATAATTTGGCATCTAGGGGATTATGATCACTGTATGGTATTTTGGAAGACATTTTGGTAATTTCCTATAGACATCATTTGAACTTCCAGGTTCCATTTTTTGGTTGCAACTTTATTTCAGATTTTATATTGGCCATTATTATGTAATGTGATTGCAATAAATGGAATAAGTAATCTCTATTGGTGAATTTCTAGTGTTTAGAATTGATTTATATGTATTTGCCAATTATTTGCAAAAACTCATAAAAATTATAAAACTTAAAAAACACACACAAAAAAATCATTGCAAAAACCTCAAAAACTGGTCAATTTTCAAAGTGAGAAGATATTCAGCCAGCAGGGCTCATCACAAGTTAGGTCAAGAATTATTGTTTCTCATATTTTGAATGGCTTGGAGGAGAAGTTGGGTTGTTCTTTCATTTTTCTCCATGAGAGCTTGAGTAGTTTTCTCCATGAAGGTACTCAATTCATTGCCCATTTGATCACCCATTGTGTTGTTTTGTATAGGATTGTTGGCAGAAGCAAGTTTTCTCTTTTCACTTTCTATAGCCCTTTGAGCCCTTTGGCTAGGTTGCATAAAATACCTTTCACAAGATGACACGCAAGAGGTTTTTATACCAATTGTAATGTTCCCTATTGAAAATTTACTCTATTTTTCCCTAGAATTCCTAAATAAGGTATGAAGTATATTAGAGAATGAATATTGCCAACTTTATATATTAACTTAGAGCTTCCAACCAGGTTAGTTATCATTATAAAAGATGAAGAAACATATAACCAAAAATTTTATAAAGAGAATTCTAATCATCATTGTGATTTACATTATGTGCATGTGGGATTCCATAATAATTTCCCTAACAACATATCATCATTATGAGTCCCTTGGAAATACATATAAGGCACCTCAAGCTTACTTCTTTCCATCAATTCCAAGAGCACAGAATGACACCCAACATTTAGCCTCCTTGCCTCACCTGGGGTAGCACTAATTGAATGGAACATATGTGCTGCTTGCATCCCTTATTATGTATTCCATCCTATCCTCCATAATGAGATACTTTGTTATTTAAAGTATTAAAGACTTACTATATACTCTATTGCGCATAGACATCATAATGGTAAGAATAGCAACATATAAATATATACCAGTAGAAATATGTTAACTATTAGCATTCCTACTTCCAATCAAGTGGAAGACAAGATAAAAAGTTAGAAAGACAAGTGTTCTGTGTATTAGGTCTCATACCAAACACCTATCAAAGTCTGCAGACTCCTTTGATTAATTCTGAAAACATATTGTTGTATGAAAATATAGTTTACTTATATCAGTGACTCCAAGTCGATGTCTCTTGTTCGAAGCAAGGGAGATACATGATGTAACTACCCGAATGTGAGGTTTATTAATAAGATATTTTCCTGGTTCATAGTTGTACATCAAATTTAATCATTTTGATTCTCTTTAGCAGACCGATGGAGTATGTATCCCAGCAGGGGCATGGCAACCATTCAAAACAGAAATATACAGTCAACAAAGAGGAGTATCTGTTGAAATAAGCCTAGAGAAAGGATAAATCAGTCTAGTCAGGGAAAGTCATACATAGGTCTGTTCTATATGGCCAGAAAGGAGGACTATGCCAACATTTGATCTTTGCACCCTTTCAGACTTATATGCACCCTGCAAATAGTACAAACCCCCTAAAGTTTTAAATTACATATTAATTACAAAAATCTTTCTCATTCGAGCATCAACATGAAACCAATAAAAGCTTCTAATGAGAAGCTACGCCATTCTAGAAATCACCTATGGAATACCAAGAGTCACTATTAGAAATCCACTTTTATTTAGAAACCATCTTACCAACTATAGAAGACCAAGAGTCACAACTTAGAATTCTACATTAGATGTCCCTATGGGGAATTGAACTTGGGTTTCCACAATGAAAATCCAATGTTTTAACCACTTAAGCTCAACCCCTTGGTAAAACCCCCTAAAGTTAATTCTCATGTGCTTGTAATTTGTTCACAAATAGGCTAAGTTGTCGAATTGGGAATGGGGAGTACAGGTACAAATATGTGGGTACAAAATGTCGGTACAAAAGAAATTTTTTTTTTTTTTGGGGGGGCGGTTGGCTACATTTTTGGTGTGTGCGTGCACACACACACACACACACAATTAAAAAATTTGAAAAAAATTGCGTGGACTCACGAGTCCAATGTCAAGCTGAGTCAACTCGCCATGGACTCATGAACTGAGTTCAGGCAAGTCTTTACTCATTGAATTGTGAGTTTTTTATAATGGCTCACACAAGGCATTGAGTGGGACTTGCGAGTTTTTGTCATTGACTCGTGTTGCCCAGCCATACGCCCAACCAAGTAATAAAATAGTTTTTTGTTCACTTTTTCCCTCATTTTATCTTTGCCCTTGGTCATAACAAGGTTTTAGGGTGTGAAGAGGTTAAAGAATCAACAAAATAGATCCAGGTAAGGAATTTTACTACTTATTTTTTTTCCCTTCCATTAGAAATGAAGAAAATCTTGAAAAACAAGTGGAAATGCTTGCAATTTTTTTTCTATTTCTCTTTTTGACTGATTTCCATGCATTTTTATCTTGTTTTTGAATACTATTGTTATCAAATGATTCATTATCAACTTTTGGTATTTTTTCCATAAAACCCTGTTGATTTTTTATATTGTAAGTTGTAACAACTATGGGAAAAAAGAAAGATGAGGCATGGAAGTATGGAATAAAGGGAAATTAAAAGGGAGGTGTGTTTTGAACAGAATGTAGCAAATCAATTTTGGGTGGAGTGAATAGACTAAAATACCACCTTTCTAGAATACCCAGACAAGGTGTGGAAGGGTGTCCCAATACAATTCCAGAGATTATTAGACACACGAAGGCCCTTCTTGCTGAATATGACTTGCATAAAGAAGAAGGGTTAAAAACAAAACAATCCATGATAGTTGCAATGAATCCAAATGCATCAAGTTCAACTCCCCTTGGTCTCCCTCACAAAAGGGCCACCCCCTTTCATCATCAACTAAACTAATCTATTGCTAACAATGAGGATGAGGTTACTAAGACTCAGAAGCCTCCTTCATCATACCCAATTTTTTTGATTCCACGAAATGTTCCAGGAGCACAACCTTCACTTGAAGGTACAAGATGGAATAAAGAAAAATATGAAAAAGCAATGATATTAGTGAACTGTCTCACAATAGGTTCTTATTAATCATGCCCAAAGCCTCTCTTAGGAATAGTTTATTCAATCTAAGGATCACTTCTCCCACTTTGAGGTGCATTTAGTTTTTCAACCCAGGGACGTATACTTGAAATGGTATGGCACATCATGTGCACTAAGTCCCTTAAAGAGTCATTCTACATATGCTGCAGGAAGGTAAAATGCGTGGAAGGAATCTATACTAGAGCTATAGGAAAGGAAACACACCTACTCCTTACTGAAATGAATGCTACAAACTACAAATTCTACTTAAGCCTATTTTCCATCTAAGATCATTCACTAAAACTATCCTTGCAAGTGTTGCAAGAACATTCACAAAGTATAATGCAGCAGGAAGAAACTGCAATCTTCTATCTAGAATGTTGAAAATGCTGAAAGAAAATCTATTCTACTCTACTCTAATCCACCTCCCAAGTGGGTCCCCTTGGTTGGCTTCTACTAATCTATTAACATAGAAGATAAACCAAAAGTTACTTCATTATATTTCAAGAACTGATTACATGAGAATGATACGTAAAATTGGAAAATGAACTTGCTGTGCAAGATAGAACAGAATAATGTATTCCAAAATCTTTGAACTTACAAACTAATAGTCCAATCCCTATAAATAGAGGATTGAATTCTTTATTCTAAAACAGAAAAGGAACCATCTAACTGAAACTATGCTAGAGAGGAAAAATAGGAAACATAATAGCCCATGACATATGCAATGAAGTTTGGGTGACCAAGTCAATATGCTAGGAGCATGGAGGGAATATACCAGTGCTACATTCCTACATTTATAGAATAGTGGCTCCTCATTTGCAGTAGCCGTGTCTTCTGATGCCATGATGGTTATCCATTTGTAGCTGGTCTTAAACGTCCTCTTTGAATGTTGTTGACCACTCTCAAGCGACTCCTACTTCCTGGAAGGTTAGTTATCATGCAAAGATATTCATACAAGTAAACTTAATCAAATTGATCCAGATATTAGAACACACATTCTGATTATTATATGAAATACTGCAATATATATAATATTGGAAAAACATGACATATCTATTCTACCCATGGGTTTAATGGTTCTAAATGTACTTTGACATAGGTTCAATTGATTATAAGTCCACAAATGTTTTGGTAATACTTAAAAATAGAGTATAAAGATTAATATAATAGAGACAGTAAATGGTCTCATCATCTGCCCCCTGGTGAGCTGAATGCTTGTCCTCAAGTATTGCATCATCTGGTAGTTACTTTAAAATCTTAGACCTCTTTCCTCCCTTGCCTCTGGCTCTTGAAAGTGTAATAGAACCCCCTTGTCTTCTACCAAACATCCACCCTATGATTCTCATGCAGTCGGTCAAGTCGGTCAGTGTTGATGTCATACAAGGCCAAAGGAGCATTGGTGGTTGCATGGTGAGTGGACACCAGAGTTCCTGCCAAATTTGCCTACCCAGCTGCATGTATTTTGGTGCTCTGTGAATAGCTTCTTGGAGGTTGATAGGACTGTGTGGTTCTGATTTCTTAAGTGCTTCTGATAACCTACCCCATCTGCTTCTCACACTAGCCAAGGCTCTCTGAAAGACAAAGTAAGACAAACCATCATACTCTACATAGACCTCTATTTGAATCCCAAAATTTTTATCCCTTGTTTCCTCCTTAATTTTTCCGTAGGTCAAATTGAGCCAATCTCTAAGGAGTATATCTGGCTTGCTTTTCTCTACCCTCAATGGAAATGGCTCTATTTTCTCTTGTTCCCTGTAATTTTCTAGTTATCTATCATAATTGGCCTCATTATGCATCCAGGACATTAATGCCCTTAGGTTTACATCCCCTATATAAAGTAGAGGGTTCCACTTAGTCTCTGCTAGAATAATGAAGTTATGTATGTACAGTTCACAAAGTAAATTTTTCTGCCATGAGGGAAGGGTCTGGTATAGGCCATAAAATTCTTGCACTGACTTGAACTCAGAGTCTATATATTTAATGGTCATCATTAGTTGGAAAAAGAGGAACTATTCTTTTAAAAAGATGGTATAAACCCTAGGGGGTGGACTATATGAAATTATCTGATCAGCCAACTTAAGGGTATGATCCATCTTTTGTTTCTATTTTGCTAATTGATCCTTCCATTCAGTAATTTCCTCCCCTTGCTCTATTATTACTTTCTTCATTTTCTTTCTCTCTTCTCCCCATAAAGTTGTTGTTAAAACATACTTATTATGTAATCCAAAGAGAAGTGTATGCAAGGTGATTGGGCCACAATCTTCTGCTGGTTACTTTGCCTCCTCTATTCCTTCCATGACTGTTCTAAGAAACTTATTAACCAAGTTCTGTTGTAGGGCACTAGGGTAGTTTCTGAGTAGGCTGACTAATGGGTTACTGAGGCACTCTCCTCATTATGGCCTAGGATATCCTAATGGATTTCTTGGGGACTGTTTTGGTAGACATGAGGTTCAGCTTCATAAGTCTCTATTGAATTTGGAGGAAAGTCTGGAATTACAGACTAATTTGGGGAATCATCTGGAATAATTTGTACATTGGGTTGTTCATCAGATTGCAAAGGAGAAGCGGGTTGGCTTTCTGAGCATACTCTAGGGAGATGTCCTCTCATTCTAGGGCTTCTTCACATAGGGGTTTCTTCAATCTCTACAACCTTTTTCTTAATAACCTTCTTCGGCTTCTCTGCTGCAAGAATCAACTTCCTTTTCTTCCCCTTTGAGGTAGTAGGGGTTGGTGGCTTGGCTGCAGGAATGGAGGTTTCTCCCTCTAATTTCCATTTTCCTTTTGTTCGGGTAGAAGTAGGTACATTACTCTTGTGAGTAGGTAAGGGCATACTTTCTTACAATTTTTTAGTTTCTACCCCCTGGGTATCTTCCTCAATGGCTGGGTCAATTGGTATTGCATCATCATGACCAGATTGCACATTTAGGTTAACATGTGGTTTTTGGGTTTTATGCTGGAAAAATTCTAACCATGCCATGGGAGAGGCATCCCTAAGATATCTTTCTATTAACAATTTAATTAGGGCATGGTGGGTGATGAAATTGACATTTCCTTTTTGGGTCTCCTCAGCACTGATGCATAGCATATTGTACAAGAAATTGGGGACATTCATTGGAAGATTATGCCTTACATAACTTAGTAATTTAAAATGATGTGCATGCAAACTGGAAAATATCCATTCACATGTAAAATAACTGATAATATGTGTAGCCAACTCATTATACGTCGGAGGGATAGACATTCTTTTGCACCCTTATTTGGTAATCTCCAGAGGAGGGTCACTTGGTAGAGTAAACTAGGCCCTAGCTGATCTGGCATCATAAAAATTAGGGTAGTTCTCTCCAACCATTGGTAACCTAGTAACTTCTTCTATCCACTCTTCTATGGTGACCACTGTCAATCCCCATACAATTGCTTGCCCTTCTTCAAATGTGTTTGCAAATTCAGTTGCTGAGTCTTCATCAAACTCTGTCAACTTTAAGAAATATCCTAACTAGCCACATGCATTAAACCTTCTTACCACTTCAACATCAAAAAGTAACACACCATGCACTAATGGCTCATGTCTTTGCAACTGGCCTCCCATCTGTGCTTTCCAATTTTCAATTTGTCTGCTCTGTAGTAGATAAATGCCTTATTCCTTTTTGAGTTTCAGACTACTCTTTTTTTTTTAAACTATGGACTTCCTTCTGAATTCCTCTGTTATACTCAGCATGAACAATAGTGATGTATTTTAACAAGAGAAATTATAGCCCTTACTGTGGGTTTCCACATAATTTAATTATAAGTCACATCAAGCCTGACAATCAGAGATAATTTGGGAATAAAGGTATGACAGATGTGTGATATAGCAATGGGACTTTAATGAGACAAAGGTGAAGTACATATTTGAGGTGACGTTAAATATTTTAGGAGTAAATAGAAATGACATTTTTGGAATTAATACACTTCCCTCCCCCTACAAAACATTGACAACTGTTTCCACTTGGCATACTTGGCATGAGGAATGGAACTGGCATAATGTCATAATGATACATTTATTGCAGTACTAGATATAATCATCAAAATCTATGCGCTAAAAATAGAAAAAAATTGAAAATCTTGTACCTTTCATTAGATCATTGCAAGTGCCTAAAAAAGGTGGCCAGAGTGGAACGAAAGTGGCAACAGCTTGCGTCGGCACACTCGGCTCTTACTGAAAGCAAAGAAAGGAAAATGTTGATGACATGGAAGGTGGGTGGGTGGAAGATAAAGAAATGAGATGAGATGGAAAGAAGAATTAGAAAGTGAATGGAGGAATGAACTTCATGTAAACACGATTTTTTTATTATGGACATGCTTGATGGGTTTCTATTGAAGAGTTGCAGGAAGTGTTACCTATTTCTCATTTGAAATTGGTTATCGGAATTGCTGCAGGAAGTCTTCTTTTGTTTGAGGTTGGTGATACAACTTTAGCCAATGTCCATTGACTAATAGATTGAAGTGTACTAGATCAATTGTGGTCAATTGGACGGTTCCATTGTTGAAGATAGTTTATTTCATATGGCCCCAGCTATCTTGTCTGCATCTTGCCTAGTATTTCCTTGAATCTTGAATTATATAGTAATGCCCAATCACCAACTTGAAACTGTTTGTTCTTAATATGCCATTCATGCCACTTTTTCCTTTTCTTCTAGACTATTTCAGTGCGCTCTAGGGAAGATTTGCGCATTTCATCCAAGGAATTGAGATGCAACAATCACTCTTTCTGTGTTGTAGGAAGATCAACATTTAACTCCAATGATGTCCGCAAATTTTTGTGTTCAAATTGAATGGGTAGCATGGCTGCTTTTCTATAGAATAGCTCAAATGGATTAAACCCTATGGTGGTTTTCCAAGTTGTTCTATATGCCCAAAAAACTTTTGATAGTCTGCTGCTCCAATTTCGGCGATGCAGATGAACTATTTTTGTTAAGATGGCTTCAATTTCCCGATTTGTAACTTCAGCCTGTCCATTGGCCTAAGGGTGATAGGGGCTTGACTTCTGATGTATGATATTATATTCTTTCATGAGCTCTGTTATCAGTTTGGAAGTGAATTGGGTGCCTTGGTCAATTACAAGTTCTCTTGGTACTCCATATCTGGTGAAAATTTCATCATACAAAATTTTTGCAATTTTATGATCTCGGACATGCTTCATGGCTTTTACTTCTACCCATTTGGTCAAATAATTAGTGCACACCAGGATGTAAGAATTCCCATTGGATGGAGGGTCTATTGGTCCAATGAAGTCCATGACCCATTTGTCAAATGGAGTTACCACCACCTATGGATTTAGGGGCATTTCATATGATCTGGTTGGTCAGCCCATTCTCTGACATTTGTCACATTTCCTTGTGTAGCTAGATGCATCCTTGTAAAGTGTAGGCCAGTAATATCCAGTTGTTAAAATATTTTGGGTTGTCCTTTTTGCTGCAAGGTGTCCCCCACATGGCTCATTATGACATGCATGGAGAATGTCATATGTCTCATCTTCTCGCACACATCTTCACATTACTTGATCAGGTCCAGTGTAAAATAGAATGTTATCAATCCAGGAGAAATTGAAGCTTTTCTCTATGAGCAGTCTCCTATCCTTATAAGAAAAATGTGTTGGCATTTTTTTAGCTACAAGGTAATTAGCTATGTCAGCATACCATGGACTTTGGATAGAAATATGAAACAAATGCTCATCTGGAAATGCATCATCTATCAGAGTAGCATCTTTTTTGGTATGGTGAATTCTAGATAGATAATCAGCTACTACATTTTCCTTTCCAGGCTTGTCAACGACAGTAATGTCAAATTCCTGCAAAAGAAGGAGCCATCTTTCTAACCTGCCTATGATGGCAGGTTTGTTCATGAGATATTTTATTGTTGCATGGTCAGTATGAACAAAAAAGGGATAACCAGTTATGTAATGATGAAATTTGTTAAGAGAATAAACTACTACTAGTATTTCTTTCTCAGTCACTGTATAGTTTAACTCTGGTCCATGAAGGCTCTTGCTAATGTAGTAAATTGTATTCTCTAGGTTTTTAGACTTTTTTCCTAGGACAACACCTATTGCGTAGTCTAAAGCATCTATATGAATGTGAAATGGAAAAGGCCAGTCAGGGCCCTTAAGTATGGGTGCAGTTGTCAACAATGACTTAAGCTATAGGAAGGATTCATCACATTCCTTTTTCCAAGTGAATTCGCCCTCTTTGGTTAGCAAAGTATACAGAGGACTAGCTATTTGACTAAAATTTTGGATAAACCTCCTATAGTAGCTAGCATGTCCTAGGAAAGACCTGACATCCTTTTGATTTGTAGGGATAGGTAGTGTGAGAATTACCTCTATTTTCGCAGGATCTACCTGTATTCCAACTTTAGAGATAAAATGTCCCAGCACTACACCTTCCTACATCATCATGAAGCATTTCTCACTGTTGAGAGACAAGTTGTGTTCTTGGCGTCTGATTAGTACTCTTTCTGAATTCTTCAGGGCTTACTCAAAGGTGACACCAAATGTAGTAAAGTCATCCATATATATCTCCATACAATCATGTGATATGTCAACAAAGATGTTGATTACAACTCTCTAGAAAGTAGCTGGTGCATTTCATGAGCCAAATGGTAGTACAAAATAAGCATATGTGCCCCAGGAGAATGTGAATGTAGTCTTCTAGAGCAATGTTGATCTTATTGTAACTGCTATATCCAACCAGAAAGGAGAAGTATTTCTTACCAGCCAGAGTGTCTAGGACTTGATCAATAAATGGTAAAGGAAAATGATCCTTCTTGGTGGCATTATTCATCTCTCTGTAATCCACGCATATCTTCCATTTTCCTCCTTTCTTTGGTACAATGACCAAAGGTGATACCCACTTGCTATCATAGATTGGATAGATGAAAGAAACATATAGTAACTTTTGCAATTTAGTTCTGACTATTTCTCTCAATGTTGGGTTTATCCTTCTTTGAAGATGACGAAGTGGTAAGCTGCCATCATTAATGTAGATCCTGTGGGTACATAGTTTGGGGTTCAGACCTAGCATATCTTTGTAATCCCAAGCAAATGCTTTCTCATGCTTACGCAATAGCTTGGTTAACAATGCCAATTGTGGTGGTGGCAACTTGTTTACATGGAGATTTTGACCAAGGGAAATTTCCACAGTAGTTGTTATCTCTAAGACTGACATCTCAGGTACTAGGCTTGTAGCTACTTCACATGGAAATAATTGGCTAATTATCTCAGGGCTTGCTGGAAAGACACAATCCTCATAGGTACATAGTTGTAAAACAAAACTTTCAGAAACATCCTTTGCTACTATACACTCATTAGTAAGAATACTTTGTATTACATCATCTTCCTGTTGCATTTTCAGAAAAGACTATCTATGCATCATCATAAGCTGGGAAAAAGATTTGAGCTCTTCTTCCTCATCCCCTTCAATGCATGCAAATGAATTCTTCACACTAGTGAAGCAAATTTAATACTACAAACCACTAAAAACTAGCTTAGAAATGAAAAATGACTCAGAAAGTTTCTTAGCTTGACACCATCCCTGACAACAATGCCAAAAATGAACCGCCTCACAATAGGTGCTTAGTAATCATGCCCAAAGTATCTCTTAGGAATATTTTATTCAATCTAAGAATCACTTCTCCCACCATGAGGTGCATTTAGTTTGTCAACCCAGGGACGTATACTTGAAATGGTACAGCACAGTATGTGCACTAAATCCATTAAAGAGTCATTCTACCTATGTTGCAGGAAGGTAAAATGCATGAAAAGAATCTATACTAGAGCTACAGAAAAGGAAACACACCTACTCCTTACTGAAATTAATGCTACAAACTACAAATTCTACTTAATCCTATTTTCCATTCGAGAGCATTCACTAAAACTATTCTTGCAGGTGTTGTAGGAACATTCACAAAGTACAATGCTACAGGAAGAAACTGTAATCTTCTATCTAGAATGTTGGAAATGCTAAAAGCAAATCTACTCTACTCTACTCTAATCCACCTCCCAAGTGGGCCCCCTTGGTTGGCTTCTGCTAATCTATTAACATAGAAGATAAACCAAAAGTCACTTCATTATATTTCAAGAATTGATTACATGAGACTGATACATAAAATTGGAAAATGAACTTGTTGTGCAAGATACAACAGAATAATGTATTCCAAAATCTCTGAACTTACAAAATAATAGTCCAATCCTATAAATAGAGGATTGAATTCTTTATTCTAATATAGAAAAGGAACCATCTAACTGAAACTATGCTAGAGAGGAAAAATAGGAAACGTAACAGCCCACAACATACACAATGAAGTCTGGGCGACCAAGTCAACATGCTGGGAGCACCGAGGGAATATAGCACCGCTACATTCCTACATTTCTAGAATAGTGGCTCCTCATTTACAGTAGCTATATCTTCTGATGCCATGATGGTTATCCGTTCGTAGCTGGTCTTCAATGTCCTCTTTGAATGTCATCGACCACTCTCAAGCGGCTCCTACTTCCTGGCAGGTTAGTTATCATGCAAAGATATTCATACAAGTAAACTTAATCAAATTGATCCAGATATTAGAACACACATTTTGATTATATGAAATACTGCAATATATATATATATATATATATATATATATATATATATATATATATATTGCAAAACATGACATATCTATTCTACCCATGGGTTTAATGGTTCTAACTGTACTTTGACATAGGTTCAACTAATTATAAGTCCACAAATGTTTTGGTAATACTTAAAAATAGAGTATAAAGATTAATATAATAGAGACAGTAAATGGTCTCATCAATCAACAAGAAATTTTTGGTACTACAAAAAATTTCCTTTCAATGTGGAAAACAACCCATATTGGGAAGGTTTAGTTACCACATTTACAGTTGCAGGCAAGGGGTATAAGGCCCCAACAACTTATGACTTAAATGGGCCATTGCTAGAGAAAGTAGTGCAAAGTATACAGGAGGTATTTGATGCTCAGAAATTTTTTTGGAAGAGAAAAGGATGGAGCATCTTATCTGATGGATGGACATATGGAAGAAAAATGAATCTCCTCAACTTCTTGGTGCCTTCTAATGGTGCAATGGTATTCCTCAAGTCTATAGATGCCTCAAATAAAATAAAAACTACTGCTCAAGACTTTGTTCAATTTGTTAGATGGGGTGATCTAGGAAGTTGGAGTTGAGAATGTTGTCCAAATTATCACAGACAATGTAGCTGCATATGTATCTGCAGGTAAAATTCTTATGGAGAAACATCCCACAATTACATGGAGTCCTTGTGCTGAACACTAATTGGACTTCTTGTTAGAGGAAATTGGAAAGATTAGTTGGGTAATAAGGGTGGTTGAAGATGCTAAAAGTGTCACCAAATTTAGATACAACCATACTTGGGTTCTCACTTTGATGAGAAAACACACAAATGGCAAGGACCTTGTACAACTAGGAGTGACACGATTTGCTAGCCATTTCCTCACATTGCAAAGCATTCTTGGTGCCATTCCTCATCCTATGAAAATGATTGTGTCTGATGCTTGGCTGCAATAAACATATGCCAAAAAACCCAAGGCAAAGAAAATAACAAGTATTATTTTTGATGATGGGTTCAATAAAAGAATAGACAAGTTGGTCAAGGTAAGTAACAAAACCAAATATAAAATTTATACATGATAATCTACTTGCTATTTTTTTAGGGGTTAATTTAAATTTTGTTTTCATTTTTCTAGGTGACATAACCTTCGGTAAGGGTTCTTCATATGGTAGATGGAGAGGGAATGCCAATGGGTTTCATTTATGAGGCCATGGATAGGGAAAAAGAGAGTATTTCACATTACTATGGTGGGAATTCAAAAAATATGAAGTCCTTTGGTGCATCATTGATTGTAGGTGGACACAACAACTCCACCAACTGATACATGCCTTGGAATACTACTTGAACCCGAGATTCTACTTCTTTGATTCATTTAAGACTGATGAGGAGGTCATGATAGGTGCTATTACATGCATTGATAAGAAGGCTCCTGACCATGACTTGAGAGACAGGGTTCTTGATGAGTTGGAGGTGAGATTTGACATTTGTTATATCTTATTTATGATTCATGAATTTGGAAATGTTCATTGTTCAAGATCTACAAGGGTGCAGAGGATATATTCTTCTCTTCACAACAAGCAACTAATAGGAGAGAAAAACAAAAACCAGGTAAAGCATTTTTTTCAATACTAGAAGAAAAAATTAGAAACTTGATAATGATTGTTAATTTGCTACAAAATTATATTTTTTACTCAATTCTAATATTTTTAATTATTTTTTGTAGATTTATGGTGGGAGAATTACGGTGCTATAACACCTAATCTTCAAAGGATAGTCATCCATATTTTGTCTCAGCCACGTAGTGCTTGTGAGTTTTGAGCAAAATTGGAGTGTATTTGAGAACATTCACGCAAAGAAGAGAAATAGGTTGACCCAAAAGAGACTCAATGATCTTCTCTTCGTTCAGTATAACCTTCACCTTCACACTAGAAAGGTGGAGGGAATTTCACATGAGTCCATTGACTTGGATGAAATTGATCCATATGGTGATTGCACCGTCAATGAACAAGATGATGGTGATGATGTCCTCCTTACTGAAGAAGATATTGCAGATTTAGAGAGAGGTGCAGCAATAAAAGAAACAACATTGTCTGATTCTAGTGAGATGGAGGATGACGAAGATGAGGACTTTGATGTTGAAGAAGAAGAATCAAGTTTGCCTTTAAATACCTCAATGCCTACTAGTTCAAGGTGTGAAAAATTGAGTTATATTAGGAGAGGAAAGAGGAGGATGTAGTCTTTAGTTTTCTATTTTTCACACTTGGACATACCATTATATCTAATTTTGTAAACATTTATAAACTTATGTTGTTGTTATACATTTTAAAGTCTACAACTATGATGACATTCCATATATTGAGTGTTTGAGATTCATATGACATGTGTAATGTATCAATTATGGCTCTTATGATCTTTAAATGCATTAATTTCTTTTTGTTTTTATGTAAAAATATGGTTTTTTTAATTTTGCCGAGTCCTTTTGCGAGTATTTCGCGAGTCCGAGTTCGAGTCCAATTTTTTGGTTTGCCGAGTCAGAGCCTTTAAAGTACACACACACACACACACATATATGTATATATATATATGTATATATATACACATATATATATACATATGTGTATATATATATGTATATATACATATATGTGTGC
>MU227195.1:1562417-1575640 GCA_018584345.1 Thuja plicata | reverse complement strand
TATATATATATATATATATATATGTATGTATGTATGTATGTATATGCAACTAAAAAATAGAATTAAGTTTAGAATGTCATATACGAATACATATGCTAAACAAAACTATTACAAATTTCAAATTTGAAATATATCATTCTAATTTAAATTCAGGTTTCAGTATCAAAAAGATCAAGCTAGAATCTCATGGTAGATAAGTTTAGAGTTTGCTAATCAGTAGTGTAGGTCTTAAAAATATCTACAAGATCAAACAAGAATCACTAAACATTTAGGCATTTAAAAAAACAAATCCTAGATGTGTACCCACATGAGATTCATTTTAGATTCCGATTTTGGTACATTTTGTAACTGGAATTGCCTGAAAAGTCCCATGATTCAACAACTCAGCAAATAGGAGTGGATAGGTGAATATACCCTAACAAACTGAATAACCAACATGCCCTAACAAACTATAAAGCCAAGAAAGGAATTGTACAACCTATACAGAAAATTAATTTCACCAAAATACCGAATAATAAACAACATTAATATCATATCACTTACAACCAAAAATAGAATCTTCAAACCAAAATAAGCACTGGAAACAAGAAATCTTGATCGGTTGTAGCACAATGGTAACCCCTATGTAAAATTGCTCTAAAATTTATGAGGGTTTTCATCCTTGAAATCATCATACGCAAGGGTTTTCCTCCACACATGAAGGAAGAACTCACGTTCATTCTTGGGAATATAAAATTGATAGAATGAGCAAGATAACCTTTATTTGAGAATAATCCTCCCTTTTTAATATAGTATTATATTCTTTTATTTTATTATTCCCTCAAAGTTATAAAACATTGTAGTGTCCTTTTTAACACTCATTTTTAGGATGTTGGGCCTAGAAACACTTAATAATTCACTTATAATGACCTTTTTAAATAATTGAAGATAAGCTGTCTTTTTAAATCATAATATAAAGTTATTTTTTGATAATTTAAATTTAAATATTTAATTATTTCCCTTTTTCACCACCCCAATAGCCAACAAGAAAAAAATAGGCTAGCATTAATTAAATTTACATAGAGAAGGGGACATGACAAATATATCATTGTAGCAAGAGGATCTTTCTTTGGTGGGAAATTTGATGGAAGAAATATGGATGAAGCTAAACTCTCCAAGTGGGTGGTATTGGTTCCTTGCTCAAATTCAAATTTAGCTCATTCCTTTGTTGACTTATCCCTTTTGGCCCATCATTTGAGTCTAATTTAAGAGTTCCTTTAAGGGCCCCCCTTGGTCAATTTGTGCACAGTGTTGTACTTTGCATCCCCTTATATTTTTTTTATGAGCCTATATGTCAAATGTTCTAAGTGCAAGGATTTTTGGGTCAATTTTTGAGCTTGGGTAGACATTTTGGACTTTTCCATACACATACACTTGCAATTTCCCCAAGCTCCCATTTAAAACTTTACAACTTTCCCTTGCACATGCACTTACTTGTAGTAAGTTTCTCCCATTTCCCCAAGTCCCCCACCCTTTGCTTCTTTTCCAATCCATTTCTCTAGTGGACCTTTTAAACCTTTTTTTACAACTTCTACATCTTTCACACAACTCCATCCACAAAGTTTCACCATTCAAACATAAAGCCTCACCTACTTCCCTACATGATGCAAGAAGCCATTAGAGGTCTCGAACTGATGTGATAAGACAAGGGACATCTTTTAAATGTCTGTCACTATGTGTGGGCCCTTCAAGGACATGTTTTCAATGCAAAAGGGCATAATTGTTGATGCAAGGGACATAGTTTCAAGTACCATATCATGTGAAGATGATGCTATAGACATGTGCAACACCCAAACTTATGAAGAACCTTCTTCTCCCACCCAAGCAATGTGAGGACACCCAAATACCCTAACTATAGGGACGCAATATGTTTGCAGGGTTGGTCACTAAGACATTTTTTATCAAGTGTCTCATGCAGGTTCTAGGGCATCAAATGAGGAAGTGCCAGCTCTACAAATGATGAAACATGATTGCAAATAAAAGGAAGGGGTGGTCTTGTAAGGTTGCCAACAAGACAATGTCTCCATGATAAGTTGTAATATTTTATAGGATCTTTTGAACCTATTTATCGTCTCTCACTTGCCACACTAGTTGGAATGATAATAAAAGGATTAAATGAATGTGAAATAATGTTCTAATGCACTACAAAGCTTGTGTAATAGTCTTATTTTATTGCATGTGTATCTTTCATTGTAATATCTAGATAGTTTTGGCAGTGAGCTGTGTAGCATCTATAATAACTCTAATGATTAACTATCTTTATAGATAATATATGGTTCACTGCTAGAACATCAATAAAAGATATTGCAAGTAAACATATGGATGGAATATAATATAATATCTTTTATTAGTGTTGTAATAGTGAACTGTCTATGATCTATAAAGATTATTAAGCATTAGAGTTACCAGCGCAGTCCAATCATTTATTTACTTCCAGATTATCTTATTCTTTAAGGTTGTGTTTACATGATTTTTGTTTCATTGCTAACATGTGTAGATTTTCTTATCCTCCTTGCAAGTTATGATTCTATTGCTTGATGGAGTAGGCATTGGTTTGAATAGAGAAAGACCATTTTCATTTTAAATTTTTCTCTTGTTAGTTGTAGCTTAGGTTTCATTGTGCTTGTATGATCTAGTATTGCAAACTATGCTATATCTTGTGTTATCCTAAAACTAATATATAGTTAGTGGTTCATGCCAGTGTGTTGTCCCTCTTATCCACATGAATACAATGTTAAGTGGATTCATTTATTGGGGAACAATTTTGATTTTATCTTTTGATGCATCTTGTAGGTCTATATAAAAATCAATGCTAGCAAGAATTAAGTGACCAATCTTAGGATTTATAAAATTTTAAGTATGATTGCTTAAGCTCATTGAGTCCAATTGTTTATTTCTCTTTAATTAGCCGATAGGCTCTTCTAGGGGAGAAACCTCCCACCGGATTATTGTCTCACACTCAGAAATTTTGCTCGTCGACATTGAAAGGTACTGTCCTAGTAAAGGTACGACTTTGTTCCCTCCTCGTCGCAAGAAACTATTCACGGGTTCTATCTATTTGTTTGTTCAAAATTTTAGGTATAATTATTTTCATGATGAGAAAACAACTTGGGATGTGATAGCCAAAGAAATATAAACGAGTTACATATCCATCCAGATCACCTACACCTGTTGTAGTCCTTAGGATTCCTTACTAAAATCCCCCAATACAGATTATTGGACTAAACAATTTGGCTAGAATGAAATGAACATTGTGGAGTGCCTCTTTCCTATCCGTGAACAGTTTGTCTCTTCTTTCATTCATGATCAAAAAATACCTTAGAAAAGGATTTTAGGTAGCAGGAACCACTGGGGCCAACATTGCGAAATAAAGGAATGTCTGTGCTGCCGATTTGAGCATAAATGACAGCTCAGCCAAACACCAGGGATGCTGTACAAAGTTGTGTGAAAGTAAAGAGGTATGCATGTCCTTTTTAATTCAGATGGTATTTTATTGCCCAGTTTAAGGACCTCTTCATCCAGAAAAAATTGAGCTCTCATGCCATGGAGGGTGTCGTAAAGAGAAGAGGCTAGGGTGTGTTTGGTGCCAAAACCATGGTAATTAATAAATACCTCAAAGGGCACTTTCTTTGGTGCAGATTTAGATGGAGGTGCAATTTCCTCAAAATCATAGCTTAGCTTCTTTTTCTTTGCCATTGGAATAAAATGGAACAAGAAATGAAACAAACAAGATTAAAAATTAGAAGTAGGCTAGGGTTTTTCTAGATAAGTGATTAGATTAAACAAAATGCGTGAAAAATAATACATAGGATGAGCTAGGGCTGGGAAATAACAGTGAAGACGTTATTACAAAAATACATAAATGTTAACAAGACCAATGAATTTTTTATATGAGTTCATTTCAAACTTTTCTTTTCTTGGTTGACAGCTGACAAGTGAGAAATGACGACGTAGAAGATCCCACAGAATTTTTGTGAGTTGCATTTTTCTCCCGCTTTCATTGAGATTTACAAAAGAAAATATAATTAATATCTGAAAAGCTCAACCCCACAGTACCAAAAATATCTTGCAGAATCTGCAATTTAATCTTTGTTGTGACGCTTGTGTGCAGAGATTCAACTTTACTTTTTGCCCATTTGGTCAAACTTGTGCTATTCTTCATCTTGTAATAGGAATACTGTGCAATGAAACTAATATTTATGTATTACAAAATTATAATTTTTTTTTTTTTCAATTGTTGAATATAATATTAATTCTACATCCTGTTAGGTAGTGAATATTTGTTCTATTTTCTAGTTTTTTTAAATTTTTTGTAACACGAAAAATTTCAAAGACACTTCTATTTTATCAATACATCCAAAATCAGTGCAACATCCATCTCAGGCAGTTTTACCATCCTACATGTGTAAGACAATTGATATCCAACATTTTGAAAGGGCGTGAATGTCAACCATTTGCATAGGAAGTGCAAAATCTTCAAAATTTGGCAGGAACTGTCCATATTCTGTAACATACAATCCACCTTTATTTTGAGCTATGCATTCCATAGTGTCAAGTGGTATCAAACCTGCAAGAAATCCCACTTGATCTTTTTCATCTGTCTAAGCCTTGCAGGTTTGAAGTTGATTGATCAAAACACATTGATCTCTAATGGTCCAAACAAACAACATCATGTGTTGAACAAGAATGAGAAGGAATTCAAATTCAACTTGGAGGGCACTTAATATTATCAATCCAACATTGTTCTTCATTTAAACTCTATTAAACACATTAACTTTTACTCATATGAAACCCAATCTAGAGTGCCCTAAATCATAGATTTACATTGCCAAATTGGGAAGAACAAAATTCTTTAAACTCTATTAAACACATTAAATTTTACTCATATGAAACCCAATCCAGAGTGCCCTGAATCACAAATTTACATTGACAAATTGGGAAGAATAAAATTCATTTTTCCTATAGGCAGAATCAACCAAAATAAACCATTCTTATTAATTAAGTATTATTGTTTAGGAAATTGTCGGTGTCTTTATTACCAAATAATTAAGCATATTAATGATGATCTTCAGAAAGTGGGACCTAATTGTTGTGTGAGAATGACACAAATATACCAAGCTATGGTGTATGCAATGGTAGAAAATATCTATTTATTTTTCTATGTTGTAGAGCCACACACTTATCATCATTCCAAGTTATTTCTGAATGCTCATTTCTTTCAAATATTTCTTGAATAAAATATCCAAAAAGCTATGAATCCATAGTTGTCAAAAATTTGTTTATCAAACCTTAATTGTTAATAATGTCATGATTGGGCTGTGAAATAGTCTCCTCAAATCTTGTCGATTCAATTAAAATAGGATGGTTCATAAGTCTTTCATCTATGTTGATTTTTGTTTCTTTATAATTTGCAATGGTAATATAAAGATAGGGTACTAATATTGAGGCATTATATTTTAATTAATTGTATATAATTGGTAAGGGTGGCATCTATAATTAGATTATCAAATTTCTATTCTTATTTTATCTATTTAATGAAAATATTATTCTCGAAAATTTTAATCTTTAAGAATAATAAAAAAATTAATTAATTAATTAAAAGGCTATATTTTAATTTGTTAAGTACAATTGATAAGGATGATGGTATTATTTTTATTATTTTATTCATCAAACATTTAATCTTTTCAAAGTGTAATAGAAAATAAATAAATAAAATAAATGCATATAATTAAATTCAGTAAATTAAAGTTATGATATATAACATATATGATATTTTAGAAAATGTAAAAAAAAGAAGGTTAATACATGTAAAAGTGACACATTGACCACAATGTATCACTAGCTATTATAGTCACTTTGCACACTTTAAGTTCCTAAGCTCCTAAATTATACTTTATTTTGACAATTTTTTTTTTGTTTCCTTCATCTTTGAAGTGAATGTTTAGAGTTATTGAGAAAAGAAACCATGATATATACTCTTAGTCTACATAAAAGCTATATAGTAATGTCTTTCAAAACTATGTAGTTTATCCTTATTTAAGGATCAAAACCATTATTATTTTAGACTAAGATGTGCTAATCATTTTTTAACATCTTTTACAAAATTCTTGACTATTTGTATTGATTCAACGCTACTATCAAATTTATAAACCCTTATAATATAAATTTAAATTTAAACAACCAATTCATTTCTATTACAATTAGGCCATCACAAGCATGAAGAAAAAAATATATATAGAGAAACATAGCTAATCATCAACCTAAAATAAAGAATTCTATGGTAAAAATATTATTTTGCATATAAGATATTGTAAATTAAATTAATATCTATAGAAAACCTACAAGATCTAAGAGATAAAAATGAAGCACAAATACATGAATGAAAACCTAATCGGCCATTAAATAATGAGAAAGAAGAGAGTATATATAGGTGAAAGTGCAACCATGAAAGATGGGATGAACTCCTCAAACATGAGTGGTGGCGAAAAACAATCCACTAAACTAGGATGATGTGTCAAAATGAAATTGACACATCTCTAGTAGACTCCTAAATGATGACAACTTACATCAACAAGTGTCATACATGTATGGATGACTAATAAGGATTAATAGCCTAAGTCTAAATTAAATAATTACACTAACACTCCCCCTTAAGCATAACTTAGGAGGACAAGATAAAAAAAAGAGTTCCAACTAGTAACCTGATGAGGTACTCATGTACAATTAAATCTCTCATAAAAGGAGAAAGATATCTAAAACCGAGTGGGAAAAAAATTATCTTCTAAAAAAGAGATAAGAAGTGAAGAAGCCTATAAGGCTCCCCCAAAGGATGATGATGTTGTTGATGGAGACCGCACACTAAGAAGAGAATGTGACCCTTCCTGAAAATTTACCTAAATATGATTATCATCTCCTAAATTATCTGAATTATTAGGACTAGAATCAGGATCTGAAGAGTCCACATCAAGTTGATAACCCATATGGTGTGTAGAACAAGAATCCATAATTTCTTGAGCAAATAAGACCCTGCCTTTAAATTTCTCTTTGTCCTTACTAATTTCCTGATTTGAAGAAGATGCTTTGATAGAATCAGTTACCTCAATATTATTCTTTCCGAGTAAAAAAGTGAGGTGTTCAATCTATTTTTTCATGCAATGATGTTCTTCATGACAATTTTTTTTACAAAAGGGATATCTATCAGTAGTTTATTTACTTTGAGATGAGTTATCCTTTTTGAAGTTATCAATTTTGTCCTCTTTCTCCCCTTCTTTGTCCATTTTAGTGTTATTTTTCTCTCCTTTAGCATTTTGTTTCTTTTCATTTCCTACAATTAGAGATTGTACCTTAGTAGATTTCAAAGTACCAATTTGAATTATATTTTCTTGTTCTCTTGTAAGATTGGCAATAAAGTTATCAAGTGAAGGAACAAACCATGAGACACCAAGGGCTCTTTTAGTGGAATAGAAAGTAGAGACAAACACATAAAATTCAGAACCTATATTGGAAAGTACAAAAATGATTAATTGATCATCTTGCTTGTCTATTACACAATCTTTTAATTGCAACTTCAAATATTTAAATTTAGTGAAGAAGCCCTCTAAAGTTGAACAACTTGAAGGACTAAGACCTAGGAGTTCATTTTCCAACTCATGACTTCTAAGTTCACCAACTATCCTAAATAGTTTGTTTAGAGCTTCCCAAACGCCATTGGGTGTTTTCAAGTTCTCACCATGAAATACTAATTTAGGAGATAAGTTTAAATATAGAAATCCAAAAGCTTGGTCACACTTATTGAAAAATGTTACTTTGTCCTTAGATGCATTAGGTTCTTTTTTAGTTCCCATTGTTACCCTATATAAGCCTTTATTCTTTAGTACAAGAGTTACATTCAATTTCCAATCATAATAATTTGAAGGAGTTAGGGGTTCTATAGTCACATTAGGATCCATGTTGCTAGAATTAGATCGTTTCTTGTAGAATGTAGAAATGAAGAAAAGAAGAGCACTTCTTGAGGAAGTGTGAAAAATAGAAAACACACAACACCCCCTTGATTATATTTCCCCTCTTATTTTTGGCACTTTAAAGAAGGAGTTCATTGTAATTAAACCCCCCAAAACACTGAAAATTACATTTTATAATGATAGTGTGTCCATTAGATCCGTGACGAAAAATATGCACTTTTGCAAAAAATAGAACTCAATTTCGAATTCATGGACAAAAGTGGTAAGAAAGGACCAAGGGCTAAAGATCCATAATATGACCTGGGGCTAAACTCCCAAAAAGTGCTCATACCAGATTCAACACTCCCAACTGTAAGTGGACGACGAAGACATAGGTGGATGAAAGTCGTGGCCTTTTTAACAGGGTCCTCAAATGCTCACACATCCATGTTCTAATGAAGATCACTGATGACGTCGCCTACCAGTCTTCTCATTTTGGCTACAAATTATCTCTGCTCGCCTTTGAGACCAATTGTTTATTTCTCTTTAATTATACTATTGTAGAGATCTCAAGAATCATGCCGAGCTTTTTGTCTTCTCTCTGCCCAGATATGTCATTCAGCTAACTGCCTTGCTTCATCTAGTTGTTTTAGTCCTTCTAATCTCTGTTTATTAGAGGTGTCATCACCAACTCTTAGTGTGCCTATGATGTGCGATGAGATGATCCTGGTATTGATGAACCTTGCCTTACAGAGTTTAGCTAGCGGATCAATAGTCCTATGAAGTCAATTGCCAATTGATCTTTGTTATAGTAGTGTAGCCTTTAATAAATTTTCTATGATAAAATATATATAACCTCAGAATGTTTTCACATCTGGTGCGGTCTTAGGAGGTGGAAAGTTCTAATTAGCACAATTTTCATTGGATCCACAATGACTCCCTCTTTGCATATGATATGTCCCAGCAGTGCTACAAAAGGTACCGCAAAATTATATTCTTTAAGGTTTAATGATATTTAAATGCTTCTGCACTTTTCTAGCATAGTTTGAAGTACCTGGACCTGATCTTTGACAAAGCCATGCACTGCCCAATCATCTAAGTAGACTTCTAGAAACTCATGGATAAATGCTTTAGAAGTATACACCATAACCCTGCTAAAAATTATCATTGCATTCTATAGTCCAAATGACATAACAATATACATGAATGAGCCCCATTCTTTAGCAAATGTTGTTTTTGGTTAATCATCTTCTCTAAACTGGACCTGGTGGTATTTGACAAACCCATCAGTAAAAGAGCATATTTCTCTTCTGGCAACCTATTCCAAGATCTCTTCTATGAATGGGGGTGGGGAATGGATCATAAATGCAAGCTTTGTTAGTTCATGGAAGTACACACATAATCAGATCTCCCTTATTTTCTTATTTTGTATTGCCATGGGACTGATCCATTCAGAATCTTCGACTAGTTTGATAATCCCTCTGCCAACATTTTATCCAACTCTGTTTAACTGTCTTCTTCATATTAGGATTAAGGCAGTAAGGTCTCTTTCAGTGTGGTTTTGTGCCTTCTTTATTCCTACTTCGAATGCCTATCATCTCCGTTTTAACATGCAGAGAAATAAACCTTTGTATTCTGTGAGTAACTCGATTACTAATGCTACCGCTGGTTCTTCCAAATAATCTCCATTTTTTTCCATTTTAGGTCCATCGTCACTGGCTATATCTTCCTCTCAAATCTTGAGAGTCTGGTTGTAGTAGTGTCCTTCGAACTCCTTGGTTAGCTCTAACTCTCGCTCTCCTTCCACCTCAGAATTTTAAAAGTACTAAAGAGAATTCCTAAAAACATGAGGCATAATGATGCACTGGCTTTGTGTATCTACTTGAGCACCTTTGATGATGAGATGAATTATAGACTTAGAAGTGAAAGCCCTGAAAATCTACATGAAGCATTTGAAATTTCTATGAACATTGAGAAGGTCTCAAAGTATGCTTCTAGAAAATTCAAGCCAAATAAAAAATCCTTTTATATAATAAAAATATGTCATCCAAACAATTACTAGTTCACTACCCTATCTTATGTTTCATTCTATAATGACGGATATTCTTGTATTGAAACTCATTTTGAGCCAACATATAATGGAATATACAGAGTATATGTGCCTCAAGATTTCATATATGAGCATCCACCTAATCTATATGTACCTGATAATGGACATGCATATGAATATCATCCTGTTGTCCTTAATCAAGCATTATTCACATGTGCAGATTAGTTTGGGCCAAAAGCTTCTTATCAACAACATGCAAACTTTGTTGATTCTATGGTTTCTTCTCAAGCTTTGAATGATATTGGGACAAGAATATGTTCAAATTATTGTAATAACATGTCAATAAAAATTCATGAGCAGCCCAATCATAATGGTGATTCAAGTGGAGTATCTGAGTATATGGATACTGATGAGAATGTTCATTTATTAGTAAGTGGACAAGAAGAAAGTATTACTGGTTATGTGCATACAAATGTTGGTAATCTTGTTAACAATGGTTTTCATACTTGCAATTCTACTGGTGTGACTTCATATAATGACATGAATCAAGCTATTTTATATCTTAATAACCAAAATGATAGTTATAAATCAGAAAGGGATTTATTTATAGCATGTGAGTATGATAGTAATTTTAAGTACACTGAAGAAAATGAAGAAGTTGAGTCTTTTTTATCCTTTTTCTACATATGAAGAAGATTGTCCAGATCAATATTCTATTGCTCAAAATGATGTATTTCAAATATAGCTTGCATCTAAGGACAGTGAAGACAGATGTTGTGAACAACAAAAGGAAGAAGAAGGACTATTTTCAGATGATCTAAATGTTACATCAACTTATGAACACAACCCATATGGGGCTGAGATGAACTGAGATGAAGTCATTTTCATTATATAAGTATGATGAAAATAGTAATCTTGTTGACAAATATGGAGTTAGTAAAGACATATGTTATGGTCAACATGTGGAAAAGATATGTGAATCTAAAAAGTGACTTTTAGGTATGTTCAAACCCACTCAACTATGAGAATCAAAGAATGTCTTTGTCATAGTATAGACGAATTTGTTTTTCCTAAGTTCATGAGTCCACTGTGTAAGGAAGAAGAGTTATTTTCAAATAATATTACTTCATCCTATGAAGGTCATTCATATGACGTTGAGACCAATTCACATGCATCAAGTGAATGTGTTACAACATCGCCACCAGGTGGGGTTGTCAAAGAATTGGAAAAGGTTTCAGATCTGGATGCTTTAGAAAAAATATTCAGATAAAAATTCCTCTAATATTAAAATGTGTGATTGCACTAATATTTTTGTGCCTCATATGAAAGAGAATAAGGTTGATTCTGAAGATTCTCATATGGAAGAGAGTTATGACCTTAGAATTAAATTACATACAAGGGGATGTGCTTTTACATGATTGTCACGATCATAATAGTGATAATAATAATGAATTCATTAGTCGTCATGAAGACACAAATTTGAATCCATGTATTAATTCTTTTGACAATATAATTGATGATTGTGGGACTGAATCAGGATATGTTTCTAAGTAAAAAATGTGTATATTTATGCACAATAGAGATATTGATAACAAATGATGTCATATTACATATGAGTGTGCATTGTGTGATGGAGTAAGGCGTTGCAAGGAGTATGGGTATGAATTGTTTGGTAGATGCAACTTCAACTTGTCAAGTGATGAAAAAACTTTTCAATGCCTAATTAATTTGAGAATGCAGATCATTAGAGAATGTGATAGTATTGAGCATAGCAATTTAAGGGAAGGGAAGCTGTCAGCATATTTTATCAGGCAGATCTCAGTATTATTTTTAGATTGATGCCACTGAAATGTGATGAGAATAAGATTTGTGATAGAGGAAAGTATAAGTTCACCATTTTGGTGGCCTGTGGCCACCAAGTGAAATTAAGATATAATTTTTAAAGCAGAGTATGCAGTGATTTTTGAACCCAATGAATTGGCACCTGGTCTGTGCCCACCGAAGGTTTCTGGGATTCTTTCTATTCGTGTAAGGGGCATACACCCCCAACTGGAGGCACTGTTGGGAATTCAATTTTTTGCAAAATTTGAAAGTATCATTATGAGAAAAAATGATTTTAACATACACATTACCTCTATCAAGTAACCCATTTTTAAGGACTATATTGCAAAATCAGGTGATCATCATGGAAAATGACCTGATAAAAAAAATTATATATCATAAATGAACATATGTGCTAAGTTGTGGGTTCTTGGGATCAATATTTAATATAGTCATTTTTTATGCCCTAAGAAGAATTATTGTCCTTATATTGACTAATATGTATAAAGTAGCCATCTTTGAAGTTCAATATTTAGCACCTAAAATGTCTTTTATCAAACCAACTATTTCCCTAATTTTCCTTATCTTAATGTGATCACATGTTCATTTGCAAAGCTTCATCAATTTGTTTGGTATTTTTCCTTGGCTAGTTTCATTTACAATTTCTTCACATACTTCCTACACATTATAAAGTACTACCAAGTGACCTTCTATTGAAATTAATATCTGCATCTAGTTGATTCCCATACCAAACCAATTGGTCCTTGTAACTCTTTATGCTAAAAAAACTTTCATGAAAATCTCCAGGTCCTTAGCAACTCATTTGATATTTTTTCAAGGTCCAGACTGAACACAATTTATTCAGTTTGTTGTTTCACTGAAATCAAAAGGCTTGCTTTGAAAATTAATTTGAAATCATATGACTATTAAGACAAACCAATTGATCCTAGCAATTTACTATGTGGAAATTTATTCATATGGAAGATTACAGAACTGCATGATCTAATACTTTTTTAGAGCCAAAACCAGAAGCATGTTGAAAGGGTTTTCTTGTTGTGTTCTAAGAAAACACCAGGAAGCCTACTTTGGCGATGGATATCTTGCACCCCAAGGTGAATTTATTAGAACTATTTGTTTCCTTGAATTCTGAAGTTGAAAATCTACTTTCTTATCAGTTTCCATGACCTCATGATGGGACTTGATCAATTTTTAGAGGTGATTCTAAGGGCCACACAGCTTGTTTTGTATATTATTCAAAATGCCAAAAATTAGTTTTTATGACAATCCACTTTATTGTTTTAGCTCCATCAGTGTCAAAATATCCTAGAGACATGGATGGGCTCCTCGATGAAAGGTAAAAAGAACTTCAAAAA
>MU227195.1:1528726-1541807 GCA_018584345.1 Thuja plicata | reverse complement strand
GTGTTAGTTGAGTTATATGGATGTGTAGTGTAGTTTCAAGGCAGAAGAAAGTAGGCCCTATCTTGGTGTATCACCTTTCCCCTTTCAAGTAATTTGGTTTTCTGCATCTCCTTCTCCCTTTTCCTTGTAAGAGATATTTTTAGGTGCATCTTGATAGTAGAGGAAGCCGGCCTTCTCCAGAGATTCAACCTCGTAGTTCAAGTCCCACAGCTTGGAGGTTGATTCCATGTTTCACTAGGGTGCTGTTAGAGAAGCTTTCAGCAAGGGTGCAAACCTCTGTGACAACAGTCATCATCATATGCATACATGGTCTTCATAGCTGAGATCTCCGCACTTTCCGACTGCATAGCTTAGACTGTTAGACGCCTCCTACTTAAGGCATCAACAACCTTATTGGTAACACCCTTTTTATGTTTAATAGTGAAAGTGTAGGATTGCAAAAATTCTATCCACTTCACATGCCTATGATGAAGTTTTTCTTGTCTATTAAAGAAGCTTAATGCCTGATTATCAGTGAAGATGATAAATTCTTGAGACAAAAAGTAGTGGCACCATTTCCTCAAGGATCGAACTGTAACATACATTTTAAAGATCATATGTGGAGTACTTTTGTTTGGCTTCATTCAATTTTTCACTGAAGAAAGCAACTGGTCTTCCATCTTGGCTAAGGACACCTCCTATAGCCTTGTTACTTGCATCACATTCTACCACAAAGACTTTATGAAAATCAAGTAAGAAAAGCACTGATTGTTCTGCAATTTTCTTCTTTAGGACCTCAAAGGAATCATTTGCTTCACTAGTCCACACAAAGACACATTTCCTACCACCCTTTATTGTGTTGATTATAGGACCAGAAATACCACTGAAATTTCTGATAAATTTCCTATAAAAACTGCATAAACCATGAAATTTTTTTACCTTTGATGCTGAAGTAGGTGGTGGCTAATTTAGGATAGCTTCTACCTTTTTTGGATCCATTTTCAAACTTCCCTCGGATATCAAAAATTCCAAAAACACTAACTCTTCCTGCAAGAAGGAACACTTATCAATGTTTATCTTCAAACTTTCTTCATGAAGTTTCTTAAGGACCAAATTAAGGTGATGAAGATGTTCTTCCCTACTGCTGCTAAAAATTGGTATGTCATCCAAGTAGACTACAACAAATTTGTGAAGAAAAGGCTTCAAGACCTCATTCATCAAGCACATAAAGGCGCTTGGGGCATTGGATAAGCCAAAAGGGAGGACTACCCATTCAAACAAGCCCTCATTAGTCTTAAATGCAAACTTCCATTCATCTCCCTCTCTAATCCTTATTTGGTGATAACCACTTTTTAAATCAATTTGGAATAGTACTTAGCCCCTCCTAAGCAATCCATTAGGTTCTACATTCTTGGCATTGGGAACCTATACCTAATAGTGATCCTGTTGATGGCCCTGGAGTTAGCACACAATCTCCAAGTGCCCTCCTTTTTGGGTGCAAGTACTATAGGTACAGAATAGGGACTTATACTCTTTCTTATGAACCCCTTCTCCAATAGACCTTGTATTTGTCTAGCTACTTCTACAATTTATTCTGGTGTAAGTTTATAAGAAGCCTTATTAGGTAAAGTATCCCCTGGTATTAAGTCAATACAATGACTGATTTCCCTCTTAGGTGGAAAAGATTAATTACTACTGTCTGCTACAATACCCTTGTATTTATTCAACAAATCTGCAACCTCCTTAGGAACAACACTCCTTAGAGTCTCTTGACATGGCTTCTCTCCTTTTGGAATACTCTCCTTAGGCTTGACTACAATAGCAAAGCATGGTACCTTATCCTCCTTAAGGACTTTTATGAATTCTTTCTCTCCTACCATCATGACACTACTAGTCAAAACTTTATCTTTAGACTCTTCTAACAAAGGTGTCATTGTGTAAGTTTCTCCACCCTTGGTCAAAGTGAATACATTAGATATACCATCATGTTGGGCATTGGTGTCATCTTGCCAAGGTTTCCCTAAAAGGAGATGTCAAGCATCCATGGCTACTATATCACATATTACTTTATCCCTATAATCTCCTATTTGAAAATTAATCCAATAGTGTTCATTGATTAAGGTTTTCTATTCTTTAATTAACCAAGTAATCTTATAAGGTGTGGGGTGTGGTATCCTTTTCAAACCAAGTTTATTTACCATTTCAATTGAAGCCAAATTATCAGTGGAACTAGAATCTACAATTAATTTGCATACCTTGCCCTTGACTTTGCATGTAGTCTTGAAGATGGACTTTCTTTGAGGAGGATCCTTGCTGATTGACATCAAAAGTGATCTATTGAACATCAGACATTCTCCACTCTGCAAATCAGCATGCTTGGAAGAAGTGGTAGTGTGGTATGAATTAGTACTCTGACAATCCTCCTCATGAGTCAATTGTACCCTTTTGTCTCCATGACTGTTTGCACCAACCTTCTCTAGACACCTAAATTATTGGTGACCTACTTGGTTTCAAGAGAAACATCTGCCAGTGAACACATTGGATCCCCTTCCTCCAAATCTTCCTCTGCTATTGGATCTTCTGCCCCTAAAGTTACATCTACTGCTTGATTAAGTCTCTGAAATCTATTTGCTAGTCTCGGTTGATGACAATTATTCAATTGTGTATTGTCATTGATGTTTACACAAATGTAGTGATGTTACACAAATGTCTATACCTAAACTAAGGAAAGTCAGTGTATGCCAAGTTCTCTCAGGAATTGAAGAATACTAAAGTGATTTTTAGTTCTAATCGAGTTCACTCAAGCATTACAATAATGGTCGGGCATTAAAGGATTACATTGTTAACCAAGTTATGCTTTTAGTGTCAGCCGACTAACAACAGTTTACATTTTATGTTTAATTGGTTATATGCAGCCGACAGACTTAAGTTTTATTATTTATTTGGAAGGTTATTCAAGCCGACTTGACAAGGCCTATCATATATATATATAAGGTCAAGTTTGGATTGAATGTGTGTTAGTGCATGATATGAAGAGCGAAGGCAAAATCAAATGGAATTTTGATTAAGGACAAAATAGACAGAGGTGTAATATAATATTTGATCAGTAAGGATCCAATTTTAAAACTAGAGTAGAGATCTAAATCAGAAAAGATAGTTGCTTCAACAAATAGGTCAATCCATTGTTACTCTCTAACAATTTTAGCAGTGATCTAAATGTCTTTATAGAGTAGACTTGTAATTCCCCGCCAGGGAACCCAGGAGAACTTAACCTAAAACACAACACTAAGTTCATGGAATGATTTTTTTTTTTAAAAGTTATCATAAAGAACATACATTCATGCGGAAGCAATTACCATTTATACACATTTCTTACACTCACATAGATTACACGACTCAAGGGTTCCTTGACGTCGAATTACTTAAAGAAAAACAAAACTAACAATACATAATAATCAATACAATGCATCCTCCAAAGGATGATAACCAATAGATACATATGGTACAAAAAACATCTCAAGTAACTGAACAAGTCTCCAAAAGACTAGGAAGCTGAAACTACAACAAGGAACATCCAAGCATGAAGAAGAATCTGTTGGAATCTCAATGGTAATAAGAATCACTACCACCCGACCACGTGGAACCAAAGTTCCACTCCCACCGTGCTGAGGAGATAGTAATAGGCCCATCGCATGGGGTATACAACAAGAATGCAAATACCAAGGTATACATGACCTCATACTTCAATGCAAAGGAAGATCCTAGAAGCACTCTAATCCAAAATAAGGAATACTAAACAACACCAAAGATAATTGACACACGTAGGATAACCTAAGATGTATATAGGGAAGTGTCATCACATAAGCCCAACCTTGAAGGTAACCCTAGTAGTAACTCTTGACCCTAGCCTCCAAGTGACACTATGTGGCTCGGTGATCCTTTCACGAAGACAAGGATCCCAACTCCCATCCTATCGTGCGACAACACCCAAGGCATGGGTAGAGACTCAGACATCTTATTAGTTCATTTTAAACCCCCTTAATGTATCATATTTTCACTTATTAAGTAACTTGCCAATGGGTTTACCTAGTAACCACTTAGAGTCCTGGACCCCCATTGCAAACCACTTCCCCATTGTACACTTAGTTAACCTACCTAGGCTCAAGATCAAGACATGAAGATAAACATAATCACAAATCGCATCCTTCTCATTTAGGAGCACATAGGTTCCCAAATAGCCAAACAATAACCACAATACACTCATGAGACTATAAATCACATCATAACAGAATCAGGTTGGGTCTAGGAAATCAGGACCATGATAACAACATAAAATTACAAATGACATTGCATAACACACCATGCCGAAAGTATAATCCCAAAACCCTCTGGATTTAAATCCTAGGGTCATCTAGCCCAACAGACACCCAAAACAAGATAACATAGAAGAATATTCGATCTATTTAAACATGCACCCAAGACACATCACAGTGCAATAATTCATATTCATAATGCATTTAAACTAAATCGCAAATTCATCTATTCATTAAAACTGTTATCCAACAATAACTAAATACACCATATAATCCTACTGATTAATAATGATCAATTTATAACAATGATAAAAATAACTCTCCTTTGTCTATAAATTAATAACATCATTAATTAGCACTCTGAAATTCACTCCCTAATTAAGTTCTCTTACCCCCAATCAATATAAATCTCATTAAACAATTAATCTAAACTAATTTAAAAATTAATCTAAAAATTAATTTTAATACTAACTAAAAACTAAATAAAAGAAAACTATTAAAAAAAAACCCATTTAAAAATTAACTATAACTAATTTAAAAAGAATTAATTATAAAATAATTTAGTAATTAATTATAACAACTTAACAACTAAATATTAAAATTTTAATAATTAAAAACATAAAATAAAATAGACTTTTAAAGGAAAATGAAATAAATTTAAATTTAATTAAGAAAAATTAAACAACTTTTTTTTGGGGGGGGGTCTCGGCCCCACCCACCCCTTTTCCAGCCTACGGCCCCCACTGCGACAGTTGCTTCAACAAACAGGTCAATCCATTGTTACTCTCTAACAATTTTAGCAGTGATCCAAATGTCTTTACAGAGTAGACTTAATAGTCTTTTATAAATCCTCTCACAAAGTGACATTTCTACATTGAAGTGTTTGAAGACCTCTCACAAGGCCACTCCTTATAAGGTGATTAAATCCTCTAACAGGGTCACACCTAACAATGTGTATTGTAACCTTTAACAAGGTTGGCTCCTAACAGGGCTCACTTCAGAAGAGTGAAAAATAGTAACTAGTTGCAATTGGTGGTTTTACCAAAGTGGGTTTCCACATTAAATCTTGGTGTCATCTATGTACATGTTATTTTATTTATGTTTTATGCTTCTACACTTAATCACTAAAGGATAATCATAGTTTATATCTTAAAGTTTACTTTGTTAACCGAGTAACAACAGAATGTCTATGTTAACTGAGTAACAGTTATAAGTTTGATTAAGACATCTAAGGGACCTGGATTTCTTTTTTTGGAAACTGATTCACCCCTCCCCTCTTAGTTACTCAACTTATTTCCAAAAATTGGTATCAGAGAATTTGGTGCTTTCAGGGAAGGTTTAAAGGCCTAAGCTAAAGATCAGAGATGTCTTACAGAAGGGAGGTCCCCAAGCTTAACAAAGACAACTTCGCTGCATGGAAAAATTTGACAAGGCTACATCTATCTACTATTAGAGACATTGGTTTGCAATTCTTGGATCATAAGTACGTGGAACCACCGAGACCTATGTCTATGGATCAGATGATGGACATGAAGAATCATAGCATAATGATGATTGATATAGCTTCTTCACTCAGTTATTCCAAATTCGATGAATTCAAGGACTACCCTACTAGGTATGATATGTGGAAGAAACTACATGATATACATGGAGGAGATGAAAATGTAAAGAGATCCAAAGAAGAAAGTCTCAGAGGTCATTTTTATTAGATGAAAATGAAATAAGGAGAAAACATTACAAAATACAGTGAAAGAATCAAGAAAAGTGTCAGTGCCATCAGAGCTTCTAGTGGAACAATTGAAGAAAAAATAGTTGTTAGTAAGGTATTGAGGACTTTAATTCCTATCTATGCTATTAGAGTTTTAGCTATTCAAGAGATGAGGTGTAGTAATGATATAACTCTAGATGCATTGGTTGGAAGGCTTACAACTTTTGAGTTGGATAATTTTGACAATGATTCTCCTAATCCTAGCAATCTTGAGTCTGCATTCAAAGCTAAATTAAACCTTGGTAAGATGGATAGAAACTCAAAAGGAAAATAGATTGACAGTGATAGTGACGATGATTATGATCTGGAAATTACTGAAGCATTACTTGCAAAGAGAGCTGCCGAAGGAAAGTACAAAGGAAGAATACCATTGATTTTTTTTCATGTGATGAGGTTGGTCACATTATTGCTAAGTGTCCAAACAAAGAAGACAAAGGTGAGAGAAAGTTCAACAAGTACAAAGGAAATAAAATTTTCAAGAGTTACAAAAGCTACAAGGACAAAGGTAAGAAATCTTGTTATATTGTAAAAGATTCTGATAGTGATGAAGATGAAGATGAAATGGTTTATATTTCTATTAAGGATGAGTTAGACAATGAAGATAATGAAAAGAATGCACTTTACTCTCATATTAGCAAAAATGACACCTGGATAATTGATAGTGGTTGTTCTCACCACATGACTGGTGATAAAACTAAATTTGAACATCTAGAGAACTATGATGGTGGGAGTGTCAGTTTTGGGAATGATGAACCCCGCTATGTGAAAGGTAAAGGTTGTATTTCTCTAATAGAAGGAATCAAATGTGATAATGCTTATTGGGTTGAAGGACTAAGGCGTAATCTACTAAGTGTGGCATAGATGAATACCATTGGTTTCAAGGTAGAATTAATGAATGGTAAGGCCAAGCTCCTGGATGGTAAGGGAAACCTAGTTGGAACTGGAAGACAAACAAAAGGTAATCTATTCTATCTTGATCTCACTGAAAGTTCACATTTTATTGCACAAGTAGAAGAAAGCTGGTTATGGCATAAAAGGTTGTGCCATGTGAATTTTGATAACCTGATCAACATAAGCAAGAACAAAAGAGTAAGAGGTATTCCTATTCTGAATAAATTTGAATTAGCAATATGCAAACAATGTCAAATTGGGAAGATGGGCAAGACTAGTTTCAGGAGAAAGAATTACAATACATAAGAAGTCTTGGAGTTAGTGCATACAGATTTGTGTGGACCAATTGGAACAAAAAGTTACACAGGTGGGAAGTATTTCATTCTATTTTTTGATGACCATTCTAGAATGATGACTGTTATTTTTCTCAAAGAACAATTAGAAGCTTTTGAAAAGTTTAAGTGGTACCTTGCCAGAGTTGAGAAGGAAAAAAGAAAGAAACTTAAATGCTTAAGATCTGATAGAGGAGGTGAATTAATTTCCAATAAGTTCAATGAATTTTTAAATGAAAGAGGAATCAAGAGACAAGTATCTGCCCCAGGTACACCACAACAGAATGGGATAGCAAGAAAAAGAAACAAATCTATTATGGATTGTGCAAGAACCTTGATGATTGAAAAGAATGTTGCTACCAAATAATGGAAGGAAGCCATCAACACTGCAATCCACACCTTGAATAGAGTTCAACTGAAGAAATTTAATGAGAAGACACCTTTTGAATTATGGTATGGATATAAACCCAATGTTTGTTATTTCAAAGTATTTGGAAGTAAATGTTACATCTTGAAGGAAGCAAGAAATGGAAAATTTGATGTAAAAGGCGATGAAGGTATTTTCCTAGGTTACTCCTGCAAAATCAAAGCATATAAATGTTTGAATCTTACTACTCATAAAGTCATAGAAAGTGTACATGTAAATATTGATGGATTTGTAGAGAGAAGTGAAGAACACAACAACAAAGAGCCTGAGGACTATAGAAACTTTTTATATTATGAACTTGATACTATACCTAAGACACATGCAATGGTGATTGGACAAAAACCATGTCAACCACTGAATTCCTTAGCACAAACCTTGTTGCAACCTATGCAACCTGAGCTACTAACTAAAGAAACTGAGTCTTAGACTAAAGAAACCTAGTCACACACTAAGGGAACTGAGTTTCAAACAGAGGCACCCAAGTCTTAGAAAGAGACACCTGAGTCTCAGACAGTGGAACCCGAGTATCAGACAGTAGAACAAGAAAAAATGTTTGAACATGGCGAACCAAGTGGAACAAGTCCAGAATCAAAGAGGAAGGAACCTGTACTTGCAAAATATGTCACAAGGAATCATGCACTAGAAAAAATAATTGGAGATCAGACATAAGGTATAATGACAAGGAACAAAATTAAAGGTACATGTTTGCTTAGTGAAATTGAACCTAGATCCATTAAAGATGCATTGAATGATGAAATATGGATAGAAGCCATGAATGAAGAGATTGAGTAGATAGAAAAGAAAGAAACCTGGAGTCTTGTACCTAGACCAAAAGACAAGAATGTAATTGGTACTAAGTGGGTTTTCAGAAACAAGATGAATGAAAAAGGTGAAGTCTCCAGAAATAAAGAAAGATTAGTGTATAAAGGATATGCTTAAGAAGATGGTATTGATTATGGAGAAAATTTTTCTCCTATTGCAAGACTTGAAGGAGTCAGAGCTCATCTGGCATATGTTGCACATAAAGGATACAAGGTATGCCAAATTGATGTAAAATCTACATTCCTAAATGAAATTCTTGAAGAGGAAGTCTATATTGAGCAACCTGAACGTTTTGTTGATCCTGAAAAATGAAATATGGTTTGTAAACTACATAAAGCCTTGTATGGAATGAATTAGGATCCTAGAGCTTGGTATGAAATATTGCATGGTTACTTGATAAGTATTGGATTTCAGAGAACTAATGACAATAGTAGCTTGTACATCAAAGAAGGACCTCAAAACAAGATACTATTAGCAAAGATATTTGTTGATGATATACTATTTACTGGACATGATGATTTATGCAAAGCATTCTCTGAAGCTATGAGTAAGGAATTTGAGATGTCTATGTTTGGATAAATCAAACTCTTTGTTGTTTTACAAGTTCATTAGATGAAGGATGGTATCTACATTACTCAGTCTAAATACATCAAAGAGATACTGAAGAAATTTGCTATGGAAGTTTCCAGACTAGTTGGGACACCTATGTATATTGGAAATAAGTTGTCTAAGGCTGATGACTCAAAGGAGGTAAATAAGACTACCTACAAATCCATGATTGATAAACTTCAATATGTTGTTCACACTAGACCTAATATTTCATTAGCAGTTGGTATTGTTGCAAGGTTTTCAGCTAATCCTAGAGTGAATTATTTGATGGCTATCAAAAGGATTCTGAGATATCTTAAGGGTACTAAAGAGTATGGATTATGGTATAAGAAAGGAGGAAACTTTGATTTGAAGAATTTTACTGATGCTGATTGGGAAGGAAGTGTTGATGATAGAAAGAGAACAAGTGGTGGAGTGTTATTCCTTGGAAAGAGGTTAGTCTCTTGGACCAGTAAGAAACAAAATTGCATTTCTCAATCTACAACATAGGCAGAGTATGTTGCTGCAATAGTAAATTGTTCAAATATCATATGGTTCAAATAACTATTGTTAGGTATGAAGGAGGAAATCAAAGAACCATTTATTATCTACTGTGACAACACTAGTGCAATTAACATTTAAAAGAACCCTGTGATGCATACTAAGACTAAGTATATAGCAATAAAGTATCATTTCTTGAGAGAATTGGTTTAAGATAAAGAAGTAAGGTTGGAATATGTGAATACTAAGGAACAAATTACAGACATATTCACAAAATTATTACCTAAGGATGCATTCTTGTATCTTAGAGGAAATCTAGGGTTGATTCCCCTAACTGAGAATCACTAATGGACATATTAGTGATGTATCAACCAAGCTACATAATAGATTTAACATGTTGATGCAGATTGTCAGAGATTATTGCATATGAATCAATACATCAGGTACACTACAATTCATTGGATAGGGTCTTTGGCATTGGTTTTCAAAGAGGGAGATATTATTGATGTCATGCCAAAGAAATTTTTAAGGGAAAGATTATTGAGGGAGAGATTATTGATGACAGAGAATTTTTTTTTTTATCAGAAAAAAAGATTAATGTAAGAGGGAGAAATTAGTATTTCATTGATTGTAAAGGCAGAGGGAGTTTTCTAGATGAGGATTAGAATGAAGCTAAGGAAATAAATAAATTTTATCCTTGTTACTGTTGCTCTATAATTCTTTGTATTATGAAATTTTGTGTTGCCATCAAAGCCAAAGGGGGAGATTGTTGATGAAAATTATTCAATTGTGTATTGTCATTGATGTTTACACAAATGTAGTGATGTTACACAAATGTCTATACCTAAACCAAGCACAGTTAGTGTATGCCAAGTTCTCTCAAGCATTGAAGAAGGCCAAAGTGATTTTTAGTTCTAACCGAGTTCACTCAGGCATTATAGTAATGGTCGGGCATTGAAGGATTACAATGTTAACTGAGTTATGCTTTTAGTGTCAGTCGACTAACAAAAATTTACATTTTATGTTTAATTGGTTATATTCAAATGACAAACTTAAGTTTTATTATATATTTGGAATTTTATTCAAGCCGACTTGACAAGGCCTATCATATATATATACAAGGTCAAGTTTGGATTGAATGTGTGTGAGTTCATGATATGAAGAGCGAAGGCAAAATCAAATGGTATTTTGATTAAGGATAGAATAGACAGAGCTACAATAGAATATTTGATCAGTATGGATCTAGTTTTAAAACCAGAGAAAAGATCTGAATCATCAAAGATAGTTGCTTTGACAAATAGGTCAATCCATTGTTACTCTCTAACAATTGTAGTAGTGATCTAAATCTCTTTACAGAGTAGACTTAACAGTCTTTTGTAAATCTGCTCACAAGGTGACATTTCTACATTGAAGTGTTTGAATACCTCTCACAAGGCCACTCCTTACAAGGTGATTAAATCCTCTAACAGGGTCACACCTAATAGTGTGTATTGTAAAATTTAACAAGGTTGGCTCCTAACAAGGCTCACTTCAAAAGAGTGATAAATAGTAACTAGTTGCAATTGGTGGTTTTCTCAAATTGGGTTTCCATGTTAAATCTATTAGAAACACTGAGAGGGAGGAGGGGGGGGGGGGGNCACTGAGAGGGAGGAGGGGGGGGGGGGTTGAATCAGTGTTTGTCTATATAATACTTTTTAGCAACTTAAACATAAATCAAACATTCATTTAATGAAGCTTAACATAAGAACTCATAACACATGATATGATTACGGGGAAACCTTGATTAGAGGAAAACCCCGATGGGAATTAGTACCCACAAATATTGCACTAGTATGATGAACCTGTTAAAGTTCCTTTTCCCTATTAGGAGCAGTCTTTACAATGCAAGTACAATGACCTGGTTAAAGGTCTGACCCTATTAGGAGTCTTTTATAAAAACCTTGTTAAAGGTATATGGCTCATTGCCTAGGCTCACTGCCCAATAAGATGAAGGCTACAACCTTCTGATAGTTGATATACACTATATCAAAAGTGAACTGCTGTGATGACACTGTTGTCTGATTAGTTTTGTGTATGCGCGAATGCTCTTACTCTCTTAAAGAGATTTATCATATACTAAATTAATCATATTGCTCTTCTATATCTTCCTCTTACATCATAACTTGACACTTGTAACATAACTTTACATTACATACTTATATGTTCATATCCGAATAAGTGTGACCCAAAATAAGACTCTAGTCAGCCCTAAAACATAATACACAACACTTCCAAACAAGTCGGCTCAAGCGTGTTTACAAAAATACTAATTACATCATTACAAAGATATAATCAAAGGCGCTTAGCCATTACATAACAAAATAATTCACGTTGATCAAAACACTAGTCGACTTTCATGCTCTGTCTTATGGACTGCTGGTGTACTGATCTGTCTGTAACTTCTCCATACTATCATTCTGTACAATGCATGTCTGGACGTAGTATGTACACATTTCATAGACCATATATCTGAACATGCATACTCTAATTTGATCTCTCACACATGTGTTGATGTGTTGATCGCTGTATATCTTTGTCTGCCCTATTTTCATTCTTAGTCATTTTATCTTCTAAGTTATCTTAGACAGAAACTTAATATGACTTTTTTTCCATGATGACAACACAAAAATACTCATATGTCCTCTAGGAGTCAACTTTCCAACAATCTCCCCCTTTTTCATTTATGGCAACAAAGGAATGTGGCCAAGTTTCCCAAAATGACTTAACACAAAAAAATAACTATATATCATAACATATTTTATATATATACATATACTTCTCTCCATATATACACATTATATATTACTCCCCCTTTGAAATTAATGACAAAGGTGTACAAAAAATTGTAAGTCTTCTACATACTTACTCCATGTAAACTTCAGGGTACACAATCTGAAGAGATTGAATCTCTTTCTGCCAGAATACTTTCATTGCATCAACTGTCTGTAGATGCGCGCATAAGGCATATGTCAGCTTCTCCATTTTTATTAGATCCATGCAAGGACCTTGATAATATGTCACAATGGTAGCATCAATCTATTTTATGTTCTCATTTAGAACTGCTAGAGAGGGTGCAAGTGCATTTCTCAACTGAGTTTGTCTGACTCTTATCTTGTTGATTTCCAACTTAGCCTTTTCAATTTTGTCTAGCTGACCTTGATAGACATTGTTACATATATTCATGTCCTAGGTAGATGTCTCAACTAATTTTATGATAGTTTCCACCATGATCTCAGCCTCTTCTATCTTCTTGATGTGTTCAGAGGTGAACTTCACTCTATCCATGCAGTTTGGTATGACTTTCTTTCCCTTAGCTGCCAATTCTTTCAATATGGATTGCCCAATCTTTAAAGAGTTTAAGTCTAAGGTAAATTTCTTTACCAATTCATTCAGTCTCTCCTTTTTGTATTCATCTTCTGCA
>MU227195.1:1482828-1519966 GCA_018584345.1 Thuja plicata | reverse complement strand
TTAATTATTATTATGCAACCTAGATATTTCCCCTTTAGGGTTTCCCTTTTAGGGTTTCGGTATCCTTTTATAAGGATTCCCTCTTTGTAAATTATTCAATTCGATGGTTATTAATTAATTGAGGATGCTATTGCATTAAAGTTTTTCTCCATTATTTTGCACAATATGTTTCCTCTTCCATCAATCTGTGATTTTTGGCCTCCATAGCTTTTTTTCTTCTCTCTTTCTGTGACAGGTTTGCATGCAGGTGATTCTTGGGAGTTGTGGGTTGATAATTTTTATCAACTCCAATATGGTATCAGAGCTCCAGATCTTCATGTCCCTGTTCTCTTTATGAGAGATTTGGCCTTGTTCTTTAATCTGTGTTTTTGAGAGGTTTTTGTCTCAGATTTTAGTGGTTTTGGGGAGGATCTTTTGTTTGGAGTAGTTTGAGAAAAAATTGACATCTGGGTTGTGTCCAGAATACCCCCAAAAACCCTATTTTCATATAATGCACGTCTTATTTTGACACAGTTGAAATCTGAGCCCTTTTTTTTTCTTGTATGACCTTGGCACATTTTTGAGGCAAAAATCTACCTCGGTTTTCATGTCACTAATGTCAGCAACCACATGCCCCAAGATTTTTTTATTTTTTTCAAAAATAAAAAAAAAAAAACTTTTTTTTTTGTGTTTTTTTATATAAAAAAAAGCATGTGTTTTTTTATGTTTTTTTTCTTAAAAAAAAAAACATAATGTTTTTTATTGTTTTTCTTATTAAAAATAATAATATTTTTTCTACCATTTTGGTGGGAAATTTGGAGGCAAAGTATTTTTTGGAGGAATTGCCAGTTTAGCAGGGCTCCGCCAATTTTGGCTGAGGTTTCATGAGGTTCACTTCTGTTTTGACCTCCTGGTGGTTTTTTACTCATATCTGGAGCAAATGGAGGCCGATTTTTGACTTCCTTATATCGTCAGAAATCTCTTTCTGAGATAGATGTCTTTTTGGAGGATAGATTTTCTGAATTTTCCATTTTGCAAGTTTTTTTGCCTGTCAAAGTCAGCGATCTTTTTTGCACTCTGGGAGCCATATCTTGCTCTTCTGGACTCCATTTTTTGACTTCCGCATGGCGTCAAAAAGCTGGTTCTGTCCTCTTTCTTCTTCTATGGGTCTCACACCCAGATTCTGCTCCAAGTATCTATGTATTCAGTTTTTTTCTTTATGGCATACTGGTAGATATCTTGGATGTTTTAGGTCCTAGGATTGTTTCCTTCTGTGAACATTGTATACACCTTTTTCTGTAGCTTTCTTTTGTAAACATACTAAAATAAAGTTCGTGTAGTTGCATATCTGGGATCTTGTACACCTTGTGCTTGTTTGTACTTGCACTCAGTTATAAAGTGCCATGAGGGGGTTATGATGTTTTGCCTTTTGTGCTCATCCACCTTTCTCAAGTGAGTGTCCCTTTTATGACATTAGCCTCATGATGTGTGTCAAGAAGATCATTTCTTCTACTTTGACAGTGCCCTTTATCCCATGCTTGTACCCTCTTCTGCACTATTGGTGTTCCTGATTCTTCTTCTTGCAATTGTTTTTGGCATTGCATTTTAGTGTTCCTGTTAGACCTCTCCATGTTCAGCATTATGGGGGGTATCTCCTGCTGGTTCTAATGCTTCCTTGGTTTTATAGAGTGATCTATGTATTTAGTATTTGTTCCTATGTACTAGGTGGATGCAGTGGTTGGTACCTATGCATTTCGGTGAGATGGATCATTTACCATATGGACACTCTTCTTTCATTCTTGTTTTGGAGGCATTCTTCCATCTTTGATTGATCAGCTCTTCAGGATTTGTTTAAAGTCTTCTCTACCTGATCATGTTCTATTACAGTGGAGGTTCTAGCAGTTATTTTTTGACAGTGTTTGCAGCTTAATGCTTCAGAGGTGTTCTACATGTTCTTTCTCTGTTCCTATTTTCTGGGACTTTCTCTAGTTTGGAGGCTTCTTCAGTCCTTCACTAGGCTTCATCTCTTTTTGGAGTAGGGTTTTCCCATGCGGTTTTCTCTATTTCTCCTCTTTACAAAGATTTTTGTACTTGGGTACCTCATCAAGCCTTGTTGTTGGGACCCATTTTCCTGCTTTTAGTAGCTGTTTCTAGGTTTTAGCTTCTCCCTAAGTTTATCTTAAGGGGGGTGTTAGAGTAATAAAGTGATTCCACTTATTAATTAAATCATATTGATTTAATTATTAAGTCACTTATTATCTGTCTTTTACTTAAGCTAAACTTTAGGCATTTAATAATGAATTCTCTTATTAATTATTATTATGCAACCTAGATATTTCCCCTTTAGGGTTTCCCTTTTAGGGTTTCGGTATCCTTTTATAAGGATTCCCTCTTTGTAAATTATTAAATTCGATGGTTATTAATTAATTGAGGATGCTATTGCATTAGAGTTTTTCTCCATTGTTTTGCACAATATGTTTCCTCTTCCATCACTCTGTGATTTTTGGCCTCCATAGCTTTTTTGCTTCTCTCTTTCTGTGACAGGTTTGCATGCAGGTGATTCTTGGGAGTTGTGGGTTGATAATTTTCATCAAATCCAATAGTTCCTCTTTGGAAAGATTAATCGCTTGAAGAGATCCAAGATGGAATCTTTTAAGGATAACAGTCTAATATTTGATGGAGAAAGCTATTCTATATGGAAAGGTTACATGGAAACACACTAAAGATGCACTAGTGAAGAAGATTGGGAAATTATTGAGTTAGCATATAATCCTCCTACAAATATTTCTACTACTACTACTACTACTACTACTACTACTACTACTCCTAATGAGACGAAGAAAGATCAATACAATATCAGAAATAAAGAAGCATTTTTAAGCACCATGTATGATATAGAGTACACAAATGTTATGGAATTGAAGACTGTAGATGAGATTTTGAAGAAGTTGAAAACCTTACATGAACATGATGCCTATGTGAAGATAACTAATTTGGAGAGTCTAAAAATAAAGTATGAGACATTGAGGATGAGTGAAGATGAAAATTTTACTTCTTACATGTAGAAGGTGAATGAGATTGTATGTGGTATCACATCTGTTGGTTGACAGCTGCATGAATTAGATATTGTTGCTCAAATTTTGAGATCCTTGCCTCCTTCCTACAAACACAAGATTGTTGCTATTAAGGAGATCATAACATTGAAAAATGTGACAAGAGACATGTTGATTGGTAAGTTAATTTATTTTGAGATGAGTGAATTTGGTGATGCCCTACCTAAAGTTGGGTCTGCATTTAAAGCTACTATTTCTAAGGATAAGAAGAGATATGATCCAGGAGAAAAATCTCTTAGAAGTACATCAAGATATGCAAAAAAAGTGGGAATAAATTGAAGGAAGAAGAGACAAATATTGAAGAACTTGAATCCCTCATTGCAAAGAGATTGCCTAAATGTGCTGGTAAGTATGAAGGAAAGTTGTCTCTTAAATGATTTTCTTGTGAAAATATTCATCATTTTTCTTCAAGATGTTCAGATAGAGAGCCTAAGCATAAACCTAGAAAATTCCAACCTACATATCAAAATAAATGTTACTATGTTGTTGATGAGGGTGTGACAGATGATGAGTTTGATGAAGGTGGTTCAAAAGATGATGAATGTGTATTTATTTCTATCAAGGAAGAAGATCCAACTACTAGTTGCATAAATGTGGAAAGAGCCCTAGCTGCATATGTTGAAGAGAAAAATTAATGGGTGATTGATAGTGGATGTTCATATCATATTACTGGAGATAAGAGAAAATCTGTGAGCTTTGAAAGATATGATAGTGGTGTTGTTAGATTTGGCGGTGACACTCCTTATGTGATCCATGGTAGAGGATCCATTACTTTTGATGCTAGGAATAATATTGATGTTGTTTTGTATGTTGAAGGTCTAAATCATAATATTTTGAGTGTTGGATAGTTAGTTAACAAAGGTTATGATCTACAATTCAAGAATGGAAAATGTATAATATTGGAAAGTTTAGGGTTTTGAGATTACATCAGGCAGAAAGACCTAAGGTAATTGATTTCATTTCAACAATGTTGATAGAAGATGTTTGATTGCTCAAATTGATGATAGCTGGTTATGTCATAAGAGATTGTGTCATTTGAATTTTGATAACATTTAAAGATAAGTGCTACTAAATAAATGAGAGATATACATAAGTTGTTGAAGCCTTCAAATGCTATCTCTAAGGAATGTCATATGGGTAAGCTAACTAGATCTACTTTCAAAACAAAGACTTTTTCTTCAAGTGGATTGCTAGATCTTGTGTATACTGATTTATGTGGTCCATCTAGAACTAGAAGTTATTATGGAGATATATATTTCATATTATTCATTGATGACTATTCAAGGATGATGTGGGTTAATTGTTTAAAAATAAATCTAAATATTTTGAAAAATTCAAGATTTTCAAGGCTATGGTTGAGATAGAGATAGGTTTGAATTTGTAATTTTTGAGATCCAATAGAGGCGGTGAATTCACATCTGGTGAATTTAATGCATTTTATGAAGAGCATGGAATAAAGAGATAGATGTTTACACCATAGACCCCAAAAAAAATGGTATTGCAGAGAGAAGGATCAAAAATATTATAGATACTCCAAGGATAATGATGACTGGAGGAAATATTCTGCATTTGTATTGGAAAGAAGTTGTGAGCACTCTAGTTTATACATTGAACCAGGTATAAATCAATCATGGTACTAATTAGACTCCTTATGAACTATGGTATGGTCATAATCCTACTATGAAATGTTTTAGAATCTTTGGAAGAAAATGTTGTATTAAAAGAGATGAAGAGTTAGGGAAATTTGATCCTAGATGTGATGAAGGTATATTTCTTGGTTATTCTACAAAGAGAAAGTCATACAAATGCTACAATAAAATGTTGAGAAAGATAGTTAAGAGTGCTAATGTCAAAGTGGATGAAAGTAATCAAAGAAAAGCGAGATCTTTTTGATATGACTTAGATGATCAGGGTTTTAGTACTAATTAGGGAATGCAATCACAAAATCAAAATCAAAATCAAATTGTTCACGTGAATCAATATAAAGTAGTCATTGTAGATGATGAAGAAGAAGAAACAAAAGAATTAGGAATTCATGCTAATCCTAAGACTCCAAGGTATGTGATTTTGAATCATTTAGAGAATCATATAATAGGTGACAAGAATGTGTTCAAACTAGAAGGAGACTTGTAGAAGATAGAGTTGAATATTGTGTGATTTCAAAGATTGAACCTAAATATGTGAATGAAGCCTATAAAGATGAACATTGGTAAAAGATATGGAAGAAGAATTAGATCAGATTGAGAAGAATAAGACATGGATTTTAGTTCCCATACCTAAGGACAAGAATGTGATAGGTGCTAAATTGGTTTTTAGAAACAATTTGAATGAAGGTGGTGAAGTAATCAGGAATAAGGCAAAACTTATTTGCAAAGGTTATTCATAGATGGAAGGTATTGATTTTGAGGAGACTCTTTCTCCTGCTGCTAGAATTGAAGCTATTAGATTATTTATTACTTTTGCAGCTTACACAAATTTTAAGGCTTATCAGATGGATGTCAAGTCTATGTTTTTTAATGATGAGTTGGAATAATTTTATGTTAAGAAGTCAGATGGATTTACATTGAGTGATCAGAGAAATATAATTTACCAATTGAAGAAAGATTTGTATGGATTGAAGCAATCCCCTAGAGCCTAGTATGCAAGATTGGATGAGTATCTATTGAAGCTTGGTTTTAACAAAGGTACCATTGATAGTAACTTATACTTCAAGATTGACCATGCTAATATTCTGATTATTGAAGTATTTGTTGATGACATCATTTTTGGTGGGAATGATAAGTTAAGCAAAGAGTTTTATGATGAAATAAAAAAATAATTTGAGATGTCTATGATTGAAGAGATGAAATTATTTATTGGTCTGCAAATTACTTAATAAAAAGGAATATTTATATCTAAGTCCAAGTATGTGAAATAAATGTTGAAGAAATTTGGAATGGAAGATTCTAAACTAGTCAATACTCCTATGGTGACCAGATGCAAGTTTATAAAGGATGATGATTCTCCTAAAGAAAATCAGACAAGATTCATATCAATGATTGGTGGATTGTTATATTTGACTTAGACTAGACCTGATATTATTAATGTTGTTTGTGTTGTTTCTAGATTGCAAGAAGATCCTAAAGAATCTCATGTTGTGGCTATTAAAATTCTATTCAAATATTTGAAAGGGAGAGTTGACTATGGTTTATGGTATTCTAAAGATGATGATTTTAATTTGAGTACTTTTACTGATGCTGATTGGGTAGGTAATGTGGATGGAAAAAAGAGTACAAGTGGTGGTGCATTTTTCTTGGAAAAGAGATTGATTTCATGGTCAAGAGAAAAGGAAAATTGTTCTTCACAATATACTATAGAGGCAGAATATGTTGTTGCTGCTATCAATTGTATGCAAGTGATTTAGATAAAACAAATGTTGAGAGATATCAAAATTGAGTATGATGAACCTATTTATAACTACTGTAATAATTCAAGTACAATTAACATTTCTAAGAATTTAGTACTACATTCAAAGATAAAGCATACATCTATAGAGTTTTAATTTTTGAGAGAGAAGGTTAATGAGAAGGAAGTTGGATTAGAGTATGTTCCTATGAAGGAAAAAATTATAGATATCTTCACTAAGCCATTTCCTAAGGATACTTTAGAGTATCTTAGAGGTAAGTTAGGAGTGCTTACCCCTCCTGATCAGAACTGAGGTGCATTGAAGTGTATCAGTCCAATGTAATTAACATAAATATCTTGTGATCTAGATTGGTGTTTGGTGGCTACTATTGAGGGGGAGTAGTTAGCCTTGCGTTGTGTGAGTTAGATGTTCAAATCTATATTCAAGTTTTTGGCCTCTATGGTTAAGTGCATATATGTTCCTTTTCCATTGATGTCAAATGGGGAGAGATAGTCATGTGAAAAACAAAGGAAGAAAAAAAAGGAAGAGATAGTAAAAAAACAGGGAGAAAATTTCAGTATTGGGGTGAGATTCTGCCAAGGGAGAAATAGTCAGTATGAGAGACATTGTAGAGAGAATTTGAAAGATATCTTGGATATTATTGGTAGTACTGTTAATTTGATTTCTTTGTGCATTGATTTTTTTTCACATCATACGTTGTCATCAATACCAAAGGGGGAGATTTTTGGAATATTATGCATATGTGTGCTGATACTGATGTTTTGTCAATGATGTCAACGTATTTCTACTATTTGAGATAGTGCTCCTATGATATTTAGTGAGATGTTTGGTCCGGTGTAGCTACTGTATTGAATATACAAATCTATTGATGGAAAAATTGTGCTGGGGGATATTTTATTTGATTTAGGTCAACTTACAGAGGTTCGGATGATGATTTGAGTGAGTTATTGATTTTTATGTTGAGATTGATATTTTTGGATGTTTAGTGGTGAGAGTGTTTCAATTTTTGGCTTGGTATGGTTAGACATTGCAATATTTTCATATGTGGATCTATGTGGAATTTTTGGGACATTTATGTGTATCCTCAACTAAATTGGTTAATGATTTGGAACCTAAAAACAAATTGTCTTGGTTGATTGATCTTATTTTTGTGTTCTTGAGGTTCAGTTTAGAGATACCAATGATTTCAAAGATTTAAGTTAATGTGGATATTCCAGAGGTAATTCATGATGCTTGTAGATGTTTTTAGATCACACTCCTATTGTTTTGTTGGTTCACATTGATTAGTGTGATCACATTTGATGATTTTCTTGATGAGATCATTTTCTTCACGTTCTTGGCTAACTCAATGATGTAGCATGTTGTGAATGTTTGAGGCCTGATTATTATATGATTAATGTGTTTGAGGATGAAGTTAATGATTTGAGTTATGTATTAGGTGACATGGGTTGGTTTTCATTAGATATTGTATGTGTATGATTGTAATTTTGTAATTTAGGTTCTTGCCTGACCTTGAAGAAATAAGTTGATGAATTATATAAATGTAATGATCTTGTGATCATGTATGTATGTGAGAGTATATGTAAGAGTGGGTCTGATCGGAAGTGTGCGAGAGGTGTGAGTGGAATCTGAAACTGAGGTAGAGATCTGGTTTAGAAAACAAAGTTTTATTTGTACTTCAATGGAACTAATCTAGGCATGTTGAAGATGCTATTATCCAGTTCATGACTTATGGATTGTTGTCCACTATGGATTGTATTCCATGATTATTTTAATGTAGTGAACCTTCCAAAGGGTTGTATCCCTTCTTGTATTTGAGAAGTGAGCTCTAGGAAGCGTGTCTGAATGCATGTGCATTCTCATTGCAATACCTTTAACATGGTCTAGTGATTTTAAAAAAGTATATCATCTTGTGGGTTCATCCCCACCACGATTTTTCCCTTGAATGGGTTTTCCACATAAAAAATCTTGGTGTTATGTGCTCTTGATGTGTTGTGGATCTATGCTTTATAATTCATTAATCAAATCTAAAGTTTAAGGTTAAGCATTTGAAGTGTTGGTCACAATTGATTCACCATCCACCCCTTAGTTTTGTGCTGCCTTATTTCTATCAAGTTGAACAATCACACCATTCTAAATCCAAAAGATGTAACCATTATAATATTTCAATGTATGTGTAAAAGGGAAACCATAGATTGAGAGGCAAGTGGGATCACCATGTAAACAATATTGAATAAAAACTTATGAAAAGAATGCCTTCCTTTTATTGTGTAATAAAATGTTATTGAATTCCTTTTGATATTCAGTTTCATCTATTATTTTGGTTATAGTAACCAAGGGTTGTTCAGATATTTTGTGTACATTGTAATTATATTATTTATTTTTGTCTTTAATATCAAGGGTTTTTTAGATTGATCAAAGAGGTCTTTGTCTTTGAATGATTATTGTGCTTGATTCTCTCAAGGAGAGATTTAAATACTTGTGGAACGATGATAGTAATAAAGATAAATCATTAAGTATAAGGGGATGAATAGTTGATAGATTCATATTAGGTGTGAGGTTAAAAATTATCTAATAGAGAAACATAAGGATTGTCACAAGGAATTAACCTAACTCTATTTCCCAAATAGAAGGAAGGAACTGGTATATTAAATACATATATAAAACATCTTTTTCTTTTCTTTCAATTTTTAGATTAGGATTAGAAGAGTTCACAGTTGTATAGTAATATATCTCACATTAAGTTAATCAAACCACAATTTTCCTGAATTAGTTTCTAGCTATACCGGTCTAGGCTAGGAAAAGCCTAAAGTGTAGGGGAATCATTATAAATCCTATCAATTGTGTTGGAATTAATGGGAAGTGTGTACTGAGAGGGGAGGGGTGAATCAGTACCTCTAAAAATTTTGTATGCTTTAATCAATTTGTTGGAACCCAGATTTTCAAGCTGATTTAAATGGCTAAGGTTTATATCTTAACCATCGATGACATCACTAATCTAGTTGCAGTCACTTTTTCTCTGAATGATTTTAGGGTTTACTTGAAATTCTTCTGACTTTGTGACTACATAGTCGCTTTATCTCATAGTGGGAAACCCTAAGTCATTGGCGCGGTTACCATTTCCTTTTGTCAGAGTATTACATGATATATCAAGGGTTAAGTGAATAGTCTCGAGACTATGAGACTACATAGTCGTGAAGTCTCCTAATTGGACCAAGAGTTAAGCCTCGATCAAAGTTTTGCCAGAATCTAAATAAGCACTAACAGATGAATGAAAAGGTTACATGTGGCACTAAGTGGGCCTGGGTATTATCTCCTTAGTCGCTGAGTCTTCAAATATTTTGGTGACCTCATTATAAATTATGAGATTAGATATCGATCATAGATGATAGTGAAGATCTAACGATAGTCATTTTTATCTCTTGATAAACCCTGAGTGAGCAAAATCATTTGGCGATCTTGAGACCAATGCAAATGGGTAACCACAGGTGTCACTTCGGTTTGCGATGAGTTAAGTCAATATCACTTCAGTCTTCAGATCTCATCATTAAACCAAGGGTAAAGGAAATCTAAAGAGATAAAGAGACTTAATAGTTACAGAGTCGCTGGATTAGAGCAGGGTTAAAGTTGGACAATATTCAAACTGTGTCGATCTATGATCAACACCCTATCATAAATAAGAAGATGCCATATGTCAAAGACATTCGATAATTAGAAAATTCAAAGGGCCTAAGTGGTGGATGACTAGGATATATCTCTTTTGTCTCATATGTCTCATTAATATTATGTTATCATGTATATCAACTTAGGGTTTCGAACGAGAATTTGATAAGTCGACATAGGTTTTCTACAGGGTTTTATAAGGAAATAAAGAAGATGGATTGTCCAGAATGAAAATATGGAAGATACACAAACATGCATACGTATATTTCAAAGCTATGCAGAGGATTTAAAGTTGCCAAAGATATATTTTGAGTGAAGATAAACTGATTATTATTATCTGTTATCAGATAATTATGTTTAATGGATGAATTATCATTCATATTTGTAATTTCTTGGCTATTCAGTTGTGGTCCTAGGAATAGGATTAGTTAGAAATGAACCATTGCAATTATTTAAATCTTGTTTCACATCCTTTCAAACACATATAAATAAGGGTACCAAGAACATTGCAAAGGGATATCTCCAAGACATTCTGAATGGATATTTTTTTATTTCAGATAAGTTTTAGTGGTCAATCACAACTAGGCATGAATTCTTGTGTAACCATTTTTCAGTAATCAATAAAGATAAGTGTTTTCTGTCTATGATCTTTAAGTTTTAGTTCCATTCAATTAGTCCTTATAATTATTGAAGTAAGTTCAATAGATACCTTTGAGTTTCTTGTGCAAGAGATTCATTGTTTTATATCTTTTTTTGATCATCAGGAAGCTGTGAATACTTAAATTATTTCCAACTTCTTGTTCATTTGACCTACCAACCATAGGAGTTAAATTCATCTGAACTAATATAGATATAGCATAAACCTTATCTCTCTGTGCATCCAAAGCAGTCAAATAGTTGATAGTTTGATATTGTCTTGTGGAGTTGTACATAGGATTGGATGATTGAATTGATTCTATTGCCCATATTGATAAAGGCACTGATCTAAGTTGTTATTGAGGATAGTCACTTGGTTTATTGTTTCATGTTGTTGAAAGATTCTAAGACTTCATTCATATATATATATATAAAACATTCTATTGCTCTGATAATATTTGCAGTTTTTGCAGTTATAATCAGTTTGTTACCCTTCAAGGTATGTTTTACTACTTGTGAAGGAAGATTTCAATTATCATCATCTGCTATAAAAAGCCTTGGCATACAAGGTAAAGGTCCACCAGCCTAGGTCCTGCAAAGCCTAAATTGCAGAGCTTTTAACTTTCCCCCAAAGGTTAACCTATTAATTGGCCAAGTCAAGAGGATTTCCCAAGATTGGATAGGGATAATCCATAGGATTTCCAATCTGCTGATTTGAGTACCAAAAGATTGGAGACTCTGCTGTGGATCAGAATCCAGAAGACCAGTGAAAGTGATTTTCCTTCTGACAAAGGAGGTGGTGACTCTACCAATCAAGATTGAAAGAATTCATGTTGGGTAGGAGATATTTGAATCTAGACCAATTTGAATTAGACTTGCAGAAAATTTTGAAGAAAAGTAAGCAAGAAATTGCTGAGAAGATGAACATTGGACATAGAAGGTTTCCTGATAGGGAGTCTACTGGTTTCAATTCTACAAATAACCATAATTTAGAAGAATTTGTAAATCCTTTTGGTTATGAGGATGATTCTAGTTCAACCCATGAAATAGAAGAAGAGTATGATGAGGAAGATGATTTCCTTTATGCCACATTGAGCAAGTTAACTGAATATGGAAAGAAAAATCCAAAAATGCTAAAGGCCATGAAAAGATTATCTGATGGATCCTTAGAAAATTTGGAAATAAGGAGAAGTGAATTGGAATCTATATCTGAAGAGGAAGGGGAAAATGAGGCACCACAAGGAAATAGACCACTAATATACAATCCTCCTCATATACAGAATAGAGAACCAATTTTCAACAATGATCACAAAAATCCATTGTTTGAACCCAGTGATGGAGGTAGATTTGTAAGAAGTCATAATAAAAATGAAAGGAATGATTATTGGAGGAAACCAAGAAATAATGACTGAGGTAACCATGACCAAGGTAACCCAAGAAAACAAAGAAGGGAGGATGGTCATAGAAACATACATAACCATCAAGGCCAAAATCATCAAGACAGAAATCATCAGAATTTCAGAGGCCGCCATGGAAATCAACATGAAATGGGACATTAGAGAAGAGCTTCCATGGTGGTGGAAAGATATAGACAACTTGACTTTGTTGGAATAGTTGGGTACCCTAATGACATATCAAAATATTTGAGGAAATCTATTCCAAGTTTCTCAGGAAATGGAGTAGAATTTGCAGAGCAACATACAATAAACTTGAAAAATACTATTAAAGAGCTGGATGGGAGTCATGAAGATGTGTTCATGAAGATAATTTTCCAATCACTGACTAAAGATGCTATAGAATGGTATAGAGCGTTGCTTCCTTACTCTACTTGTCATTTCCACCAAAAATAATATCATCCAAAAAGACTTCAATAATAAAAAATTTATCATGATAAATTTTGAAGTACAAATTACTATCAGCAGTACCTTTACTGAAACCAAGTGTCAGTAAATACTTATCCAACCTTACATACTAGGATCTAGGTTCTTTTTTCAATCCATAAATTATGTTCTCTAATATACACACCATTTCATATTCACCGCTCAAAGGAAAACTAATCGGCTGCTCAATGTAAACTTCCTCTTCCAATTCTCCATTCAAGAATGCAAAATTAACATCCATTTGATATACCTTCAAATCTCTATAAGTAGAATATGCAAGAAACATCCTAACAAATTCAATTATAGCAGTAGGAGGAAAGTTCTCCTCAAATTAAATACCTTTTATTTGTGAGTATCCCTTGCAAACAAGTTTGGATTTATTCCAAACCACTTCACCTTCTTCATTCAATTTGTTTCTGAATTCTCATTTAGTACCGATCACATTCTTGTCTATAGGTCTAGGAACAAGAATCCATGTTTTATTCTTCTCAAATTTTTCCAATTATTTTTCCATCACTTTAACCTAAATTTCATCTTTACATACTTAATCAACATCTTTAGGTTCAATCTTAGAAATCAAACAAATTTCACTTCTAGCAATTATTCCTCTAGTCTGTACACCAAGATTCTTGTTACCAATGATCTAATTTTATGAATGATTTAACTTTACATACTTGGGATTCTTTGGATTTTACCTTGCAGTGGACTCTTGTGTTTCCACTTCTTCCTCATTTGCAACTTCTTCATTCTCTATTGATCCATTTTGATTCCAATTTTGATTCTATGCTTGCACAATCTGATTGTCTTCTTCATCATTTGATTCATATCTCCAAGATCTGATCTATTTCTAATAAGTCTCATCAACTCTAAAATTTTACATTTCAATTACTTTCTTCAACCTCTGATTATGATATTTATATTCTTTTCTTTCTATAGAATAACCAAGAAATATTCCCTAATTACATCTAGGATCAAACTTCCCTAGGTCTTCATCTCTTCTAATATAACATTAGCTTCCAAATATTCTAAAATAATTCATTATAGGAATATGACCATACCAAAGTTTATAAGGTGTCTTACTGGCTCCTTGTTTGATTTGAACTCAGTTCAATGTGTATATTGAAATGCTAACAAATTCTCTCCAATAGATCTACGAAACTTCTCCTTCAATCATCATAGTTCTAGTAGCGTCTAGAATAAATCTATTTATTCTTTCTATAGTTCCATCTTGTTGTGGGTTTCATAGATCAAAAATCTATGTTTTCATTCCATGTTCTTTACACAGTGTTAAACTCAATAGAAGTAAATCAAACATCTATGTTTTCATTCCATGTTCTTTACACAGTGTTAAACTCAATAGAAGTAAACTCACCACCTATGTCTGATCTCAAACATTTCAACTTCAATCCTATTTCAATATTAACCATAGCTTTAAAAATATTGAATTTTTCAAAGGCTTTATAATTCTCTTTCAAAAATGTGCCCCACATCATTCTATAATAATCATCAATGAATAGTTATTCCTAAGGAAATATCAATTCTAGAGCTTCTAATAATATTGCACATTCCATCCTTGAATTATAAGTTGTAACCTTTATCAACTAGATTCCAAAGACTCAAAAGATTATATTTGAAACCTTCAACATATAGAACATCTTCAGTGTTATTCTTTCCATCAAGAGTAATATAACCTTTCCCTATGATCATATAGCAAGGACTGTCATCACCAAATCTAACAACACCATCATCATACCTTTCCAATTTCATAAAAAATGTCTTTCAATCATGTGTTGTGAACATCCATAGTCATTAACCCATTTATCCTTCTTATCCACATATGAAATAAAGGCTTTCTCTTCATTCACAAAACTAGGATATGCATCTTTGATAGAAATAAACACAATTTCATCTTCACTCTTTTCAGATTCATCATCAGTCACACCTTCATCAGCAACATAATAATACTTCTTCTTATATTTAGACTTGAATATTTTAGGCTTGTACTTAGGTTCCTTATCTTAACATCTTGAGGAAATATGACCAATCTTACTAGACACAAAACATTTCAAAGGTAACTTTCCTTAATACTTACCAAATCCCTTAGGTAGTCTCCTTTCTTCTTCTTCTTCTTCTTCTTCTTCAATATTTTCCCATTCCTTACCATATCTAAATACATAATGAGATGAAATTTCTCTAGAATCATATATTTTCTTATCCTTATAAATATTATCTTTAAATTTAGTTCCAACTTTAATAATACTATCTTCAAATTCTCTCATTTCAAAAGCAGATAACTTACCATCAATGTATCTCTTGTTGTAGGTGTTGCAGTTCTGATTTTGTTAATAGCAGAAACTTTGTGATTGTAAGGAGGAAAGGATATTATAATCTTGGAAATAATTTCTTCTTCATCCAAGGTTCCACCAGTGCATCTAATTGCACAAACAATTTTGGTGACCTTATTCACATAGGAGCTAATGTTCTCATATTCTCTCATCTTCAATCCTTCATATTTTCCTTTTAGACTGTGCAACTTATCTTTCTTCACAAATGTATCTCCTTCATGTAATGTCTTTAATTTTTTAAATAGTTGATGTGGAATCTCTAATCTGACCACATTTATATATTTTGCATCTAAAAGGGCACTCAATAAGGCTTTTTTCTCTTACATTTTACTCAGATTATTTCTTCTCATCAAGAGTCACAGTAGAGAGATTTGTAGGAGGACTTTCGTTCATCTTTGTAACATCCCAATATTCTTCACTAATACATATCAAGTGTTTAATCATCTAATCCTTCTATATATCATAGTTTTTTCCATGAAATCTCAAACTCGCTTTCTTAAAGGTCAACATCTCGAATCTCCTCAAGTAGTTAATCTTCAAAAAGAGGACACTAGCTTTGATACTAATTGTTAGAATTAATTTAGCACACACAACTGAGAGAGGGGGGTGAATCAGTTGTATCCCAAATATCAAGAAATTTAACCAAATTACCAACTTAATCTCTAATCCAAAAGATAAACATGAAATCAATAAAATATCACAGTAATAAACACCTAAGACCAATATTTTTTATGTGGAAACCTTGTTAGGGGAAAAACTACGGTGGGGATCAAAACCACAAGATGAATGTACTCAGTTAAAATCACTATACCCTATTAGGATTATTATAAAGGGGAATTCACATGCATTCAGGAACATTGCCTAGAGCTCACTTCTCAAATACAACAAGGGCTTCAACCCAAAGGAAGGTACACTACCTTACAAAAATCTTTGTTCACAAATAATAAAGGACATATTGTCCAAGTGGTGCAGGAGCACCTTGGAAAACTCCCAATGCTTAATCAATTTTGGCTTTTAACTAAATCTATCCAAGTGAGTGTTTTTAATTTTGACTTTAGAAGGTCTTGCAAGGTGTGTGTGACTAAATGGACTAGTAATTAGTACTAATCCAATCTAGTTTAGTTAGTTTTGGCTTAAATGCTTGTTTTGGCTTAGATTAGGGAAAATGAGTCTAAATGTATCCTAGACCTAGAGGAGAAGTGTAAAGTGCCTAAAAAGTCTTTAATGATGTGTATTCATCAAATGAACAAGGATAGAGGTCCTAAAAGTTAGTTATGAGCATTTATGCAAAAGATGCTAAATGTTGTCATGACAACATTTTGCAAGATTGCAAATGTTGCATGCAACATAGACAAATTTTTTATTCTTTTGAAATGGATGAAGGAAATCAATGATAGTGACCTAAAATTATGGGAGAGGCATCTTAAGATACTCCAAGGCTCATTTCCTGAGAGAGGATAATTGTAATCAAGTTTTTGAATAGCAATAGAACTCTGGTTTTTGGTTTTCTTCATAAGTTGAAGTATTTTGAGTTAATGAGTGCTTTAATGGATTGAACTAACAAATATAATGTTGTATTTGTGTTCAGTAGGAATTTTAAACAATTTTTTTGTTTAGTGATCAAGTTTCCTAGAGTAGATTAGATTGCTTTTGTAAATTATTTAGGAACTAGCATAGTTGTTGGGGTAGACAGAGTAGTTTTTAGTTCCATGGCTTCCCCAGAGAATCCAATTGTGGGAAAATTTTGGTTGTGGATGAATATGTTATAGGAGCCTATGTAAAGTGTAAATATTCTATGAGAAGTTTCAAGGAGTCTAGTAGCTATTTTTAAAGTTATGCCTTAGGCGAGAAAGGCATGTCCAGCTAGGTGTGTAACATAGAAAGATTTGGGTGCCATTGAAAGGGTATGTTTGGGAGAAGAAAAAAAAGTGTAGGTTTGGAAGAATCAGCGTCTAATAAAACCCTATCTATGAGTTGAGGTCCTTACCAATCCATCTGGATAGATTTCTAGATATCAATCAGATGACTGTAACCAATGCACAAAAATAGCCCTATTTGACCTATATTTCAGGACAGTAGTGTATGGAGAACTTAGGGATCTAAGACTTTGAAAATATCTAAGGTCTTGGAAAAGGGTGTCTGAATCCTAAGTTTATTTTTAGGGTTGTTTGAGAATTTTGAGTAAGAATACAGAAAAACCCTCTAGATAGGGCTAATTGGGCCACTAGGCCTATTAGGACCAAAAGTAGTGTGAATTTGGAAATCAATTGTTTTGAGTTTAAAGACACATTCAAATGGGATTGATAGGATGTCAAATGGATGTCTTAGTGATGAAAATATCCATTGTAGCATTGATGAGAAAATTTTGAGCAATTTGAGCTTGGAATCTGCCAAGAAGAGAGTATAGTGACAAGGAGTAATTTCAATGTTGGAAATCCTTCAAGGTTAAGCACAAGGGAACTAACTCATACAATGGACTTAGAATAGTATTAGACTTGGAGACTTGAGAATCTTAGGGTTCTAGAAGAGAAATAGGAATCCTAAGTAGACTAGGACAAGTAGAGTCCTAAATTGAGCAAGTGCAAAGCAAACCTTGGAGCACTTCCATCACCACACTCATGAACTGATAAACAACATCTCTTATATGCCAAAATAGTTCCAATTAAGTACATCAAATCCCTGCCTCAATTTCAGATTCCACTCATACCTCTTTTCTCATCATCCATACATCTCTCTAACACACATTCACAATTTCACAATCACAAATGACATAAATTAATCTCAACTAGGTCAGCCAGGGACTCAATTATAAAATATTAATTTAATACAACATACTCAATGTGATCCATTTAATTTCATCTATTAATACATAGAAATGACCCATAACAACATCCTCAAACATGCTCCAAATCCATAAATCATGCCATAATCCTTCACAACATGCTACGCCACCAAGTTGATAAGGAACAATTAAGAATATCAACATGCCACATGAGAATCTTCAATTATGATCACATAATCCTATGTGATCCAGCAAAATGAATAGGAAATGATCAAGAAACATCAAAAATAAACATGAAATACTATGACATCAACATGAACAACTTTGTCTTCACAAATCAAAGTTATCTCTGCACTTCTCATTAGGAACACTAATCAACAACCACTACCACAAAAGAAAAATATATTTTCAGCATCCAAGTCATTAACCACTCGAGCTGAGGACACACATCCATGTCTTGAACTCACCACCAGATTAGCAAAAAATACTATTGCATAACCGATCCAATAATTGAAATATTTTCTTAGAGTAAACAACCAAAATACTACACTCTGATAAATACTTCACAGCTCACTCAAATCCTTATGAAAACCTCTTCCACTTGAACAATATCAAGTACAAACATCAATAAAACTCTCTATACATTTACAACATTTGATATTCAATATAGTAGTTGTACCAAAAAAATTATATTACTAAACATCATAGGAACATTGTCACCAACAATAGGAATATGTTAACATCAATGATAGAACATTAATGCCATCACATATATGCACAATCTCAAAACAATCCACTATCTCTTCTTATTTTCCTTTATGGGGGCTATTTCACTATCTTATCTCATCTACCTTTGTTGGGGCTAATATACTATCTTATATTAGTTTTCTTTATGGGGACCAATTCACCATCTTACCTTATCCACCTTTTGGGGGGCCAATCCTCTATCTCATCAAATCTCACCTTATTGTATTCCAATCTAGATTTTGTTATGTGTACCAGCATGATCTAAGTCACCCTACCACATGCCTATCTATATTTTTCTACATTTTTCCGCACATATCTAAGCTTCCCTATCATGTGAGTATCTAGATTTGTTTACTCACATTAGTGCACTATCAAAATCACCCTATCATGTGGCTATGTATTATAACACAAATTGCTACCATACTAGTGTAATCTCCTCAAAGGCTCTCTTTCATCTCAAAGTTGGTTTTATAGAGTATATTTTTTCATAGTTCCTTTCCTCCTCAGTAGGGTTGGTTCTACTAGTCATGATCATCTTCATTACCCCAACTAATAGAACAAGATAGCATCTATTCATGTGTTGTCTCTTCAAAATTGGTTGTTTCCATGTCTTTCTGGTGCATTCTTACTTGAATTGACCATTCCTAAAATTCATCTCACCTTGTTTAGAATTCCTATATGTGTTGTTTCTTGTATTTTGGGGACAACACATTATGTTAAGACAACCTTGTACATCGAGGTCTCTTTAAAATTGCAGACCCAAAAAATTTAGTTTGTCTATTGTGTGTTATTCTTATTTTCTCCAACTCCTTGGCTTTGTGGCTTTCACATTCTAACCTTTTGTTCTTGTACAATTTTTTATTCCTAATGCATCTATTTTGTAGGTATTCCCTCTAGGGGCATGCTTACTTGGTTTGAAGATTGTCTGGTTCCTCTATAGTATCCTTTTTCCATCATCATGTTATTTTTTTTAGTAGATATCATTTAGTGTGCATATTCATTTAGAACCATTACCCTAATAAAATAGGAGCAAAATATAAAGTTGAAAATTGCACACCCCCATTGATATTTAGACTAAACTTTTGTAGCCACTCTATTTTCCATTCCTATAGCATTTGAGTAGGTCCATTTGAGCCCTTGCATCAACGTTTTCCCTCTTAGGATGCTCAAGGTAATTTTTAGCATCTGTATTTTAACGTCACCTTTGGATGAGTCGTGTGTCGTCTTTCCCCCCTATCATTTATTAGTGTGATTCATCTGGATGCAAGCACATTACATGGATGTACACATGTCATGAATTTTTCCTACAAAATCATAACATTCAAATGTTAGTCCTCAACATGGTTTCCACTTCTCACCTCCCTTGATCAGTGGAAATGGATCAAAATATTCTAGAACGGTCCATAAACCTCTTTTTGTGTCTTTTATCCTTATTAAATTGATCTTGTTGTTTCATTCAAGCTCTCTAAGTTCTCTTTGGGTTCTTGCATCTAAAATCTCTCACATTGTCATAGCTTTCACATATTTCTCTTACACTCTCTTACTTTCTCACTTGCTACAATAATCTATTACAATAATATTCATAGCTCTCTTATGTTTCTAAAGAAAATTTGGTAATATCTTTCTATTTGTATTGCATCTTTGAACTTCTTGGGATTTATCACATCCTTGCCTATTAATAATATCATGCAATAGGAGTTTTCCTCCACTAACTAGGGTTTTTTTTTGTCTTCATATCTCACATCATAGGGGTTTTCCTTTATTAGCAGGGTTTACTGGAGATATTCAAATGCATGAAGGTTGTCTAGAGTATAAAACTAGGTTTTTATAAGATTCTAGGTATTTTCCAATTTTGGTCAGTATAGGACTATAGTGTGTCATGAAAACATCTATGCACTCAATAGGCCTATCTGATTGAGATGCTTTGATTTGGGCTAAAACCTCCTTATCATTTGATATTTCTATTTTTGTAATCAAAATATCCTTTTTATTTATCTATAAATAGATATCTTCGCTAATTCATCTAGTTTGGAGGTATATGAATGTGTGTTGTGAAACTAACTCTCAAAGGAATATGGTTTCCTTTATGTAGGGTCAATTTTACTCCACTACACATAGATATCAGATTCTTTAATAGATGCATATACTATTGGACAATTTCAAATCTGGATTTGTCATTTTCCATAAAATATATGTAATTGTGTTTGTTTGAATCAGTGTCGTGCAAAAGCTCAAAATTTCTCTAAAATCATTAAAATATGGGTTGCTTCACATTAGGTTCAACAAATGTAATGGGGGGAAATAGAATCATGGGAAATACTTGTAAAGATATTAGTAGACTCAACTATGAAGTTTCATTCTATGTAATAATTCCAACTCATTGAAGAAAAATATGACAACACAATCATCAATTGCATAAATAATGAATAGTCAAATAACAAACAAATTAAAGAAGATATCACCATAATATTTCTTATTTCTCTGTTATTTGTGCTTTAATTTTTTATATTTGCACCTTCAACTATCGATAACACAAAATTTCAAAAATGTGGTTAGAGAAATAATGAAGAATGACCTTAATTTTATAGACTTTTGGATTCGAATGGATGATTTAGATTAGTAGATATTGATTGATGATGAATGGCCAAGATTAATTGAGTTTGAATTGATTGGATAGGTAACTAAGACTAATTGATATTTTATTGATTTCATGAAAGGATTGATTGATGAGTTAGCCTGGTTGATTAATAGATGAGTAGTTACATGACAATAGTCTTAATAAATAAGTGAATTGACAAATTAGAAGACTGGTTTGATTTTAGGTGTCTACAGGAAGTTGTTCCACTACTTAACTTCCTTAAACTAAATCATATGTATTGTTCATATGGAAAATTTGAGACTCACTAGAGTTAATTTGAGTTTTGATTGGCTTGTTTGACTCTGACCATTTTAGACTATATTTGAAAAAACTAATATTATTCTTTACACATATTATTACTCTCCTCAAATTATCTTGTTGTTTCACACAAGCATCAGTGCACATGTTAATTATCTCAACCTTCCTCTAATAATTTATCCTTTTTATAGCCTATTATTTTTCTTTCTTCTTCAAGTGAATGTAATGATATCTAAATGAATACATCAATAATTAAAACTATTGTTCAAGGGAAAGGGAGCCATCAATGTGAATCTTTGTTAAAACATCATAAAATATCTTTACAGCATCATCAACTATACTAGTTTTTTTTTCAATTTATCTTTCTCAAGAAAATAGGAAATCACAATAGACTTAAAATTTTTCTAAGTGCTCAAAAGGTCTTTAAGGGAATATAACCCTCTAGGAGAAGCCTCCTACTTCTATTCAGATATATCATGTATTCTTTTCTTCCATGGTGCCACTTTTGTCAACATCTATCAAATCAATCACATAATCCTTGCTAGCCTTCTCCAGAGGATGAGTCTCTATTAGAGAAATATTAATACGGACTTCCTTTATTTCCTTTATTATTTGGGTAGTATATTATTTAGTTTATCTCTTTATTTTTTTCTATCCCTTCTCTAGTCTCTTACATAAGTATATTAACTCTCTGATTTATTCTCAATTCCTAAGACAATGTAAATATAACCTTATCATTCTCTTTCTTGGACAACATGCTTCCATACTCTAAAATGAAAGGTTTTTGATTTTTTTCCTCAAGCTTAACTACTTCAATCCTTATATTAGTTAACATATTTGCAAGATTTTCTACAAATTCCTCCAAGATGTCATCCTATGTGTGCTCATTTCTTGACATGTCCATTATAATGGTCTATGTTAGTTATTTTCTTGCAATCTCCTTTCTTGGATGAGACTCTAAGACCACATTGTTGGATTGCAAACCTAGGTCACAAACTCAACATCCTCAGTAGAAAGGATACAAGAGAAAGATAACTTTGCCAAGGTTCAAAGACCTTCTACACTTTGAGTTCCACATCACTCAGGTGGGTACTACCTAATTTGAACACACATAACTCCTTTGTGATAAACCATAGCTTGCAAATACATAACTGTGGAATAGCTTTCAAACCTATAGGTAACATGTACCTCAGTGTTTTACCAAATCTAATGCAATATCCCACTTGCATAGAGTATGTCTGAAAAATATAACTATCCTAACTCTTATCAACATGAAGGGAAAATGATTTTCATTTATGATTTGATTAATGGATCCCTAAAACACCCTAGATCTCTCATATACTAGTGCCTTATCCAATGGGAAACAAATTCAAACATAACATTGCAAATAAGATTATGAATAAATAATACATCACAGTCTAATATGTCTAATTCCTTACACCAAACATACCTACATTAATAAATCTCTACTTGTGAATCCACCTGTGTATTCCAACATGCAATTACCTAATCAAAGTATTTAACTCTCCCTTTGGAAGAGACCCTAGAATAGAAAATACATTAATTATCATCCACTACAAGACAATTTGGCATACCCTTGATACCCCAACTCATACATATCTGAAGACAATTCCTAAAACATAGCCATCCTTTAAATCACTCCATTTCTGATCAACAATGGACAAAACCAAAAAACCCTTGATGAATTAGTCTCTATGATTTTGAAATCAAATGGAGACAACTTGATAAAAAAACAACTGCACTGAAATTTCATTCATAAAAATTTCTATTACAATGATGTCCTTCTCTGGGACCAGAAAGAAACCAAGAACACCCTATATAAAGAGAAAGGGTAGAAATATTTACAGAGGAACCACACTTGGAAACTGCTCTGAATTCTTGTAGAGAAATAAGAACCCTCACAATAGGGAAAAGAAGGGCATCTAAAGAAGAAGGAAAACCTAAAATGATATCTAATTGACATCTATCCCTTTGGATCTAATTCATACTTATCCTTATTTCTCCATTGACTTGATCTTTCTTTAAAAGATCTGATATACAATTTGATCTGCACAACCACTTTCTTGAAAACATTAACTCAAAAAATATAGGAAGTGGACTAGGGTTACAAAATATATACAAATATGATTAAAAAAACCCTAACACCACCACATGACAAAAATATAACCATAATCAATCAAAAAACTATCCACCAGCACTCTACAGCCTCAATAAATCGACCCAAAAGATCAATTTTAACATTAAATAGTTTTGTGATTTGGTAGGCAGAGCCATCACCTAGAAATATATTTAAATATCCAGTTCTAACGGCTACAGGTGTTGTGAATATCCCAATCAATGACCCAAATTCAAACATTTATACACTTTAAAACATAGTCGTCGATCAACCTTTTAAAAACCCAAGTATCAAGTTAAAAATATTACTTGAGCCCGATCAGCTTCCATTGACCTCCACATGGCACCTCCCCATTGGGCCTTAGAACCACATGTCCCTTACCTTTTTGCATAGTCCCCACGCTCCTTATCATTGACCTGGATGCATGATGAACTACAACTATTTAAATGTTTGAAAATGATAAGTTGATGATCACCGAGCTGCATAAATGAATGCAAGACATTAAATCAATTAATGTATTATATTTTCATTGATGTCAACTTTATATGTTTTGATTGGTCATAACCTTGAAGAGCTGAAGAGACATAGTTTATGTGGTTGGTAAAACATAAAATTTCAGTATACACCAAGTGATAGTAAACATCGAGGGACAGTGCACACCGACAGACAATGAACACCAAGCAGTTCACAGTGTATACCGAGCACCGCAGTAACTGAGCAAGTGGTTACTAAGCAAGAGATATTTCCTAAGAATAACTAGAGTGGTCATTGAGCTAACTGAAGTTGTTACCGAGCGTAACTAAAGTCAATGACCAAGCTAACTGAAGTTGATCACTGATCAGAGTTGAAGATAAAGAATGAAAAAACACTTAGCTGATAGGAGCTATATTTAGATTGACTGATTGATTGCTTTATTATTAATGATTAGTTGAACTAAAGAAAAGAGGAATATTTAAAGCACATTTTATTCCAAGCTATCATGGAGATATTTGTGAAATAAAACATAAGGAGAGCTTTACTTATTAAAGCAAGAATGTTGAGTTTTACGGATCAAGAAGTGATCTATGATGAAAATAAGGAGATTAAACGGATAAATAAATTCTATATAAAGAGAAAAGTAATTCATTAGAAAAGAGAGGAATGCTGAATATAATTCTAGTGAATATTGAATTCTTCATGTAGATCTGATCATACATGCTGAAGAATAGAGCCAAGGAATTCTAGAAACACCGAGCAACAAAGGACAGAGCATACACTGAGTAGAAAGAAGAAAGAAGGAAAGAAAATGAATTGAAGAGCATATTGATCAGAGAGGTATTATTGGACTAATAATAGATCTAAAAATCTGCAAGTTAAAGTTGTATTATTGAACAGATCATTTACTATTTTAGTTTAACCATTGATTCAAAAAATTTCTTAACCGAGTGGGATTTAACCATCCATATTCTATTGAGATACTAAAGAGTATCAAAAAAATTTCTTTTTGACACCATAGTGAATGCTAGGTCAAAAGACAAACTGTTATTTTTGAATCCTCTAACAAGGTCGCACTTAATAGTGTGTTTGTAACCTTTAACAAGGTTGGCTCTTCACCGAGCTCACTTCAAAAGAGTGAAATTTTTGGGTTACCGGTCCCAAGTGGTTTTTCCCTTAACAGGGTTTCCATGTTAAAAATCCATGTGTCAAATGTGTATTTCTTTCATTGCATTGATAGTTTTCTTTACACATTACTAAAACTATATTGGTCAGTAAACACTAATTTTAATTGCTACTACTTGGTAAAAGCTAGAAAAGGTAAACAATATATCTTACTGAGAAGTATATATTTGCTAAAGTTATTTAGGGCATTCATCTTGATGGACTGAAAGATAACTAAAGGGTATTATTCTTGAGAAATAATTTTTGGTTGGATTATGGGAATTATTTTAAGGCCACTGATTCACCCCCCCTCTCAGTTATTCTAACAATTGGTATCAGAGCTTTGGTGCTTTGAAGAGAGTTTAAATACTCAAGCTAAAGATCACAAGATGAGTAGAAAGGATGTGCCTAAGTTGAACAAAGACAACTTTGCATTATGGAAAAGTAGGATAAGACTCCATCTATCAGGTATTGGAAATGATGTTACACAATACTTGGATACTAAATTTGTTGTACCCATTGGAGCTCTGACCATTGATCAATTGAGAGAAAAAAATGAACACAATTCTATGATGATAGAACTTTCTTCTTCACTATCCTATGGTGAATTTGAAGATGTGAAATCATTCACCACTGCAAAGAAAATGTGGGACAAACTCAAGCCAGTACATGGAGGAGATACAAATGTGCTAAGAGATAAAGCTGAAAGCCTAAGAGGAAAGTTTGATGACCTAAGAATGAAAGAAGGAGAGAACATAACTTAGTACAATAACAGAATCAAAGAATTTTTTAATGCTATCCATGGAGTACGAGGAGTAATTGAGGAAGAAACAGTTGTAAGTAAAATTCTGAGAGCCTTACTCCCTGTTTATGCAATTAAAGTATCCGCAATTCAAGAAATGAGAGCAATAGAAAATAAAAATGTTACTCTTGATAGTTTGATTGGTAGACTTATTTGATTTGAGATGAACAACTATGACAATAGTGTCTTACCAACTATTGATTCTGCATTCGAATATTATATGAAAATAAGCAAATCTAGTCACAAATACACTATGATAAATGATAGTGATAGTGATAGTGATGAACAAGAACTTGATGAACTTGAAGCACTAATGGCTAGGAGAATACATAGAGGTAAAGGGAGATATAAAGGTAACTTACCATTGGTTTTTTTAATTGCAAAGAAATTGGACATTTTGTTTCTAGATGCCCTAAAAAGAGAAAGTATGAAAGAAACAATGATAGATCTTATGAAAAGAAGTATGAAAGAAGTGATGACCAAGAATACAGAAGCAACCGACACTCTAACAGAAGAGATAACCAAGATTACAAGGACAAAGGCAAGAAGGCTTATTATCTGGTTGAGAACAAAGCTTAAAATACTGACACTGACTCTGATGAAGGTGTTGAGGTAGTATTTGTTTCTATGAAGGATGATTGAGATGAAGAAGAAAGGTATGTTGAAACAACACTCATATCTAAAGTTAGCAAAAATGATTTCTGGATTATTGATAATGGGTATACTCATCACATGACTGGAGATAAAGAAAATTTTGAAACTTTTGAATATTATAATGGTGGATCAGTTAGGATGGGTAATGACTCACCTTCCCCAGTTGAAGGAAAAGGAACCATCATGTTGAATAATTTGACAAGATGTGAAAATGCATACTGGGTGAAAGGACTTAACTATAATCTATTGAGTGTTTCACAGCTGAACAACACATGAGACCAAGTTGCATTTGAGAAAAAAAAGGCAATGATCTATAATGAAAAAAGGAAAGTTGATCTGTACTGGAAAAAAACTAAAAGGTAATCTATTCTATCTTGATGATATTGAGACCACTTGTTTATTGGCTATAAATGAAGACGTTTGGTTGTGGCATAAAAGGTTATGTCATGTGAATTTTGACAACATAGTTAAGATAAGCAAGAAAAGAAAAGTAAGAGGCTTAACAAGTATGTCAAATCCCAACCATGTTATGTGCAAGAATTGTTAAAAAGGAAAAATGACAAAGTCTAGATTCAAGAGAAAAACCTACACATCTAATGTTATTCTAGAGTTAGTGCATACTGACTTATGTGGACCAATGAGAACAAAGAGCTATTATGGTGATAGATACTTCATTCTATTTGTTGATGACTATTCAAGGATGATGACTGTTATGTTCCTAAAAGAGAAATATGAAGCATTTAAGATGTTCAAATGGTATAAATCTAAATTTGAAAAAAAAGTGGAAAATAACTGAAATGTTTAAGATCAGATAGAGGAGGAGAATTTATTTCTGATGAATTCACTAACTTTTCTAATGAGCATGGAATTACAAGACAAGTTTCTGCACTGAGAACACCATAGCAGAATGGGATTGCTGAATGGAGGAATAGATCAATTGTTGATTGTGCCAGAACACTAATGATTGAAAAAGGCATCACACAAAATTTTTGGAGAGAAGCTGTAAGTACTACTGTCTATACACTAAATTGAGTCCAATTGAAGAAAGACACCAATAAGACACCTTATGATCTATGGTATGTATACACACCAAATGTGAGTTACTTTAGAATTTTTTTAAGTCAATGTTATATATTGAAAGATGAAAGAAATGGAAAAATTGACTCTAAAAGTGATGAAGGAATATTTCTAGGATATTCTACTAAAAGAAAAGCTTATAAATGTCTGAACAAATCTTCTAACAAAATAATTGAAAGTGAAAATGTTAAAGTGGATGAATTTGCTGAGAACAATAGTGAGGAAAGTAGAAAGGAACCAGAAGATTACATCATATTTGTCTACATTGAAGAACCTAACACCTTGCCTGAGCAATTGAACAATGCAACCAAGCATCAGGTTGCACAAATCGAGAATCAAAAAAATGCTAACAATGCTGAACCAAGTGATAATGAAGATCACAATGATGATCAAAATAAAGATCAAAATGAAGAACAAAGATCTGAACTTGTACTTGCTAAATATTTAGAAGACACCATCCAAAAGACCAAATCATTGGAGACAAAAGAGCTGGAATGAGAACAAGAAGTAAGTCTCTTAACACTAGATGCTTGATTTGTGATTTGAGCCTAAATATGTTAATACTGCACTTGAGAATCAAGAATGGGTTAGTGCAATGAATTAAGAGATTGAACATATTGAGAAGAATAAAACATGGACATTAGTACCTAGACTGAGTGACAAAAATGTCATTGGTATCAAATGGATTTTCAGAAACAAACTAAATGAGAATGGAGAAGTCACAAGGAAAAAAGCAAGACTGGTATGCAAATGGTATGCACAAGAAGAAGGTATTGACTATGGAGAAACCTTTGCAACCGCTGCTAGACTAGAAGGAGTAAGAATTATACTTTCTTATGTTGTTTTCAAAGGATTAAAAGTATACCAAATGGATGTTAAATTTACATTTCTGAATGGAATACTAGAAGAGGAAGTATACATTGAACAACCTGAAGGGTTTGTTGATCCTAACAAGAGGAACATGGTTTGTAGACTACACAAAGCCTTGTATGGATTAAAGAAAGCACCAAGAGCATGGTATGAAAGACTTCACTCTTATCTCATTAGTATTGGATTTGTTAGAACAAGTGATAAAAATAATCTATATTTAAAAGGAGATATTGATGATAAATTTTTTATTGTTGAGATATTTGTTGATGATATCATATTTGGAGGTAATGACATGCTATGCAAATCATTTGCTAATGAAATGAGAAAAGAATTTGAAATGTCAATGTTTGGAGAGATCAATTTTTTCTTGGTCTACAAATTCTACAATAGGATGAAGGCATCTACATCACACAATCAAAATACATCAAAGAAGTTATGAAGATATTCAAGATGGAGGACTCCAAACTAGTTGGAACGCATATGAGAATTGGATGCAAATTGACAAAGGAAGACAAGACAACTGAGGTAAATTAGACCTTATACAAATCTATGATTGGAAAACTAATGTATTTTGTACACACTAGACCATATATAGCACATGTAGTTGGTATAGTTGCAAGATTCTCTACTAATCCTAAGGAATCACACATGACTGTTGTCAAAATAATTTTGAGATATCTGGACAATACTGAAGACTATGGTTTATGGTACAATAAAGAAGGAAAATTTGAACTACAAGTTTATACAGATGTTGATTGGGCTAGAAACATAGATGATAGAAAGAGCACAACAGGAGGAGCATTCTTTATGGGTGAGAATTTTCACATGGATAAGTAAAAAGCAAGGATGCATATCTCAATCAATTGTTGAAGAAGAATATGTGGTTGCTGCTGTAAATTGCTCTAACATTGCATGGATCAAGAAATTGCTGAAAGGTATGAATGAAGTAATTATTGAACCAGTAATTATCTATTGTGATAATACTAGTGCTATAAACATCTCAAAGAACCCTATAATGCATGCTAAGACAAAGCACATAGCTATTAAGTTTCATTACTTAAGGGAAAAAGCATAAGAGAAAGAGGTGATACTAGAATATGTACAATCCAAAGAACAACTAGCAGAAATATTCATAAAACCATTACCAAAAGATACATTTGAGTACCTGAGGAATAGACTAGGGGTTTGACCCTTGTCTACTGTCACTAAGATGACTAGAAGGTTGCATCAGCCTACACATTATTAGAATATCAATCATATTGATGCAAGATGAGATATGGACTACAATGAAAAATTAGTACAAGAAGGTACTTATCTAAACCAAACACCAAAGATATTGTTGGCTACTATAGAGCTATATTGCTGATGGATAGGAAATTCAATGATATATTGTTTGGCATTGTTGTCAAAGGGAGTGAGATATTCAATATGAAATATATATCATGATAATCCAAAGGGAGAGAAGAGAAATATCCATCAGGGAGAAGAACATCAGTCAAAGGGAGAGAACATATCAAAGAAAGAAGATTCTACAAAGGGAGAGAATTGGACAGAGTTAACAATGCATATCTATCCAGAAAAGGGAGAAGAGATTCTATAAGAAAGGGAAAGACAAAATAAGAAAATAGAATTGCTACACCTATCCATTAAAGGGAATGAAGAAAAGGAGAGCACACAACAAGAATCAAATCTAAGCTAGAAGAGCTTACCGAGAGTCAGATATTTGAATTGGTTATAAAATAATAAGTTTGGTATGATATGGCATATTTCATATTGTGTTTCCATCAATGCCAAAGAGAGAGATTGATGAACTATAACTGATTAAATGTTTGAAAATGATAGGTTGATTATCACCGAGCTGCATAAATGAATGCAAGACATTAAATCAGTTAATCTAATGTATTATCATTGATGTCAACTTAATATGTTTTGATTGGTCATAACCTTGAAGAGATGAAGAGACAAAGTTTATGTGGTTGGTAAAACATAAAAGTTTAGTATACACTGAGTGGCAGTGCACACCAACGGATAGTGCACACCGACGGATAGTGAACATTGAGTAGTTCACAGTGTATACCGAGCAATTCACAGTGTATATCGAGCACCGTAGTAACTGAGAAAGATCTATTTACCGAGCATAATAGGAGTAGTCACTGAGCTAACTGAAGTTGTTACCAAGTGTAACTAAAGTCATTAACTGAGCTAACTGAAGTTGATTACCGATCAAAATTAAAGATAAAGAACAAAAAAACACTTAGCTGGTAGGAGCTATATTTAGATTGACTGATTGATTGCTTTATTATTAATGATCAATTGAACTAAATCAAAGAGGAAGATTTAAAGAATGTTTTATTTCCAACTATCATGGAGAGATTTGTAGAATAAAATAGGAGATCTTTATGGATTAAAGAAAGAATGCTGAGTCTTATGGATCAGGAAGTGATCTATAATGAAAACAAGGAGATTGAACAACTAAATCATGTCTATATAAAGAGACAAGTAATTCATTAGAAAAGGGAGGAATGTTGAATATAATTTTGGTGAACATTGAATTCTTGATGGAGATCTAATCATACAGGCTGAAGAATAGAGCCAAGGAATTCTGCAAACACCGAGCAACAGACGACAAAGCATTCAACGACAAGAAAGAAGAAAGAAGGAAAGAAAAGGAATTGAAGAGCATATTAATCAGAGAGGTATTATTGGAATAGCAATAGATATTAAAGTTAAAGTTGTATTATTAAATAGATCATTTACTATTTTAGTTTAACCATCGAGTCAAAAAATCTCTTACCCGAGTGGGATTTAACCATGCTTATTGTATTGAGATATTCAAGAGTATCAAAAGGTTTTCTTGTTTAAAGCATAGTGAATTCTAGGTCAAAAGACAAACTGTTAGTTTTGAATCCTCTAACAAGGTCACACTTAACACTATGTTTGTAACCTTTAACAGGGTTGGCTTTTTACCGAGCTCACTTCAGAAGAGTGAAAATTTTGGGTTACCGGTCCCAAGCAGTTTTCCCTTAATACAGTTTCCATGTTAAAAATCCATGTGTAAAATGTGTATTTCTTTCATTGAATTGACAGTTTAATTTACACATTACTAAAAATGGATTGGTCGGTGAACACTAAGTTTAATTTCTGCTACTCGATAAAAGCTAGAAAAGATAAACAATATATCTTACCGAGCAGTATGTATTTGTGAAAGTTATTTAAGGCATTCGTCCTGATGGACTGAAAGATAACTAGAGGGTATAATGTTTGAGAAATAAGTTTTGATAGGATTATTGGAATTATTTTAAGGCCACTAATTCACCCCCCCCCTCTTAGTTATTCTAACAATGGATGGAAAGATCTCACCATCATGTGATGCATATCTTCCCTACGTCATTCCTTGGCGCGATGGTGACAAATGCTAGATCCTTAATCCTAATTTGACTATCCCTTAACATCACTTTACCTCTAACTGGGTCCTATCATTGTCCACATGTCACCTCTTGGTTTTTTGGTCCCACCATTTATCTTGCCTCATGTACCACATGGCACCACTTGATTCATTGGGACCTATTCCACATCACCATCCTATTAGAAACAATGAGAGGGGGGGTGAATCAGTGTTTGTCTATTAATTAGTTTTTTCAGAAACTTAAACATAAATTAAAAAAACATAGAATGAAGCTTAAGATAAGAAATCATAACACATGATATGATTACGGGGAAACCTTGATCAGAGGAAAACCCCAGTGGGAATTAGTACCCACAAATATTGTACTAGGTATAATGAACCTTTCAAAGTTCCTTTGCCCTATTAGAAGAAGTCTTTACAATATGAGTACAATGACCTGGTTCAAGGTTTGACCCTATTAGGAGTCTTTTACAAAACCCTGTTAAAGGTATATGGCTCATTGCCCAATAGGATGAAGGCTACAACCTTCTGAAAGTTGATATACACTATATCAAAAGTAAACTATTGTGATGACACTGTTGTCTGATCATTTTTGTGTATGCGTGAATGCTCTTACTCTCTTAAAGAGCTATATCATATACTAAATTCATTATACTAATCTTCTGTATCTTCCTCTTACATTATAATTGACACTTGTAACATAATTTTACATTACATACTTATATGTTCATATCCAAATAGGCGTGACCCAAAACAAGACTCTAGTTGGCCCTAAAAAAAAATACACAACACTTCCAAACAAGTCGGCTCAAGTTTGTTTACTATAATGTTAATTACACATCATTAAAAACATATAACTAAAGGCTCTTAGCCATTACATTACAAAATAATTTACGCTGATCTAAATAGTAGTCGGCTTCCATGCTCTGTCTTCTAGACTGCTGGTCTACTGCTCTGCCTGTAACTTTGCCGTAAAATTGTTCTATACTATGCATGTTTGGATGTAGCATGTACACGTGTCATACAATATATATCTAAACATGCATATGCTGACTCGATCTCTCGCATGTGCGTTGATGTGCTGATCGCTAAATATCTTTGTCTGCCCTATTTTCCATACTTAGTCATTTTGTCTTTCATGACAGAAACTAAACATGACTTTATTGCCATGATGACAACAAAATGAGTCATGCATCCTCAGGAAGTCAACTTTCCAACAATTTCCCCCATTTTCATTTATGGCAACAAAGGAATGTGGCCAAGTTTCTCAAAATGACTTAACACAAAAAATGATTGTATATCATAACATCTTTTTGATATATACATATACTTATCCACATATACACATTCTATATTACTCCCCCTTTGACATTAATGACAAAGGTGTACAAAAACTTGTAAGTCTTCTACATACTTACTCCATGTAAACTTCAGGGTACACAATCTGAAGAGATTGGATCTCTTTTTTCCAAAATACTTTCATTGCATCTACTATCTGAAGATGCGTGCATAGGACATAAGTCAGTTTCCCCATCTTCATCAAATCCATGCATGGACCTTGATCATATGTTTCAATGGTGGCATCAATTTGTTTGATGTTCTCATTTAGGACTACTAGAGATGGCACAAGAGCATTTCTCATCTGAGTTTGCCTTATTCTTATCTTGATGATCTCCAACTTAGCTTTCTCAATCTTTTCTAACTGCCCTTGATAGACATTATTGCATATGTTCATGTCTTGCGTGGATGTTTCAATTGATTTTCTAATGCTTTCCACCATGATCTTTGCCTCTTCTACCTTTTTAATGTGCTCAGAGGTGAACTTCACTCTGTCCATGCAGTTGGCTATAAATTTATTTCCCTTAGCTACCAATTATTTCAGTATGGATTGCCCAATCTTTAAGGAGTTCAAGTCTAAGGTAAATTTCTTTACCAAATCATTCAGTCTCTCCTTTTTGTATTAATCTTCTGCAATCTTAGTAGCTGAATCTACTAGGCTTGTAAAATGTGATTTGAAGTTTTTCAGAATGTTGTCCACATCTTCAACTGATTGAACTTTTGCTACTTTCTTTTCAGAAGGCACTAAGTCATTCAATATTTTTACTGATTCCAAAAAGTGAGGTTTCCTCATCACTTGTTTCTCCTTTTCTTTTTCCATAGCAAGAATGCTGATCTTGATTAGGTCTTCTTCTCCCCATGCATCCAGACTTGTTGAATCAGGAGTTAACCTTGACAATAATGAGGTAGATGGTTGAGTGGATGGTGAGAATATAGTATTCTGACTAGTATCCATACATTGAATCTTTACTGGTGTCTCTTTTATTGGTGTCTCATCACCTTGAGTATCTTTTTATTCATTTATGTCAATTGGATCATTGGTAGGAACTTCATCTTGTTGTGCAGATGTATCATCAGTGCACATTTCTTCAGTGCTTACAAATCCTTTATCAACTTTGTCCATATCTTTTTCAAATGTTGTCATGGATATCTTGACATTATCAACTACTATAGTATCTTTTGAGTCTTTATCTGTATCAGAAGTTATTGTCACTGTGGGTGCTAAAACCTGTGGACCTATTGTAGGTGCTTTCTGAATCACTAGTTCTATAACCTGTTTAGGAGGAGCTGGAGTTACCTTTGTTGTAGGTGCCATTGATGGATACATGTGTCTATCCATAAACACTTGTGCAAATTCCTTTTCAGTCTCTTTACCTATCTGCTTATACTCTTTGTTCATAATCTATAAAGTCCTTGTCTTGGTTCTGAGATGAGGCTTCACCAGATCTAATAAAATAACCTTCTCATCATGCAAGCATACAGGGAGAAGAGTATCCAATGTTTCTTCTCTAATCCTCATGTCTTCCTCTATTGCATGTCTTTTTATGATCTCAAATATTTTCCATAACTGATCTGATATCATTGTCTTGAGTTCAAGAACTGACTTCTTAAACTTGATCATATGAGATATGATCATAGAGTGTATCTCAGTCTTATCAATCTCTTGATATTTGTCATACACTTTAGCAATGGTTTCTAGTCTACCTTCATTTACAATTATGTTCTTCAAAACATTTAGACTAGGTCTAAATCCTACCTCAGGAGGAGCTTGAGTATTCTTTTCTTTTCTTCGTGTGTTCCTTGATGATGGATGATTTGTGGGCACCTATTTTCTTCCTCTAGTCTTCTTTCTTGGTACAGAAGGTGGAGATGAGTCTAAGTCAATTGTGGTAGAGGGCACAAAGGTGATCTCTACTTTCTTCTTCTTCTAGATCTCTTCAGCCTTATCAAGTTCTTTTTCTATCTTGGCATCTCTAGCTTTGTCAAGATCTTCTTGAGTGACTCCATGAAATTTTAGTATGTTAGATGTAATCCTAGATGCTTTCCTTTTATTATCAGCACTATGTAAGATAGTGTCATCTTCATTGGTCTTCTCTCTGTAAGTGCCCCACCTTGGCTCATTTGGATCTTTGGGTGCAGACAATAGAACTTGTGCATATCCTTCTAACACATGTTCTTCCACTTCATAACCAAGAGGATGAATCCATTTGGTTCTAGGTTCAATTGCCTCCATGCAAGTGCAATCTATTTCTACCATGAAACATATGGTATCCTTATAATTTTCAACTATCTTTTCAGATAATCTGAACCTATTATACATATTGATCCTAAATGTCTTGATATCCATATCCATGGCGTCCCTTACACTGCTCTCTAAAGTGGCCTTAAGAGAAATATGAGACATTGTGGGTTTTCTCCTGTCTAGGTAAAGGTTTGCAACCTTTCCAACAATATGGGAATATAGGTAGATGATCAAAGATCCAAACCTGAATGTCTTTCTCCTGTCATGCTTGATGATTCAAATGTTGTCAATCAATTGACCACGCAAGATCTCACATAGGTTGTATTGAGTGTTATCCTTCACCATTATGATAGCTGCTAGGACTGTTGCTGTAGAGAAATTGTCCAACCTACTTGCTTGCTGAAAATTATACCCAAGTATCATAGTAAGAAGTCTTATGTCATCTTATTTGATACGGTCAACTATCATTCTATGCTTATCACTTCTAGATAGGAAAACTTGTTCAATTTTCTTCTTGACATCCTTGCCAGTAGGAAAAAATGGTCCAATCTTGGGAATTTTGGTTAATTCATGGATTAGGTCTGTAGTGATACGCACAAGGACCTCACCAATCTAGTAAAGATAATCACGTATTCTGCTTAGCAAAATCTTCACCCATTTTGTCTCATCAAACTCATGCACATTCGAGTATTCAAAAATAGGGTTAGCAATCAAGTGCACAAACTCACCCTTGAATGTGTAATCAGGTTTCATCATAGATCCCATATGAGTGGCTATGCTGATATCTCCTATTGTTTCCTTCTTGTAGTAAATATATGCACGGATATCTTCTACGTGAACAACACCTAGTGGGGTTTTGGAGAAAGCTCCTTCCACATCATCCAGTATGGATTTGAATGGATGTTTCTTAAATACAAATATCTTCCTCTCTACAATATCAAATAGTACTGGAGTTTCCATACTTACTTAGAACTTGCATAAGTAGGGTTTCACAAAATTTTGAAACGGCACAACTGCTAGGGTTCCATTCCAAACTTCTTATCCATTTGCTTAACTGCCAAATCTGTTATGCTTCCATACCTTGATGCCTATTGCTCCAATGCTCTCCAAATTATATGATCTTGAATGCAAGTGTGAAGAATATCAAACACTTGCTTTCTTTTATAAAATCTACCACATTTAATGTTTGCAACCGTACGCAAATTACTCATAGATTTTGCAACTTAGATCCTGATGCATTTTAGACAATGCGTGTATGCATACTGCAATATTATGTTCTTTCCACCGTGAATCCATAGGCGCATACTTATAGGTGAGTATACCAACCGCATAGGGGTCCTGAGCTAGAATAGCTCCCCCTAAGACCAAGAAGGTCTATTCAAGAAAAAGTAGAGGGTGTGTCCACTATGGATGCATCAACTACTTTTTCAACATCATTGTCCTTCTTTACTTCAACCCAAATTTTTCTTGAATCTTCTTTTGCTTGAACAAACTTGACTTCTCCTTCTTCTTCAAATAGTGATTTCT
>MU227195.1:1464240-1482778 GCA_018584345.1 Thuja plicata | reverse complement strand
CAAACTTGACTTCTCCTTCTTCTTCAAATAGTGATTTCTTAGGATCCTCTTTCTTTTGAGTTTTGGATCTACAAAACCTTGAGATGTGTCCAGCCTTTCCACATGTGTGACAAATGATAGGAGGTCTTATGCTTTTGTTCATCATCCTGCACTGCTTTTCTATGTGTCCATTGTAGTTACATATTTGACATCTAGTGTCCTGCAAATTCCATTGAGGTTGATTTCTCTGATTGTTTTGATTCATTCTTCTTTGATTCTGTTGTGACTAATTCTTTTGATTTGTTCTGCAATGTATAGCCCTGTGACCAAACTTATTACAAGAGAAATAGTAACCATTGAAAGGTCTTACCTCTTTGCAATCTCTTGCCAAATGACCATGTTTGTTACATGCATAACAAGTTTTGTTAACTTTCTTGATTTCCCTTTAGGTGGATCTATTTTAATCTCTGTAACACTTTCAACTTTCTTTGCTTCTAAAGATACTTCATGATCTTTCTTTCTTTCTTGTAATGAATTGATTTCAATTTGTGCAACACTGTATCCAAGGCCAGTAGTGTCACCTTTTTGCTTTTGTGCATTGAGCTGGGATTGAAGTAAATTAGAACTTGTGTGGAGTTTATCAATCTTATCCTTTGCTTCTGTTAAATCAGATTCCAACTTTTTCTTTATGTTTTCCAATTCCAGGACTTTCATGTTTTCTTTCAAGAGTTCATAATCTAGTTGTTTGCTTTCTTTGATATTTTCTTCAGTAGCAATTTGGCTGTCTGTGAGATATTCATCCAGATTTTCAACTTTATCTTTCAGAGACATATTCTCTTCATTGGGATTTTTGATCATTTTCCCTAAATCACTTGTAGAACAATCTTTCAAATCTTTTCTTAATTTCTTGATAATCATTTGTGAGCCATCAACTTTTAGTCTAAGTTCTTCATTTTCTTTTTCAGATCTATCAAGATCTTGAAGAGCTGCTTCAAGATTCTTTTTCAAATATTTTGCTTTTGCTGAGTCCATGATCTCCTCAAGTGGTTAAACTTATTTTCTGAGGACCAGAGCTCTGATACCAATTGTTAGAAATACTGAGAGGGGGGGTGAATTAGTGTTTGTCTATTAATTACTTTTTCAGCAACTTAAACATAAATCAAACAAACATAGAATGAGGCTTAAGATAAGAACTCATAACACATGATATGATTATAGGGAAAACTTGATCAGAGGAAAACCCCGGTGGGAATTAGTACCCACAAATATTGTACTAGGTATAATGAACTTGTTAAAGTTCCTTTGCCCTGTTAGAAGCAGTCTTTACAATATGAGTACAATGACCTGGTTAAAGGTCTAACCCTATTAGAAGTCTTTTACATAACCCTGTTAAAGGTATATGGCTCACTGCCTAGGCTCACTTCCCAATAGGATGAAGGCTACAACCTTCTAAAAGTTGATATACACTATATCAAAAGTGAACTATTGTGATGACACTATTGTCTAATCAGTTCTGTGTATGCACAAATTATCTTACTCTCTTAAAGAGCTATATCATATACTGACTTCATTATACTGCTCTTCTGTATCTTCCTCTTACATTATAATCAACACTTGTAACATAACTTTACATTACATACTTATATGTTCATATCCGAATAGGCGCGACCCAAAAAAAGACTCTAGTCAGCCCTAAAACAAAATACACAACGCTTCCGAACAAGCCAGATCAAGAATATTTACTAAAATATTAATTACATCATTAAAAATATATAACCAAAGGTGCTTAGCCATTACATTACAAAATAATTCACGCTGATCAAAACACTAGTCGGCTCCCATGCTCTGTCTTCTGGACTGTTGGTCTACTGATCTTCCTATAACTTCACCGCACAATTGTTCTGTACTATGCATGTCTAGATGTAGCATGTACATGTGTCATACAATATATAACTAAACGCGCATATGCTAACTCGATCTCTCACACGTACGCTGATGTGCTGATCATTGAATATCTTTGTCTGCCATGTTTTCCATACTTAGTCATTTTTTCTTTCATGACATAAACTAAACATGACTTTTTTTCCATGATGACAAAAAAAAATGAGACATGCATCCTCAGGAAGTCAACTTTCCAACACATCCTACTTGGCGTTGCCACCTTTTAGTCTACCACATGTTAGCACCCGCACCATCGCATGATCTAACTACAACTATCGTCACTCAGATTGAACCATAACACCTTGCTAACACCTATCACCCCTTGACCACATCACCTAAGTGTGCACCCACAAAATTAATCTCCTTCCTACCAGGTGGACACCACTTAACCACTTGGGCTCAAATGGCTGACCAAAAAGATGCGTTCCTTTCAACACTTAACTATTGTGGGCTCACTTATAAAAATTTTATGTTATTTCACCACACACCCAATGTGGGATAAATGACCAAGAGTATTTCCAAACTGAAAATAGATCAGAGAAGACAAGGCAAACTCTAATCTCATCCAACATGCATGATCGCACAAAAATGACCAAGGGAAACAAAAAATTTACTTCCTCGTCCCTCTGCAACCTTTGCACAATGAACAAAGACAAGAAACCCTCTACAAACTCTAGAATTCTTCCATTTAAGCTTTGTAAAAAGATCAAAATGGTACTCATAGAAATGAGTACTAATAGTGGCTTTGATTGAGGATGGTTGAATGCAAGTTCAACACTAGATTCCAGATGTCTGAGAAGAGAAGAAGTAAAAAAAAAATGAAACCCTACTACAGACACACTTAAAGAAGGAAAGATAGGAAATTTATACATATATACATTTATTCCCAATAGAGTCATATTATCTCCATCCTCTTATCCTTATTTGAAAGAAACAAACTAGGTTTGATGGCCATTTTCCATCAATAAAGTTTTGATTTAGCTTGCCTCTATCAAAAATGTGATTTTGATCACCCAAAAACATAACCAATCTAAAAAAATCATTGAACAATGCATGGGTAAACATGAAAAACTTGGAAATATTCAACATTATGTCATTTTGAACCTTACTTTCATCTTATTAAAATAAGGGAAACATGAGATCATTAAAAACATAATCCTTATAAAGGACCTTACCATTCAACATCATAAACTGAAAATTACAAGGCAAGATGATGTTATACCCATCAAAACACTCTCCAAAATCTAGTAGATTACAAAATTATTGAACATACTTGTCATGCTGGACTTGAAAAATAAAAATAATCCTTTTCAACTTGATGGTTGACATCATTAATTCTAATACCATCAAAACTTTGCAAAAAAATAGGATGATCATTTATGACCAATTGAAGCAACCTAGGAAAAATACCATGCTGATTAAAACCTTGGGTAATTTCAATCTCTTCAATAGCCACCAAATTCAGCATGCCAACACTCTTCCTATCCCACTCATGGAAAAGGGAACATAGCTCTGGCTGAAGCAAACTTCCCAGTATATCTTTCTAATTTTGACCTACCTCCACAAGAAACAAATCGGATTATGGTATAAAGAAGTCAGCATGAGGCTCACTTTCAACATCCTTCACTTGACCCAACTCAATGTCGCATAAAACATTATCAACAACCCCTATTTGATCATCATAAGATAACATTTTCATATTTGTGTCAACCATATTGGAATAATCATTGCTCAAATCAAATCTAAAAACATCCATTTCCATTTATAGAAGGTGATCACCACTTGTATCTGTAACACATGATAAATCATGTTGGAAACTTTCATAAACAGGTTCATACAAGTCAGACAGTGACCCACCATTAGCAGTTTGATAATCATTTTCATGGTCTGGAGGATCCACAATTTCAAATTCATGACTGAGACCATCTTCCACATTATTAATATTATTTATGGAACCACCATAAATATAATCACTATCCATCTGATGAGTTGTCATAAGGTTTTCTAAAAATGGACACTTACATATTGAAAAATTTTCAAAAAATTCTTTAGCTATTATAGCTTCACACTTTGGTTCATATAAATCCTCATGTCCCTTAGATTCAACAAACTCACATGGAAAACCATAGTATGCAAACATACAAATTGAACTATCAATATTATTGCCATTATTGTAATGTTGTTCAAATTGAAAAGCATGTGTATCTTCATCATCACACCTAAGCCTTTTACTTGACATATAATCATCACAAGGCTGCCCTTTATTTTTCTTTGGTGGAAAATCCTTATATGAGCATTCCTATGTTAAAATCATCACTACTTAGGATAAAATAACTCATCACTATTTGTATGTGTCTGAATGTGACCTCTTAAATCAGGCACAAACTCAACATAGTCATTGCTCAATCATTGAATTATAAAAATGAACGTGAATTGTTCATCCCACAATTTTGATTGAATCGACTTGTTGCCTCCTATTTAGTTGGGGTTCTTCAATTACTCTTAGAACAAGAGCCAACAAACATGACCATTGCGAAAATGGAGGATTTGAAAGAATTATAAAAACTAAAATAAAACTATTCTATATGAGATGCAATTACAATATAAGAATGAAATGCATATTTTAATCTAAGAAGCTTGAAAATGATGATAGAATTAAACTATTAGAAACATAAGCAAACTAAATTAAAATTCAAGATGCCATTAATCTAGATGAAATTAAACTAATTATGCAACCAAAGCTTGGAAATGAGAGAAATTTGAGACAAGATTTTGCTATAGTTTAGATACTCTAAAATTGCTCCTCTTAAATGAAGAAAATGAGGTCCATAATATAGAACAACCTAAAGAGAGGATGAAGAGTTTCTTGGAAAGAAACAACTGACTCTTCATCTCCATGGAGGAAGGTGAGACAAAATATGGAGGAATTATTTAATTAAAAGAATGAATTATTGCCACATGAGTGGCTTTTCACATGGAATTATGGAATTCCTTTTGAGGATAATTCACTCAAATAACCAAATAATTATTTTAATTCCTTTTGATGTGTATGTAGCTAAAGGGGGTGGAATTAATTTAATTTAAAAGAACTTAGGACATTAGAATTAAATTAATTAATCATAGGGATTTTTAGCTAATAAACCTTGATAATTTAGGAATTAAATATAGTGTGAGATTTATGCAAATTCAGTTTTTCTGCATTTGAGACCAAGTCAATTAAAGTCTATTAGGAAGAAGAATTTGCCTAGTACAATAGGACTTCAATGATGAGAAAATGAACCAAAATTGATTAGAATTGTAAGGTGCCAATTTTGGGGTGTTACATTTTTCCCCTCTTTGAATTGATGTGCGAGTAGTGCATTGATTCAAAGAATAGTCTGATATGACAGATGAAGATTTTGGGAGTCTATGTTAGGTTGCCAAGACATTAATCAGATCAAGAAGAAGAACCATCTTTAGAACGAAGCATGATTCTCAGAAGTCTAAGTTAGATTGTGAAGACAATGGTCCAAATACCAATTGAGAGAAGATTGAAATCAGGGTTAGATTGCCCCAATGTACGCTAATAGCTAATGAATATTTAGGACTATCTCAAGAATTAGGGTTAGATTGCCCCAATATGAAGGTTATCCCTCCGAGATCCGGGTTAGGTTTCCCACATAATGGTCGAAAAGAGATTTTGAGAGACATCTTCATAACAAAGCATGACTTTCAAGAATTAGGGTTAGATTGCCCCAATACCTAATGAGATTTTAAGAATCATCTCCAAAATGAATCTTAGTCCCCCAGTATCTAGGTTAGATTGCCCAGACACTGGTCAGATTGATATCTTTCACAAGACTATCCCCAGAATGAGGCTCAACCTTTAGGAGTCAGGGTTAGATTTCCCCAATACCTGTCTCAAAAGATAGTCAATAGAGATTTTTAGGACTATCTCCTGAACGAAGCATAATTCTTGAGGATCCGAGTTAGATTGCTCAGATACCTAGAAAGATAGATGACAAGATGAAAAGATGCGAGACATTAAGATGCCCCTAGAGATTCAAAATCATGGGATATCCAATTTTGACCATAAGGTATGAAAAAATGAATATGTGCCAAGTGATGAGATTCCCCTAGCAATGGGGTCTTTTGATTCAGATCAGACTGATTCAAGAATAATGCGAAGAGATTCAATGATGCAATCATCCTGCCCCCTTGGGAGAAAAATTGAGAGATGACACAATAGAAAGATTATTGACGGCCAAAGATTTCATATAGAAGTAAGATCGAAGATCCAGAGGAATTTAGAGATCAATCAAGAGAAGGCAGAATCAATTTAGAGCGATCGGCAGGTCCTGTTGACTAGTTTTGACCATTGTTGACCAAGTTTGACCAAAATTAAATAGAGTTGACTTTGATGAAAAGATTGCAGAAGCTGAGAAAATGATGACGAGAGATGATTCTGACAAGAAAGTGATGTCAGAAAAATGACTGCACAAGCGTCGAAGCATGTCGGTCCCAAAATTTTAAAACGCGATTTTGAGCTACTTAGGAGTGTCAGATTTTGATTTTGATCACGAAAATTGATTGAGAATATAGATGAAGATAGAGAGGGGATTGAAAACTTGTGTAGTCAAGAGGAATCCAGGACAAAAGATGAGAACCTTTGAAGAATGAGAAGACAATGAAGAGAGCACCAAAACTTTCGCTATGCAAGCTTAAAATGCAAATGCAAGCCTAAGCTAAATGCAACCCTAGGACTTGGTTGTTGGACTCATCGCATAATTATCATCATCAAGCATTTTTGGAACATTGGAGTCAATATAATCCTTACTGGTGCCACTGTAACCATAAGAATATAAATATGACTTTCATCAGATAAAATGTAGGAAATGAGCATAAGCACCAGGGCACAAAAGCCAAGATGACCTAACATTGTTTCTAGTTTGATATAGTAAGAGTACACAAGTAAACAAACAGAGAAATAACAGTCAAGGAGATAGTTCCAACCTCCCCTTGGTGTTCAAATAAACAAGATCAAGGGATGTGAGGCTTTTCCACCTTAATGTAGAAGCTCTTATCACATACACCCTATTTATTTGACGCTGTTGGATCATCGAAACCACACCCACAAGTAGTAGAAAAAAGAAAATATCAATGAAATTCATGAGAACAGACAACATACAAAGAAAGATTCAATCATAGCTAAGCATGTTTCAAAGTTTACGATTGTGCATGTGTTTAGGGTGTTGAAAAAAATAGTGTTGTGCTTGTGAGTGCAATGTGTTTGATTTCTATCGAGAGATGTTTATGTTGTGATATCCATTGTGTGTTGAAAAAAATAGATGTGTCCAAAGATAGTGTTAAAAAACACTGTTTGATTAGGGTGTTGAGAAACACCAGTTTGTGCTAGTAGAGAGTTGTCCTTCAGGACTAACAAGATTACTGACTCAAGTATAAACCGAAGATGCAATCAAAGTGGGGAGCCATGCCCCCAAGTAATGAATAGATTGATGTCAAATATGCAAATAGCGAGTTGATGTGAGAAATCTCAGTAGTACAGTGATAGTAGCTAGATGTAGTGAGAATCACTGGTGACTGACACAAGAGATATTCTCAAGTATAAAGATTGATGCGAGATTCTAGGAATTAGTAGGTAGACTCAGTGAGAACCACTGGTGACTGATGCAAAGAAGAGAGGGACTTCAAAAGATAGGGCAATGTCCCCTAGACCAGGAAGATGCCCTCAAGTGTGACCAGTTTCAATCCATGTGAAGTCAAGAAAAATCTTGAAGATGACTGAGAGCGCATGCATGAGCAAGAAAACTAAAGTATGAAAGCAGACTAAAGAAGGAAAGCAAACTGAAGTAGGAAAGAAAGAGAGAAAATTGCAAGAATGCCAAGGGATGTCACGATAGATAGAGCATTATGGAACAAGAGGTGCCTGTTTACCAGGTTTTCACCATCTTGGTAGAAATTCTATTTTTGCTACCATGACGCTTGTTTACTAGGTTTTCATTAATGCAACATTTTTTGTTTTCTCTTTTTTTTTGTATTTTTTTATTTTTTCAATTTTTTTGGTATTATCAAGGCACCTGTTTACCAGATTTTCACCAGGATAATAGATACATCAAAGCGCCTGTTTGCCAGGTTTTCACTAAGATGATCATTTTTTCAAGACATTTTATGATTTTTAGAATTTTCTCAGAATAGAGTATGTACATGAGCATTCAGAAGACATCTCAACTGTAGAACTTCTTCAAATGAAGAGCGTTTATAGGCTCTTTGAGCTATTCTCCCTCTGTGGTAGAGAGCTGGTAAGTGCCAAACCCAAATACTACAGTGATAATATATGTGCTAAGCCAGTTTGGTTCAAATTTTCCTTTCTGGACCTACTGCTATTGATTCTTGGGGTTTTCTCTTAGGACGAGATCACCCATTTGGAATTCCCTTGGTCTGACCTTCTTTTTGTAGTTTTTAGATATTCTCTTCTAATATGCTCAGAGATGATCAAACACCACTTTTCGACATTCATCCAGTAGTTCTAGCTCTTGAAGCCAAGATATTCTAATATCATCATCAGTAATGAGGCCCTTCAGAGAGACTTGCAAGGTAGGAATCTCAACCTCAATAGGAAGCACTACATCTACACCATAAACTAGAGCAAAGGGTGTGGCCCCTGTTGGTGTCTGTATACTTGTGCAGTAAGCCCATAAAGCCAGATTAATCTAGAGATGCCATTCTCATCTATATTTGTGTACTGTGTGGTGTAAGATCTTGAGAATAGTCTTATTTGAAGCTCCTGCTTGTCCATTACACTGGGGATAATAGATAGAAGACCAGTGCTGAATAATTCTGAACTTAGTGCATAAATTTGTTAGATCCTTATTCTTGAATAACCCCCCATTTTCTAGCAAGGTGTAGGACATTGCGGATGGATTTGAAAGCTGATGTATGAGAAGAATGGCCAATGATGGATGAAGAGGGTGAATGTGACCCTCAAGGATAGTCTCTTCAAGATTACCCAAGCTAGGGAAAAAATAATATAGTAATGTAGGTTCATGGAGCGATGTTGTATAACATTTAGGGTAATGACCTAATGTCATGAAAAGCATGTGGTCCAAAAGAGTGGACATGTCAAGAGACTTCTAAGAACTTGTTTTTCAATTTTGATCAAGACTAAGGGGTCAATTTCATAGGATAGGATATAGCTATGATCAGGATAAAGGTTGATGGAGGTATAAGTGCATGTTTTGGATTATGATAGGAATGCATAGAGATAGGAAGGATAGGCTTGGGATAAGAAAGATCACAATAGGGTAGCATGTATGAGAGAAATTAAATAGGCTGATGGAAGGGATCATGAATGTTAGGATACATGATGCTCATGGATAGGCTCAACCTTGTCAAGATCAATAGAAGGAACATGGATGTTCATGAGTTAGCTGGATGGAAGATATGATGGGAGAAGATGACATGGAAGAAACTTGCCCCCAAGTGAAGAGTGCAAGTAGGAGGAATTACGCATGATGCCTATTTGCCAGGTTTTCATCATGGTACTTATCCAAGGTGCCACAAGAATTGGTTTTCACCATAGGATGGATTGATTTATCTTTACTTTTTCTACTAAGGTGCCTGTTTACCAGGTTTTCACCAAGGCACTTTTTCTTTTTCTTTTTCTTTTTTTTCATCTTTTTGATTTGATGAAGGAACTTAAGCTTCTTGCTCTTTGGATAGTGCTCCTTATATTTTATGATAGGCCAAGACCACTGAAAGTGTGCTCAAATATGTTGATAGGGTGATGGTAGAGAAGATGATATGGAGGATAAGGAAGATGGTAGACAAGGATTTATGCAGTGGATTGGATAAGAGGGATGTAAGAATATGAGATGTATGGGTAAGAGGTAGGTGCGGGATATTGGATAGGGTACAGTGATAAGATCAACATTGACACGGACCTTGAAGGGTAGTGGACGAATAGAGGAAAAGTGGATGGAATAGATTGAGACATTGATGGATGAGTGGATATGGATCTTGATATGCGAGGACCCAAGATGGAGTTAGAAGATGGGAGATGTTTAGATGGAGATGAAGTGTAAGACTTTGGAAGCTTGGATGCCAACTTTAACTTTTCCTTTTTGTTCAAGTATTTTAAGATAGACTTGGGAATCCACAAAACCTTTGATTTTGTTTTTGTATCCAAGTCCTTTTGAAGAGTCTTGGGAATCCATGCAGCTTTTGATTTTCCTTTTCTTTTGGATGATTTAGAACGCAATTCTTCCATGATGGATTTAGGAACCCATATTTGCTTAGTGGACCCTTGTGGTCTCTTGGATATTTCCTTTTTCTTTGTAGTCACATGTCGATTAGATGGGACATAGTGATCTTCATACGTAGGTGGATTCTTGTATTGCTTATTTATTCATTGTGCATCCAAATTGCTTCCAAAAGACTTAGGAGTTGTGAATGAATGAGGCTGATATGACTGGTTCATATGTATTGGTTGATAGGGATATTTCAAGGATGTATGTCTTTGTTGATCTTGATAGGAGATAGGGTATGTGGATGAAAAGCTAGTATTGATAGGCATAGTAGATGGAGGGACATAAGGAACCAATATAGATGGAAGGTTTGACGGTCTGAGCTTTGGGATGTAGGGAACAAGGATGGATTTGGAAGATGGAGAAGGCTGATGCATGCATTTGAATGGAGGGATATAAAGTGTGGAAGGGATATCAACATCTTTACAGTGAGGTGCATGATCAAGGATCTTCTCTTTTGAATTCACCTTTATATCAATAGGTGCATGAGTAGCTTTGATAGGAGCAATTTTGATAGGAGTAGCTGAAGCTTCAGGGGATTTATTTTTCTGCAAGGGATTTGGAGGAACAATGTTTTCTTGAGGTGGATATGGAGGAGCATGACAAAGAGATGAAGGGATGCTTTGATCTTGACAAGGATCTTTAGATGGCGTACAAAGGGTACCTTTCTCTTGATTTTAAATGGGTTCATTAGAGATGGTGGAAAGGATATCTTGATCTTGCTTTGGAGATGTAGGGTTATCTTCTTGGAAGAAATGGAAGGAGATAAGAGGATCATCATGAGACCCTTGAGATATGCAACTTTGGTCAACCATTGGATAAAGATGGATGATGTCTTGATCTTGATCACTATTGATATTTTTTTCTTTGCATATTGGATTTCCCTCTTGACATGGAGCCACTTCTATGGATGGGGTGGGAGTTTTCATATGCATGAGGGATACTTGAAAGGTTAATAGAGTATCATTTTGAGTAGGCATGATAAGTGTGGAAGCACATGGAAGCTTGGGGTCTATGATCTTTGAAGCCTAAGAAGGACTTGCGTTCATATGCAGATTAGCTTGGATCTCTTTTAGAGGTAGTCCTTGAGGGTAGACATAGTCGTCATTAAGCTCAGTTCTTGACAGAGATGATGAAGCTTTACGAGATGGAGGAATGGTTGAAGAAGTAGATGTGGTATGGGAACCCTTGCTAGACATGGATTCCTGATATTGATCCTACTTGATATTAGTATCTTCACTAGATGATTCATTAGGATTTTCCACTTCAATTATGCCATCATCTATGAGATCTTGGATTTTATGTTTCAACTCCATGCAATATGAAGTTTTATGCTTGTTATGTTGATGATATGCACAATAGTTACTCAAGAAGCTGAATCCACATGATGTGGCTAGAGGCAATGTGATGAGATTATGATCAAGAAGTTCCTCCAATGTTGATTGATAAGATTGTCCCAAAGGAGTAAAGATTCTCTCTAAAGGATAAATAGACACTTCTTGACTTGTGATACCCTTCTGTTGCAGATAGAAAAGACTTGCATCTGATTTTGTCATAGTTTCCTCTACATGCTCTTGATCAAAGATGGGATTGTCATACCAAGATTTATCCATGTTGGAAGAAAGTGGAGAGATGTGAGAATCATGATCAAATAGAAAAGGACAAGTTGATATTAAGGAGGATTCTTCAGATGGAGTATCCTTTTTCCCCTTTAATCGTTGGAGTTTAGATTCCAAATTTTGAAGTTGTTTTAATAAAGTTGCCCTAAGAATCTCTTCTTTTCTTTTAGACATTGTAAGATTGTCTTGATGCACTTGCTTAGAATATTGAAGAGAAGGTATGATGAATCAATTGATTGACTGACAGGTGCTGGAGTGATATCTAAAGTGTTGATTAAGTCCAAGACCAAAGGACAAAGGAGATAATGTAAAATTGAGATGGAGGTAGAAATGAATCTGATCTTGAGTCAAGGTTGATGAACCTACTTTCGCAACTTGGGTGAAGGATAGCATAGACAAAGATGATAAGATAACAAAGGACTCAGTCAATTAGACAAGTGTAACAACATCATATTTCAAGATAGAGATAAGTTGGACTAACAACAGTTTGTAGTTGCATGTGAACTAGCAGAAGCGTTATGACAATACAAATTATAGAATAGACTAAATGTACTAGGATAGACCGATGAAAGACCAAGTTTCAACAAGTTTTGAAATAAATTGGACAGAGTTTTGATAGATTTTTGACAGATTGTTGAAGTTTCAGACAAGAGAAGATAGGCAAATATCCAAAGTTTATAGTTTTCCAGGTCATTTGATTGTTATTATTGTTTCAGTAAACACTCACGCAAAACACATCATGGAGATTGTTTGTAGTACCAGAATAGACACATCACAATCCTAGGATAGCCAGGGCAGTATCTATTGAATCCCCACTTGAACTGAAGTTTAGCTATGCTTACTCATAGTATAAAAATTAGAAGCTTAGAGGCATGGGCTCCTCCTTACATGTGCACTCACTTCTCAGGCACACCAAGCTTTGAACCCCAAATGAATTGATTCCCAAAGGGTCGTTGTCTCTACTAAGAGCCGTAAAAGTGTGGGGCATCTTAGTCAATCTCTGACCTTCCACACCAATAGATAGAGGGTTTTTGGATACTATAACAATAGTTTGTAGTAAGGGCATTTGTTCAGGTGGTTGTGATCAAGTCATTTTCCCAATAAAGGGGGCTCTCCCAATCTTTTCAAAGCAAGGATTTCACCGTAACAATGTCAGGACTTTAACGCACCACTAGGGTACTAGAGGAGATTTTGGTTGACACAATGAATTCACACCTATCCATCATGAGACTAATCACAATAGCATTTTCTATATACCGGTTCAAAAGGGCTTGGCTTTAGCCTGTTACCAGTTGGGCATCCACTCTCACTGGCTTTGTTAAAGCTCTTGGGAGGTAGCCACACTAGAAGAATCATATGAATTTCTTTTACACCCAAGATCCATAAAGGCAAGGGGAGAGGATCTATTCATACAGTTCTTGGAATTAAAATCTAGAAAACACTTCAATCACACGAGACAATGATTCATTTTAAGCACCAACCGAAGTGTGTTCTAACTACTAAAATCAGACATGAATTTTTTGTAAAAACACGCAAGGTCTTCGACAAGCATCCTGCAGTAAATACATTAGTAGTTTGTAATTTATTTCTTCATTTTAGCATCCTGTAGCCCATTGTTATGCTGTTAGAGAAATCAAAGAGATAAAAACAGCAGCATGTGAAAATAATCAGAAAAACAGAAATAGTAATTACAGAAACTGTGAAATTCCAAAGACTGTCACCCAGTCTCACGCAAGGAAGTACAAGGCATCGCACAAGGAAGTGCAATAGCTACCATGAGGAAGTACAAGGCTTCACATGAGGAAGTGCAAGATTCGCGCGAGGAATTGCTAATAAAAGCACAACTTTGTGCGGATATGTGGGAAATTTCGCGTGAAACTTCACTACAGAGCCGTACGGCAAAATTTTTGATGCCACAAATTCAATTTTTGGGTGAGTATAAGTGTATTTGTAGTAATTTTAAACTAAAACAACATTCCCAATGCAATGGTGGAGTCATATTTGACTTAAAGTGAATATAAAAAATGACATAAAATAGAATTGAAAGTAAATATATAATATGAGGCTAGGAATTGAATATCCTGCCCCATGGTGGGCACCAAAATGTATGTGTCTGAATGTGACCTCTTAAATTAGGCACAAAATCAACATAGTCATTCCTCAATCATTGAATTTCAAAAATGAGCATGAATTGTCCATTCCACAATTTTGATTGAATCGACCTGTTGCCTTCTATTTAGTTGGGGTTCTTCAATTACTCTCAGAACGAGAGCCAACAACCATGACCATTGCTAAAATGGAGGATTTGAAAGAATTATAAAAAATGAAATGAAAATACTCTATTTTTGGAATTATATTGAGATAATTTGTACTGAGAGGGGAGGGGTGAATCAATACCACTAAAACTTTTCTTGGTTAGCCCATTAACCCTTAGTCATCAGTTTGTAAAATAACTTATCTATCTCTTCATCTTTCTTTATGCATATGAAATCATATCATACATTTCATTTGATGTGTAATAGTAAAAGAAACATACATGAAATTTGATAATGCATAACACAAGATATGGTATCGCAGAAAACTCCTATTAAGGAAGTAAAAACTGCGGTGGGGATTGTTGCCCACAAACTTCACTATCTGCAGATAAGAAGAGCCGGTTAAGGCTTACAATTTGGTCACTTCTGATGACCTACCCTATTAGGAGTATTACAGTGGAGACCTATTAAGATCTACTTCGTTTGAAGATTTTAACAACACTGTTAAGTGTGCACTCTGTTAAGAGATTTACAAAGGACGGTTAAGGCCACCTTCTACAAAAGGATTTTAGATGTGATGCACTTGTTAGAATGAAACTACATAAGTCTTTGATCTGATGATAAATGCAATCTTTAATTATTGATAAAACAGATCCTATGAAGCTCCAAAAATACTATTAATCATCCTTCCATGATTGAGTATTACCTTTATCTGCTTGTCGGTAGCCTCTGTGTGTTCTTGTTAACTGATGTATTCTATTTCTGCTCTTTGCATGAATTCTTCCTTCTACTCCTTAGATGCTCTTCATGGCTATCAATTATTAAGAATTCATGTACTCACAATTGAGTAGGAACATCTATTTATACTAATCTAGGCACAATTCTTGATTCATGCATTTACACGTTAACTCTAGATTCAAGATATACAACTTGATCTTGATCTGTAGTTAGATATGCTTTTGATATGTTAGGATGCTTTAAAGCATTTACATAAAGCATGCATGACCATCTAATATGATTTAAAACAAAAAAAAACTCTATAAATAGATTTACATTGCTTTAATCGACGTGTAAAACTCAGATCCACAATTTGCGGGTTCTTGATCTATCTGTCGGTTCTGATAGTCGGTTTTCTTGATTGTCGGTGTTCCTTCTTGAACATGTCATTGGGTATGCTTGTCTGTTCCTGTCGGGTTGATTCTAGAAACTATGTTTCCAGTAATGCTTGTGTTCACCAGTAATGCTTGTGTTCGCCGGTAATGCTTGTGTTCGCCGGTGAAGCTTGTCACATTTATACTTGACATTTTTTCTCAAAACTTCTTTGTGCTGTCGGGTATGCTTACATTTCACTTGTACTGCTTATGGTTCACCGGTGATGCCTGTTGTCTGTCGGTAATGCTTTCTGTCTATGTTTTTCCTCTGAGTATACTAATGGAAAAATAATGTCATCAATCTCCCCCTTTGACATTAGTATCAAAAACATGATATGTGCAACATACTGAGTATATTAGTATGTACACTTGTGTATACTTCTACCTTAGTCATTTGAATGACTCCCCCTATGTATATGTCGATAAGTGTAAGTATATATATATATCCTTTATCTTTTTGTTTCTTTTTTTTTATATATGTATTGTACATAGCTATATACATTGCCTTTCCTCCTTTTTTGATTCCAAGGACAAAGGTACTTACAACTTCTCAAAAAGGTGGGAATGTGAGGCTTTTACTTCTTCCATAATTTTCTCCCATTTTTCTTTCAGCATTTCTAGAGCTATGTGCTCTAGTGAAATTATTACATGAATATCATAGATGCTGTCTACAACAGACATCTCTGGGGTTTCTATCAAATTTCTAGCCTCTGAGATATGCTACTGAAGTATTGTGAGATTTGGTAAAATGTGTGCTTGTAATTTTGTAATCTCTCCTCTGAATTGTGTCTCAGCATCCCATATTTCCTGTCTTAGCCTATTTTCCTCAATCACTATGTCATGATGTGCCTTTATGCTCTCGACATTTGAGGTTAGGCTTTGTGCAGTCTTAGTGACATTAGAATCAATTTTTTTATGTTTGTCACTATTTTCTTTTGCAAATTTGTCAAGTGTGCACATTTTCTGAACTAAGGTTATTACTTCTGCAATCATTGGTTCCAGTTCATCACTAAGTTCTGAGAGTTTAACCTTGTTCAATGCCACTTCTTGGCTTATCTTATCAATTAGCTTGTATTGATATTTCTTCTCTACTTGTTCTTCCATTGCTTGGTTGGCATCTATCCCTTACTCTATGATAGCGTTGATAAGAACAACAATTTGTTCTTTAACTGAAGCATTTTCATCAATTTTTACTTCAGGAACCAGTTGTTGGAGTATTTCTTTGGCTTTTTCAAATGCCATGTTTTCTCTGTGTTCTTTGATCATCTTCTTTTGTATGGATTTTCGTTGACATAGTACTCCAAACTCTTGAAGTTTGCACTTTCCAAAGTGGTGATGTCCCAATTTGGTACTTCAATGACTTCATCTAGTGTGACAGCCAATATATCTTTCTTTACTATTTTCTTCTTCTTCTTCTTTGGCTGGTTGGCGGTGGTAGATTGATGTAATACCATCTGGAAAGCCTATGATTGTGTAGATTTTGTTGGTGAGTGTAAAGAGGTTGAGGCATCCTTTTGTACCTATTCTGTGATCACCAGACGGTTTTGTGAAGACGTCTCCTCATGATCCTTGGGTGTGTCAACAGATGAATCTTCCTTTTGTTTCGTGTCCTCATTTTTCTTTACTTCCTCACTCTTTCCTTGCTCTTAAATCTTCTTTGATGTGTGCTTTGTTATTTTCTCTGCCTCTTTCTCTTTCTTTTCATCGGTGGCATCCTTCATTTCTGTATCGGTATCATTTGGAGTATTTGATGCCCCTATATTTTCATCTAACCCATATCTTTGGGTATATCACCATCTTTATTAGATGATTTGTCCTGGCTGGACTGTATATCAATAGCATCTATCAATATATTCATATTAGTTGGCGTATTGACAGTTGTAGTGTCAATAGCTTTGTCCTGTTCATCGGTATTATTCCTTGTGGCAGTGATATCTTCATCTTTTTGCATATCAGCTGCAGGGTCTTTTCCTATTATGGTGTCAACAATGTTGTCTAACCATGATTCATTGTTAATATCCACATCTAAGTTACCCTTAATTGTTAGATCTTCTTTGGTAACTTCTTCATACTCCAAGGTAATGTGGATGGGACTATCCAGTGCTTGATCATGTTGGCCATCTTTTGACCAATCTTCATCTATAACATCTGTTTGTTTCTGACCTATGATCTGCACTTCTTCATTTTCCAACACAACTGTTGAGTTACCCATCTTGTTGACTTCCCTTTTAGGACTACTCTTTTCATCAGGATTTAGTATATCACTCCATATCTTGTGAGTGTCTTCTTCTAGTTCAATGATTTTTTGTTGAATAAATTTGTAAGCTCTCATCTTTGGTGAGAATTTCTTTGTGTATTTATCCATTACTTCATTGATTTCTTCTTTTGAGGATTCAGGCATAAGAGAAACCAATACTCTTTCTCTAATTCTTTTCTCTTCATGAAGTGCATAAGTGAATCTAGAAGAAATCTTATTTAACAGTTCTTGTGGAACATCTTGTGAATGGTATTGCATAGGAACATAATAATGTTTGCACATTTTTGCAATTAGTACATCTTCTATCTTATTTTGGTCTACTATATTACATTGTAACCATTTCTTAATTTTTGGATGTCTAATAGATGCAACTTCAGAAATAGACTTACTTATGTCATCAATGTTATCAGATAGTGATGTAACCTTTGCCTTTTCTTTTTCTAGTTTGACAACATTGGGTTCATCCATTGCTGTATCTTCTAGTTCTTCATTTGTTTGAACATACTTTCTTCTCTTGGTAGGTGCCCTAGGTGGTGGTTTAACCTTTGTAGGTGCAGGTTTCCTTTTGTATACCTTGCCTTTTAACATAGGTGATGGACTAGTATCCTTAGCCATTTGGCTTCTTGTCCTAGACTTTTTGGTTGGAGGAGGAGGTGGTGAATCAGATTTTTCTTCTTTTGATTCTTGTATCTCTACAATTTCACCGATGGGAAGATATTCTTCAGTGTCTTCCTCCTTACTTTGTTCTTCCTCCTTACCCTGTTCTTCATCTTCTCCATCAGAAGATATGTTCAAGTTCTTCTTTATGTTTTTCACCATTCTCTTAGACTGCTTTATAGCCTTCTTAACAACAAGTGTTGACTTAATTTTCTGTTTGGCTTCCTCATAAGTACCAAACCTCATTTGTTTTTTGTCAATGGGTTCATTCAATAATGCTTTTATTGCTTCTGTTGCTAACCCAGTCTTGATCTCATAGTCAAGTTTTTCTAGCCAAGATTTTCTTGGGACTACTGCTTGAATGTAGGTGAAGTCA
>MU227195.1:1447132-1460358 GCA_018584345.1 Thuja plicata | reverse complement strand
TCTTGATTCATGCATTTACACGTTAACTCTAGATTCAAGATATACAACTTGATCTTGATCTGTAGTTAGATATGCTTTTGATCCGTTAGGATGCTTTAAAGAATTTACATAAAGCATGCATGACCATATAATATGATTTAAAATAAAAATAAAACTCTATAAATAGATTTACATTGCTTTAATCGACGTGTAAAACTCAGATCCACAATTTGTGGGTTCTTGATCTGTTTGTCGGTTCTGATGGTCGGTTTTCTTGATCATCGGTGTTCCTTCTTGAACATGTCGTCAGGCATGCTTTTTTGTTCCTGTCAGGTTGATTCTGGAAATTGTGTTTCCGGTAATGCTCTTGTTCGCCAGTAATGCTTGTGTTCGCCAGTGAATCTTGTCACATTTATACTTAGCATTTTTTCTCAAAAATTCTTTGTGTTGTCGGGTATGCTTGCATTTCACCAGTACTACTTATGGTTTGCTGGTGATGCCTATTGTCTGCCGGTAATGCTTTTTGTCTGTGTTTTTCCTCTGAGTATACTAATGGAAAAATAATGTCATCATTCTATATGAGATGCAATTACAATCTAAGAATGAAATGCATATTTTAATCTAAGAAGCTTGAAAAAGATGATAGAATTAAACTATTAGAAACATAAGCAAACTAAATTAAAATGCAAGATTCCATTAATCTAGATGAAATTAAACTAATTATGCAACCAAAGCCTGGAAATGAGAGAAATTTGAGACAAGATTTTGCTATAGTTTAGATACTCTAAAATTGCTCCTCTTAAATGAAGAAAATGAGGTCCATAATATAGAACAACCTGAAGAGAGGATGAAGAGTTTCTTGGAAAGAAACGGTTGACTCTTCATCTCCATGGAGGAAGGTGAGACAAAATATGGAGGAATTATTTAATTAATATGGTTGACTCTTCATCTTCCACAATTGACTGCAAACAATTTATTTATGCAGCCTCAAAATAGAATAACTAGTTTCCATATTATTAGGCGTATAACCCCTATATATATCTTTCTCTACATCAAGAACATTATACAATTCTTCACTAACCATCTCAACCTTAATGTGTGGGGCAACTACTGTTTGCAGAAAATACTCTTCACTCACATTTTGTTTTGAATAATAATTTAAAACATGGTTACTAAGATCAGCAGGCATAAAAGCATTTTGACATTGATTTTCATTGCATGATCCACACCTATCCACTGCATTTGGTAGATTATGAAAATGATCCCTAATAGATATAAAATCCCTTGGGATGATTCCATACCTTAAATCATTTTCAATATCTATTGCTATCATAAAAGCATGATGTAAATTTTTTGGCTCTTTATCTCTTAACAAGTATCTCATCTTTTTACCAAATGCACCTAAATAAAAAACCAAACAAACAACATCATTTGGTCTAAACTCCATTAGGATCTGACCAAATAATTTTGCAAATCTAAGATTGAAAAGAGGAACCAATTCATCATTCTCTATTTGTATTTCCATGAAATTTATTATCACTGTAGATGGATTAACCTTTTAACCAAACTGTTCCAAAAGAGCTAAACCTAACTCTTCCTATGAAGAGCTAGAACACTCTGGAAAAAATAAAACCATTTCCTTGCATCACCCACTAAGGACTAGACAAATTTTTTTATAACACTATCCTCATATTCAATATCAAAATCCTCATTTAAGTCCCAAAATATCCTAAAATGCTCTTCATCATTTTATTCTTTCCCACCACTTAATCTTGGCAATTCTTATCTAATCTCAGGTGGAAAAATATTTTGGTAACCATGAATGCCTTCAAGATTTAGAGCTGCATAATACTTAATGCCAAAAATCTATCTTCTATACTTTTGTGACATCTTAGTAGGAATAATTGAATTTGAATGTATGAAAGGCTTGAAAGATTCACTATGTATTTCTACTTGCACATAACCTCAAAACTTAATCAATAAAATGATGGTTACAAACTTCCTCTTTCTTCCTTCTTAGTTAGTGTTGACCACTGAATACGAAAAATGTTAACAACTCATTTTCATGGAACAATAATTATCCAATGAAAAAATACTTGGATGTGATGAAGTTGCTGCAAAAACATTTATCTGAAGTCACCTTCAAATTACCTTTTAAAATATTTGGTAGAGTCACCACCTCCTTGTAGAGGACAAATTTGGATCAACTGAGATCACTTCACCCCACTCTGACCTTCTTTAAAATTGAAATCTCATAACACATCCCTAATAGGGCCTCTTATAGATTCTTCTTCTTAACTATTATCATAGTCATAGGAGTTTAACATCTGCTTCATCTCCACTGCAAGTCCACTTCTTGCCTTTGTAACCTTTCTTCAATCATGTACATTGGTACAAATCAAAGAACTCAGAGTCACCACTCACCACATGTGAGAAAGTATAAGTATTTATTTTTAGACCTTGGACTTCTTGGAAAATATGTAATGATAGAAAAACAAACCTAACTCTCTTTCAAAACATGAGGAATATTTCTTTGAAAAACATGACTCTATAACCAGACTCTAGGATTGACTCAGTAAAGAAAGAAAAAAAACTCTCCTAAACTCACTGATCATTTTTACTTCGGTCCCTAGTAGAGTCACCATTTATGTTAGTTCTTTTTCTTTAAATCTCCTTTCCTAGATGAGACTTTGAGACCAAGCTGTGGGATTGCAAACCTAGGACAAAAACATTGACAGCTACAACTATCCCACTCAACATCTAGAGAAGAAAGGAGACAAGAGAAAGATAACATTGACAAGGTTCAAAGACCTTCTACACTTTCAGTTCCACATCACTCAGGTGGGCACTACCTAATCTGCACATGCATAACTCCTTTGTGTCAAATAATAGCTTGCAAATACATAACTATGGAATACCTTTCAAACCTTTAGGTAACATGTACCTTAGTGTTTTACCAAATCTCTTGCAATATCCCACTTGCATAGAGTATGTCTAAAAACTAGAACTATCCTAACTTCTATCAACATAAAAGGGAAATGATTTTCATTTATGATTTGATTATTGGATCCCTCAAACACCCCAGATCTCTCATAGACCAGTGCCTTATCCAATGGGCAATAGAGCTAAACATAACATTGCAAAGAAGATTATGAATAAAGAAGACAACATAGTCTAATATGTCTAGGCCTTACACCAAACATACCCACATTAATCAAGCTCTACTTATGAATCCACCTCTGTATTCAAACATGCAATTACCTACTCAAAGTATTTAAATCTCCCCTTGGAAGTGACCCTGGAATAGACAATACATTAATTAGTATCCACTGAAAACAAGTTGACATACCCTTGATACCCCAACTCATACATATCTGAAGACAAATCTTAAATCGTAGCCATCCTTTAAATAACTCCATTGTTGATCAATAATGGACAAACCCAAAACACCATTGATGCCTTAGTCTCTATGATTTAGAAATCAAATGGAGACAACTTGATAAAAAAACAATTGCACTAAAATTTCATTCATAAAAGTTTCTATTACAATGATGTCCTTCTTTGGGACCACAAAGAAACTAAGAACACCCTATATGAAGAGAAAAGATAGAAATATTTATAGAGGAATCACACTTGGAACCTTCTCTAAATTCTTGCAGAGAAATGGGAACCCTCAAAATACAGAAAATAAGGAAATTTATAGAAGAAGGAAACCCTTCTTTCTCCATCGACTTGATCTTTCTTCAAAAGATGTGAAATACAATTTCATCTGCACAACCACTTTCTTGAAAAAATTAACTCAAAAAAGACACGAAGCACACTAGGGCTACAGAAGATATACAAATCTGAATAAAAACCCTAATACTACCACATGGCAAAAATATAACCATATTCAATCAGAAAACTATCCACCAACAGTCTATGGCCTCAATAAATCAACCTAAAAGATCAATTTTAACATTAAATAGCTCTGTGATTTGGAAGGTAGCACCACCTCTTTGAAATATATTTGAATATTTAAATATCTTTTTCTAATGGCTATAGGTGGCATGAATATCCCAATCAACAACCCAAATTTAAACCTTTATACACTTTCAAACACTATCATCGATCAACCTTTTAAAAAACCAAGTATCATGTAAAAAAAATTACTTGAGCCCAGTCAACTTCCATTGACCTCCACGTGGCACCTCCCCATTGGACATTAGAACCACCTTTCCCTTACCTTTTTATATAGGCCCCACACTCCTTACCATTGACTTGGATGTGCGGCAAGATCTCTCCATCGTGCGATTCATATCTTCCCTGCGTCTTTTCTTCTTGTGATGGTGACAACCGTTGGATCCTTCCTAATCTGATTGTCTCTTAACATCAATTTACCTCTGGTCAGGTCCTATCATTGTCCACTTTTCACCTCCTATTTTTTTGTCACACCATTTATTTTGCTTCTTGTGGCACGTGGAACCACCTAATTTGTTGGGACCTCTACCACCTCACCATTCGACTTGGCCATGCCACATGTTAGCACTCGCACCATCACATGATCTGATTGAACCTACCATGACTTGACTCATTCTATAACATCATGCTAACACCTATCACCCCTTGACTATGTCACTTGAGAATGCACCCACAAAATTACTCTCATGCCTGCCACCTGGGCACCACTTAACTGTTTGGCCTCGAACCACTGGCCAAAAAGCCGTGTGATTTTTGACACTTAACCATTGCTGGTACAGTTATAAAAATGCTATGTTCTTCATTGCACAGCCAATGTGGGATAAATGACTAGGAGAATTTCCAAAGTGAAAACAGAGGAGAGAAAACAAGGAAAACTTTGATGTCATCTAGCCTGCATGATCGTGCAAAAATGACACAAGGGAAACAAAAACTTGACTTCCTCGCCCCTCTGCAACCTTTCCAGAATGAAAAAAAGAAGAAAACCTCTGCAAACTATGGAATTCATCCATTGAAGCTCTACAAAAAGATTAAAAAGGTACTCACAGGAATGAGTACTAATAGTCTATGTGTATGGTATAGCCAAGGACAAGAGGAACCTAAAAAAATTCAGTTCAACCCTTGCAGACAGAGTCACACAATGGAAGAAACAAAAATTATGGAGATATATGAAAGATCTTATTTCTTATTATCATCTAGAAATCAAGTACAATGGATCTACAACATGCATTCTTATACTCCATCCATACATGCATGTTACAAAACCTTTATAGGTTATCCTTTTATACCATATATCACAAGATCACACTGCTAGCTCTAACTATCGAAGCTAAATTACTTCTATATTACTATCACTACCTCTAATAGATCAATTAAATCACTACATAAATCCTTCCCAAGTATCAAGTTAGCCTAGGAAAGATTACATTCTCCAAGAACATGAAAATGTATTACATTATAGGCCAAGACCTAAATCATAAGAATCTCTCACACAGATAAAAATGATGAGAGAACCCACAAATAGGTTGGCCAAGCATGTAGAATTATTGGTATATGCACCACAAATTTTCTATGATCTGGAAAATCCTTTGCAAGATCAGAAAACACAAATTGATCATGAACATGAAGAATAGAGATGTCCCACCAAAAATCCAAGAGGTGCACAACAGTAACTGATCCAAACTAAAGGAATGTTGAAATAAAATCAGCATAGACAAAATAGAAAATAGGAAACAAAATATTTTTGGTTGATGCAATATTTCCAAGATCCCAATATGCTCCTGCATCAGAAACCTAGGTTTATTTGAAAATTAAGTCTCTCACTTTACTTGGGCTAAAGTAAAACCAAGGTGAACAACCTCATCCTTAGAAATCCATGAAGAATCTTCAACTGGTCTATCTTTCCATTTCACAAGCTATTCTTTGTATTGATTTCCTCTTGTACTTATCCCAATTCTACTATCCAAAATCTCTTCTACCTCATCCTTTTTCTTCTTAGGATAATTATTCTCAACATTTTATTCAGCCCTTCACAAAAAATTGATTTGTGATAATCATACAAGTCTGCAACATTGAATATAGGTGAAATATCCATGTCATCTGGTAATTCCACTTCATATGCATTCCCTAAATCAAATCTCCTCAAGACTTTACACAGTCCAAAATTCCTCATCTTCAGCATGTTATATCTTCCCACTGGAAATATACCCTTCTTCAAATAAACCATCACCTCATCTCCAGCTATAAATTCCTTATGTCTCCTTTTCACATATACTCTCTCTTTATAATTCTAATTCATATCTTCTAAATGTTGTTTTACTCCACTGTGTAATTCATTCATGTGTTCCACAAATTCTTCTTCTTCTGCACTCCTCTTGACTTCATGACTAATGTCCCTCAATTCTGATATTCCTTCAAGATTCATTCTTGTAACTATCTTAAATGGTGTCTTCCATGTACTCCTATTCATTAAAACATTATATTCAAACTCTACTTCTGCAAGAACTTAATCCTAACTCCATGTCTTCTCTCCAACCAAACATCTCAACAAGTTACCCAAACATCTATTCACTACCTATGTTTGTCCATATGTTTGTAGATGAAATATAGAACTAAACTTAAATTCAATATTCATCTTCCTCCAAAGTGTCCTCAAAAAATAACCAACAAACTTACTATCCCTTGTAGACACCTAAATTTGGTCAGGTGTTCTATTTTCTCATCAAATTTCTCTAAATCAATCAAAATGGACATTTATTAAATCAAATTGGGACAAATCAAATTAAATCAAAGGATCAATTAACAATGACATTAATTAATTAAATATAACCCTGAAGGGATTAATCAAACTATATAATTGATTTTAATCAATTAATTGTATAGTTTAAATCAAAAATCAAATTTAACCTATTTCCCCACATAACTGATTTAATTAATTGATTGAATTAATAAATCCTAATATCTTTCAACATGAATTTGAGGAACCAATGAGAATTGAGAAGGAAAAGAACATGAATCACTCCAAATTTGCAATCTCTACCACTCATTTGGTCTTTTTAATTTCATCCACTCATCTTGTCCCAAGCTTTGAGACAATGATTATTTAAATTGTCCCCCGATTTGAAACCATTTGAAGCCTTTCACTCAACCAACGATAAACCATGATCAATTGACTCCACCCCCTACACTTGGGAAAATCCTATAAATAGAAGGAATTTTGTAAGCATAAACAATCCTATACATTCGAATGCAAAGCATCCATACTATAGTCATTTTGAGAGAAATTGAGAGCATTTTCAAAGTAATTTGAGCAATAGAAAGGCATAATGTGAGAGAATTTGGGTGAATTGTTGAGGAAATTTGAGAGAATTTGTGAACTAGATAGGCATATCAATATCATTTTCTCATTCTAGGACTGTCACTAGTAGAGATTAAGGCTTAGAGCTCTATTAGCATGCTTAGTTAGAGATCCATGAGATGCTTAATGATTTTCTTTCAATTGTTAGCTTAAATTGTTAATGTTTTTCCATATAATTGTTAGGAAATAAACTAATCTCATGAAGGTGTAAAAATCACACACACAAATGGCACCCACCGTGGGGCTTTAAGCCTCTAATCCTCATTTTTATTCATATTTTGTTTGGTTGTGCTTCATTTTGTGTGTATTTTGCAGATTGCAGGTAAAGTGCCACCTACTAGAAAAATAATGATGCTTGTAAGCATTCAAAAGACACCTGCAAATTCCTTCTGTATTCTTGTCTAACTTTTGTCATGCTTGTCAGATAAATAGTGACGCCTATGCTCGTAAAGCGGCGCCTGACATTAGAGAAATAATGCCTACAAAATTTCATATGTCGCCTATGCATTTTATTTTACCGCATTTAACCAGATTTGTCACACGTAATAACTTACTTTTAACACATTTTATTAGTAAATTCATGCTTAACAAAGTGCAAAGAAACGCTTAGATTAGTGCAAAGCAACACATAGTATACTGCAAAGTAAAACTTAGAAGCTGTAAAATGACACCTGTTGTTTTCTGTGTTTTATTACTTGTAGATTTATAAAATAATAATACTAATGCTCTATTGTTAATTTTGTTGTAGATGAACAGACACCTAAAGGTGCAGAAACCAGATTTGAGGGTCAAAAGGGAAAGAAAAGATGTAAGAATCCAAAACAAGCACTCCAAGAAAATTCATAGTGCTATAATTTTTGAAAGTTTAGAAGAAAAATAAGTGTTATATGAGCATTTTTTTTAAATCATTAATGCTTACAAAAGAAAGTTCCCTTCTCTAAATTGATTTTGTTCATTAAGTCCTTAAGTTGTGATTTTGCAAAATTTGATTAAGGATTTTAAATTTGTTGTCATTTTGATTGGGTTTTTTTCACTTTGGTTGTGGTGTTGACTAACTTGTTGGAGGAGATAGAGAGGGAACTATCGCCACTAGGTGAGTATCAAAAAAAGAAAAAATATCTCAAAAATGCGCCTATCCTTTGCTAGCTTCAGAAAAAGGTATTCTACTTAACAAGATTGCATTGATTAAATTGTAGAATTTCATTTGAATCTAGCTTAATAGGGACACCCTATTATTGTCCATTCTAAACGAGACATTAGGTATATGCTCTCAACTTTTTGAAGTTGATCAAAAATCCAAAAGTGTTACACTTGGGTGGTAGAAAGAAAGGGAGAATTTGAACCACACATTTCAATTCATTAAAAACCTCCTTTTCAAGAGGTTAAAAATGAACAAAAGTGTTTGAAGTGTTTGGAACTAAGGAAATTATTAGGGATAATATTTTCACTCTTTGAGTGAATCACATTCCCAAACTTACTTGACTTACAGATTCAATATTTTCTTTCTATGAACATGCTAGATCCATAGAGGGCTTGCCTCTCAAGAATACCTTTATGAAGGTGGTGAGAGGGAACAACCCAAGTGGGATACACTCACTTTAGCTATGAGACTAATCTGACCAACTATAATCGAATGCACTCATCTCCAAAGGGGTGTTGAGAATCTTCACTTCCTCAAGTAGTCCTTCAGGATTGCACAAAATCATACTTTCATGCATGTGGGAAGCCCTTGTAATGAGGTTATAAGAGACTCTTCATGGTTTAGAACGAAGGATAACTACAACCCAGTTAATTAGCAAGCTACCTTTTTTAGAGCCATGTTTTATCACCAAATTTTACTTTAGGTATTGTTTGGAAGAATTTCTTGTGCAAGACCCATGAAAACATCTGAGAACATACACTTAGTGTTTTTTTAGGATAATATGCAAATTTGATATGTGTGCTATGTTTGTGTCTTAATTTTAAAGCAAGAATTCAATCCAACAGATCAGATCACAGACATTATAATTTTAAAACCTTAAAAACTATGAAAAACCAACTTGATCATAAAAGTGAAGCGTACAGAAGGTTAAATAACACCTATGATCATTCTTGTTACACTTGTAAACTAAAGTTACACCTGCAAGTATTGAAACAATACCTAGCTCACTGGAAAGTGATTCCTGAAATTTTTTTAAATAACACCTATAAACGGCTAAATATCACCTACAAAATGTAGAGTGTTGCTTACAAAAATTCTAGTTACCACCTATACAGTGCAAAGTCACAAGTAAACTATAGTAAAGTGATGCCTATAAACAAAAAAGGCAAATAGAGAGCATTTCCAGAGGTTTTGGACAGAATTTTGTAACTTTTTCAGATACCCTTTTTGGATTTCTCAGTGACTGTAACCCTAACTTATTAAAATCCTTACATATGGTCAAAATTTCAAATTGCAAAAGGATTTTAAGGTGTTCTTTCCAACTTGGGATCAATCACGTTAATTCCGACCTTTACTAGGTCACATTACACTAGAAATACCTTGTTACCAGATGAGATTTATCTTTGTCAAGGGGTTTCATTCTCAAGTAGATAATCCATTGTAACTCCTTTACCAATTGAAGGATGAAAAGAAGAAGAGCCACCAAACATGGCCATTCCCTTGGGAAACATGAATGGCTTGCATAATCATGATGATGATCAAAATTTAGACCATGGTCTAGGTGGGAGGGAAGAAAGACATAAGGAGATAAATGAAGAAGATCCTCATTTAAACGATGGCCATGAACAAGAAGATGAATAACACATGGAAGAAATAATCAATGTGGCCATACAAAATCACCTCTTCATGAATGTCATGGGGAAGATCCTAGAGAATGATAGAGAGAAGTACTTCTTTGTTTTAGCCCAAGCAAGTTCAATTACCCCATGATTATGACGTTTACAAGTTGAAGAATAAATAAGAAGATGATCCCATGGATATGATGAACAAATAATTTAAGTTATTTCAAGCCCAATTGGACAACATGAAACAAGCAGGGGCTCCTAAACCCTTTTCTTTCAAAGCATAATGTCCATTTCCGTTTGAAAAAATGTTAATTATGGTACCCTTCCCCCCACATGAAATCTTACCTAAGTATGATAAATAAGAAGGAATATCCAATCCCCACAATCATCTAAGGGAATTTGGTGCATTGATCTTGGAGTTCATGCATGATACAACATATTTAATGAGACTTTTCCCAAGAAACCTAAGAGGAACAACGATGGAGTGGTTTTCAAAACTACCCTCCGGTATTCACACATTTGAAGAGTTGGCTTCAAATTTTGTGACCCATTACTCCTATAAAATTAAGCATGAGGTCACAATGATAAATTTATGTAACACCAAGTAACGTGATGGAGAAGGATTCATTTTTTTCTTACAATGATGGAGAGTGGTATTCGCACGATACCCTTGAAGTGTGTCCGAAAAGGAAAAGATGGACATTTTTGTGAATATCTTGAACACGGAGGTGAACTATTAGTTAAGGTTGCAATGCCCACATTCATTCCAAGACCTAATTGAGAATGGAGTTACTACAGAAGAGGTTTTGTTGAAAAGAGGAGAGATAAAGCTTTACAAGGAAAACAAGAATTCCACTAATCACAATACCTCCAACAATTACAAAAACAACCATACAAAGCTCCTCCAAACTGTTAGAATGAATTTAGAATAACTGAGAGGGGAGGGGTGAATCAGTTATCCTCAGGTCTAGATGTAGAAAATAAAAACTTTCTTTATTTTAGATCTACTCGACAGGAGTAGCATATGTCAACAACTTTAATCATGCAGTTTACTATCTATTGAAATTAGCTTGTAGAAACATAACAGTAAAACAAACCATTAGCATTCACACAAGTTGACACAAGTATTTAGCGTGGATTCCCAATATGGGAAAAACCACCAGTAACATGCTACCAAGTTTTCACTCTTCTAAAGTGATGCCCTGTGAGGAGCCAACCCTGTTAAAGGTTACAATAACACACTGCTAGGTGTGACCTGGTAAAAGGATTTAATCACCTTGTTAGGAGTGGCCTTGTTAGAGGACTTAGAACATTCCACCTAAATTTCACCTTGTTGGAGGATTTATACAAATGACTGTTAGGTCAACCTTGTTAAAGGATATAATTGATACAATGGTTAGAAAGTAATCATCAGTTGTGATCTGATACATACAACTTACTTTGCAAATTTAGATCCAACTACAGCTCTAATGTTAACTTACTAGATAGCCTTCATTGTCATTTCAACCTTCTGATCTACTTGGAAATCTTTCAAGCAATCACACATGCAACTCTCTACTTCTGTATTCATCCTTCTCTGCTAGATCATGCTAAACAATAAATCAACTATGCAACTCTTTTTCATACATATCCACTTCACATTCAGCAACACATCTCATGCATACTAAATGAATAACCCCTTGAGGTTATCATATACCTCTCTGTCTAGGTCAGATAAATATTTTCCCGCTTAAACAAGATCGTAGATCTTAGGTTAGGTCAGATCCAATGGATCATTCCATCTTTGCATTACATTTAATTCTCCAAAGTAGTGTCTAATTAAATCTTGAAACTATGTATTAATTATGGTTACCCATACATTAAATTATGTGGATCAATCTTTAATTAACATTACATATCCCAATAAAATTAACTAAGTCGGCTAGAGATCTAAAATATCATCATTAATCCAACTACTGTAAGTCGGCCAACATCACTGTTTCCACTCGACAATTTCAATGGTGTTTGGCATTGAACAACTTTTCTCATCACAAGCAAATTTTCTTGGCACAAGCAACTTTGCTCGGCACAAGAAAATTTTCTCGGCACAAGCCAAACTTGCTCGACACAGAACAACCAAAAAAACTATCTTTGAAAGATAAACAATTAATTTCTTTGCCAGAGTGCCAACTGATCAAGTACCCTTTTAATTTCCTTAACTCAACTATTCACTTGGTCTTCTTGTTAAATCTTCTTCATCATCAATAGATATGGTACTCAAATAGATAACAATAGTCTCACCAGTTAAGGTTTGACATCAATGAAAAAATAATAATTTCTTGCATTGTCACTTTCCAACAATCTCCCTCTTTGGCATTGATGGCAACACAAAATATTAAAACAATGATTTAACAAGCATAGTTACCAACCAATCCAAAAATTCACCCGTGTTCCTTGATATGAATGAATATACATTAATGTCTTTAGCTTCATTCTGATTCTTATCTATAAAACATTTCTCCCTCTGTGTCTATAATCACACTGTAATCATCTATTTCTAATCATCTGTAGACTCCCTCTGAGTAGATAATCACTTCAATTTTTTCAATAGTAACTTCTGCCTCTTTGTAATATTTCCTTCTTGGAAATCTCTCTTTCTCACCAATCTCTTCCTCTTTATAGGTAATATCTCCCTCTTTGACAACAATGCCAAAGATGTCAATATCATTATCATGTAAATCTTCAATATCATGCTGATCCTGTCATCTTGATTTTGACTAATTTTCTTTTCTATCCTTGTTCAACTTCACAACTTTAGCCAGGATCCTAAAGTGTGACTAACTGTGCATCAATGTGTCAAATATTCTGAATGTAATATTTGATGCAACAGTACCATACAAAACTTAATTATCCTTAGTTAGGGGAATCATCCCCATTTTACCTTGTAGATACTCATGAGCATCCTTGGGTAGTGCTTTTGTGAATATGTCTGCTAATTATTCTTTAGTGTTCACATAATCTAGTCTCACTTCTTTATTCTGAACTAGTTCCCTCAAGTTATGATACTTGATAGCTATATGCTTTGTCTTTGAGTGCATAATAGGATTTTTAGAAATATTAATAGCACTTGTGTTATCACAATATATGACAACTAGGTCAGTGATTTCTTCCTTCATACCTTTTAGTA
>MU227195.1:1429742-1446553 GCA_018584345.1 Thuja plicata | reverse complement strand
GTCATCTACAAAAATTTCAGCTAATAATGTACCTTTTCTTTGCTCTGTCTTCAAGTACAGGTTGTTGTTGTCATTGGTTCTTGCAAATCCAATCTTGATCAGATAACTGTGCAATCTCTCATACCATTCTCTTTGGTGCTTGCTTCAATCCATATAATGCTTTGTGCAATTTGCAAACCATATTCCTTTTGTTTGGGTCTACAAAACCATCAGCTTGCTCAATATACACTTCTTCTTCCAAGATACCATTGAGAAATGCATATTTCACATCCATCTGATAAACTTTGAATCCTTTATAGGTTGCATATGCAACTAAGGTTCTGAAACCTTCCAATCTTGCAACTGGGGTGAAGGTTTCACTATAGTCAATTCCTTCCTCCTATTCATAACCCTTGCATACCAGTCTAGCTTTGTTTCTTGTCACATCTCCATGTTCATTCAGTTTGTTCCTAAATACCCACTTTGTACCAATTACATTTTTATCCTTCGGCCTAGGTACAAGTGTCCAAGTTTTGTTCTTCTCAATCTTTTCAATTTCCTCATTCATTGCCTATATCCAATCTTCATTTTCTAAAGCATCTTTCACTGTTTTGGGCTCAAATTCACATAACAGACATGTGCCATTTTTCAACTTACTTTGTATCATAATAACAGAATCCTTTGATCCAATGATTTGATCAAAATTGTGATTTCTTCTCACATATTTTGCTAGGGTAGGCTCAGTCCTTTCTATAGGTTCATTTTCTGTATTCAGTTCTAGTTGATTCTATGACTCAAAATCTCCATCAGATAGCTCAGCATTCACTTGTAGTTGCTCGGAAACTCCACTCTGTGACTCAGCAGGTGCATGTTGTTTCTTAGAAGTAGTCTCAGGTAGTGAATTAGAATCTTCCTCATCTAGATATATGAATGATCTATAGCTTTCAGGCTCTTGTGTACTTTCATCTTCATTTCTTTCTGCAAACTCATCAATTCTTACATTTGCACTTTCAACAATTTTGTTAGTATTATAATTCAAACATTTGTACGCTTTTATTTTCATTGAATAACCAAGGAATATGCCTTCTTCACCTTTAGCATCAAGTTTTCCATTTCTTTTTTCCTTCAGTATAAAAAATTTGCTTTCAAATACTTTAAAATACTTTACACTAGGTGCATAACCATACCAAAGTTCATAAGGTGTAGCATTTGTACCTTTCTTGACTTGAACTCTATTCAGTGTATAGATTGCAATACTTATAGCTTCTTTCCAATATTTATGTGCAACATTTTTCTCCATCATTAGTGTTCTTGTATAGTCCATGATAGATCTGTTTCTTTGTTCAACAATACCATTTTGTGGAGGAGTCCTGGGTGCAGACATTTGTCTCTTTATGCCTCGGTCATTACAGAACCTGTTAAACTCATTAGAAATAAACTCTCCACCTCTGTCAGATCTTAAGCATTTCAAACTTTTGCCTATTTCCTTTTCAACTTTAGCTAAGTACCATTTAAATAACTGGAATGCATTATATTTTTCCTTGAGAAACATTACAATCATCATCCTTGAATAATAATCAACAAATAGAATAAAGTATCTAGCACCACAATAGATTCTTTCTCCAATGGGACCATAGAGATCAGTATGGACCAATTCTAGAATTTCCTCTGATATATGTGTTTTACTCTTGCAACTAGACTTAGTCATCTTTCCTAGTTGACATTGTTTACACATAGCATTCTCAGGTTTATTTAACTTAGGTAGCCCTCTAACCTTTTTCAATTTACTTATGCTTACCAAGTTATCAAACTTCACATGACACAACCTCTTATGCCATAACCAAACATCATTGTATTGTGAAAACAAACACGTTTCTTCATATAAATCCAGATAAAATAAGTTACCTTTAGTCTGATCACCACTTCCAACTAATTCTCCAGTAGAATCATAGATCTTTGCTTTTCTGTGATGGAATTAAACTTTGTAACCAGAAGTGTTCAGCTGTGCAACACTCAACAAATTATATTTAAGATCATCAACCCAATACACATCATCACATCTAATTTTGTCAGTCAAGTTAATCAATCCTTTACCTTTGATACGACATGGTGCATCATTACCAAATATTACATATCCTCCTTTGCATTGGTTTAGGCTTTCAAACTTATCTTTGTCACCAGTCATATGATGAGAACAACCATTGTCAATGATCCAACGATCATGCTTGCTCATATAAGAGATTAGTGCAATTTTCTCATCATCATCAAAATATTCTTTCATTGCAACATAAAAAACTTCTATATCATTGTCATCAGAATTATCAGTGTCATTGTCAGAAGTTTCTTTAGCAATATAACAAGATTTCTTACCTTTGTCTTTGTAGTCCTTATATTTCCTGAAGTCTTCATCATCCTTTCTATCTTTTTATTCCTTGTATTTGTAGTCCTTTCTTTCATATTTTTCATTCTTATCAGGACATCTAGCAGCTATATGACCAACTTTGTTGCATGAAAAACAAATAATAGGAAGTTTACCTTTGTATTTTCCTTTTTCTCTAGATAGTCTTTTTTCCATAAGTGCTTCATGTTCTTCAAGATCATCATCAGAAGTGTCACTGTCACTGTTCACATGTTTCTTTCCTTTCTTAGATTTATTGAGAACCAACTGTGATCTAAAATTAGAATCAATCCCTTGTGGATTATAGTTATCATAATTTGACATTTCAAATGCAGTGAGTCTGCCTATCAGATTTTCCAGATTCAGATTATTGTTAAGAGTACATCTCAATTCTTGAATTGTAGAAACTCTAATGGCATATACATGAAGTAAAGTTCTCAATACCTTTCTCATAATAGTATTCTCATCAATTGTTCCATTAGCCCCTCTAATGGCATTTACAAATTCTTTTACTCTACCATAGTACTGAATAACATTTTCACCTTCTTGCATTTTCATCTCATCAAACTTACCTCTTAGACTTTCTGATTTAGATCTCATCATATTTGAGTCTCCACCATAGATAGTTGCAGGTTTGTCCCACATCTGCTTTGCATTTGTGCAACTCTTTATATCATCAAAATCTGAATAGATCAATGAGGAGGTGATCTCCAACATTGCTTGATTGTGCTCTTGCTTTTCTTTTAGTTGTGCAGCTATGAGAGGAATAGTAGGTGGTACATAGGCATTTTCAATAAGTCACTTAGCATCATCTCCAATACTAGCTAGATGCAGTTTCATCAAACTCTGCCATGCAGGGAAGTTGTCTTTGTTCAGCTTAGGAACCTCCTTATTATACATCTTGATCTTTTCACTCCAAGTACCTTCAAACTGTTTTCAGGAGACCAAAGCTCTGATGCCAAATGTTAGAATGAATTTAGAATAACTGAGAGGGGAGGGGTGAATCAGTTATCCTTAGGTCTGGATGTAGCAAATAAAAAATTTCTATATTTCATATCTACTCGGCAGCTGTAGCATATGTCAACAACTTTAATCATGCAATTTACTGTCTATTGAAATTAGCTTGTAGAAACATAATAGTAAAACAAACCATAAGCATTCACACAAGTTGACACAAGTATTTAACATGGAAACCCAATATGTAAAAAAACACCAGTAACATGCTACCAAGTTTTCACTCTTCTAAAGTGATGCCCTGTGAGGAGCCAACCCTGTTAAAGGTTACAATAACACACTACTAGGTGTGACCTGGTTAAAGGATTTAATCACCCTGTCAGGAGTGGCCTTGTTAGAGGAGTTAGAAAATTCCACCTGAATGTCATCTTGTTGGAGGATTTATAAAAATTATTGTTAGGTCAACCTTGTTAAAGGATTTAACTGATACAATGGTTAGAAAGTAATTAGAAGTTGTGATCTGATACATACAACTTACTTTGCAAATTTATATCCAATTACAGCTCTGATATTAACTTATTGGATAGCCTGCATTTTCATTTCAACCTTCTGATCTACTTGGAAATCTGTCAAGAATCACACATGCAACTCTCTGCTTCTCTATTCAGCCTTCTCTGCTAGATCATGCTAAACAATAAATCAACTATGCAACTCTTTTGCATACATATCCACTTCACATTCAGCAGCACATCTCTTGCATACTAAATGAATAACCCCTTGAGGTTATCATATACCTCTTTGTCTAGGTCAAATAAATCTTTTGCCGCTTAAACAAGATTGTAGATCTTAGGTTAGGTCAGATCCAACGGATCATTCCATCTTTGCATTACATTTACTTCTCCAAAGTAGTCTCTAATTAAATCTTGAAACCATGCATTAATTATGGTTACCCATATAATAAATGACATGGATCAATCTTTAATTAACAATACATATCCCAATAAAATTAACTAAGTCGGACAGAGATCTCAAATCTCATCATTAATCCAATTACTGTAAGTTGGCCAACATCACTGTTTCCACTTGGAAATTTCAATGGTTCTTGACATTGAACAACTTTTCTCATCACAAGCAAATTTTCTCGTCACAAGCAACTTTTCTAGGCACAAGCAACTTTTCTCGGCACAAGCCAAACTTGCTTGGCACAGAACAGCCAAAAAAACTATCTTTGAAAGATAAACAATTAATTGCTTTGCCAGAGTGCCAACTGATCAAGTACCCTTTTAATTTCCTTAACTCAACCATTATCTTGGTCTTCTTGTTAAATCTTCTTCATCATCAGTAGATATGATACTCAAACAGATAACAATAGTCTCACCAGTTAAGGTTTGACATCAATGAAAAAATAATAATTTCTTGCGTTGTCACTTTCCAACACAAACACCAACTAGTTTTTTAGCAAGAATAATAACAAGGGTTTGGTGAATGATGAGTTTGTGGAGGCAAACAAACTAAAAGATACTCCCTTCAATCTCACATGAAGTTTAAATCAAGCTAATAATGTGAATCAAGCTCCCAAGGTTCCGTTCATCAATAACAATAACTTTGGAAATAATCAAGTATCTAACAAGCCTAAACCCTTCTTTGCTCCAACACCTAGAAGAAAGTTTCAATATTTGGGAGAACCCCTTGAAAATACATTGCAAACCCTTATTGCCAAAAATATCATTGATTTACCTGAAGCTAAATCTTTTGAGCCACTCATAAAGCCACCGTGGTGGAATGAGTTAAACCATTGTGAATATCATCACAATAGGGGGCACAAAACAAATGATTTCATGCGCCTAAGACATGTGGTGCAAGATTTAATTGATAATGGTGTGATTAAAGTGGAAGGGCCCCAAAACAATGAGGATCATACGACCTTTAAAACACTTTTCTTTAATCATCAGAAGGGTGAGTCTTCAAATTCGAACAACAATGGAAACAATTCTAAAGGCAACAACAATGTTAACTTTTCTCATCACTATGAAAATACTATCAATACTTTATCCGGACATGAGAATGTTGTTAATGTTGTAGTGGTAAAGGAACAACCTAAAAAGGATACTTCTAATGCTATCACTAGGGGGCAAGTGGAAATGATTACCCTAAAAGGGGGTGACCCTAAACCTATTGGTCCTACACAATCAACTACTTTTGCTAAAAAAACACCTCCTACAACAAAGCCTTATAGTTTGGTTGATCAATTACAAAAGACTACAACACAAATTTCTATTTTGGAGTTATTAAAATTTTCTCCCAATCACAAGGAGATCTTGGAAAAATATCTTGTGGAAAATAATTTTACTATAAACTTGGAGGAAGATAAGTTTCAAAACATGGTAGAACATCTTGTTGCACCACATTGCCTTTCATTTTTAGAACAAGATGATATGTCAATCAATCATCCTCAAAATTTTCCCTTGCATATACAAGTCTTAACCCAAAAGCATAGGGCCAAGAGAGTCCTCATTGATGGAGGAGTTGGTTTAGACATTAGTACTTTGAACCTAGTTAAAGCTTTAGGGTAAACGAGGTAATCTATTGATTCCAAGAAATAAATCACTATAAATGCTTATGATGAGGAGGAAAGATCTTCTAAAGGAATGGTGGTTTTTCCCATGCAGGTTGGTCCTATCAAGAAAGATACCTTTTACCAAGTCCTTGACATGAAGTTAACTTATAATATTTTATTGGGAAGGCCATGGATTCATGAAATGCAAGTTGTGCCTTTGACCTTGTTGGAAAGTGATCAGTTTTGGTAATGTGATTCAATCTTTGGTTGTCATTTATGGAAACACATCCGGGTTTGAGATCGATTCTTTTGAAGATAAGTTTTGGTATGTCTAAAATTGACTAAGTATAGAAGCAGGGATACAGTATTGTTTTGGATGTCGAAGACAGAGATCGATGACTTAAGGCATGCGAGCTTAGAGGAAGACATTATGAAGTATGTATGAAATTTACCTAAGATTGATTTGGTTTTGGATAAGTGCATGGTGAGTTATAAGGATTTGAAGACTGAAAGACAAAAAAGAACAATGATATAGAGCAGTTTCACATCAGCGAAGAATAAGGTAGTATGACTTGGACTCCAGGAAATCGAAGTCGTATTTTTGTTATTGATAGTCTATACTTTGACTATGCAAGAGCATTGACTATGCATTTGATATTTATTATATTAAATATATTTTGTATTGAAGGTTGACTTAGTACCATTTGTAATATTCATACTGAGGGCTGACTTTGTAAAGTTGAGAGATATATATGTAAGATCTTTTTGGTAAAGATTGCAGTGTGTGAGTAGTATTTTATCTGGAAGGGTAGACATGCGAATGGAAGAGCAGAGAATGGCAGAGCTATAAAGGAACTATCAAATCATTTGTGATGCTTGTTTGATTCATGAATGAGAACCTTTTGTAAAAAAATTACATTGTAATAGTTGTAATCTCAGAAGCCCCTAACAGGGTGTTGTGAACCTTTAACATGGTTGTTATTCCTCTACCAAGGAAATGTACTATGTAATATTCAGCTCCTAATAGGGCTAGTTCTCCTTATAGGGACATTATACTTTAGTACATTCTTGTGGGTATCATTCCCATCGGGGTTTTCCCTTGGCTAGGGTTTCCTCATAAACAAATCATGGTGTTATGAGTATTGTGTAATTTTCTTATGTTCTTTACTTTACTGGAAATGTATGGTTAATGTTTAAGTTGTGAAGAATTAGTTTAAAGTTCTATTATACTGATTCACTCCCCTCTCTGTATAATTCAATCCTAACAATTGGTATCAAAGCTTTTGGCCCTTGGAGAGAAAGTCTAACAACTTAAGGGAGACCAGAATGGATTTCAACAATTTATAGGAGAACTTTGAAGCTGCACTTGAAGACCTTAACCATGCTAAAGAAGAAAATCGTGAATTAAATTTCAACTTCCAAAGAGCTAAGAAATTCATAAAGAAACTAAAAGAACAACTTGAACTTTCTAGAAGCCAGAGAGAAGATCTTGTGGTTGAGATAAAAGAAGATTCAGATCAAGACAATTTAGATCAGGTGAAGCAACCGAAAGAAGAGATTGAGACTCTGAATCTTGAGAACAAGAATATGGCTTAAGAAATATAGGTGCAGGAGGATGCTAAGAAGAAGGCTGAAGAAACCCTAAACAATGCTTTGAATCAAATGAAGGATGAGGCTGACAACTACAAGAACAAATACTTGGAATTAGAGAAACACAATCAGATTGTGAAAAGTGAACTTGCTGAAGCAAAGAAACATATTGAGAAACTTCACACCAGTAGTGATTTGATTGATGAACAATTAGACAAGTAGAAACCTAAAGGTTACATGACTGGTATTGGCTTCAATGGAGCTGAATGTTCAAAGAATTAGGAAGAGAAATTAGATGAGAAGATTGATGCTGAGAAACCATCTATTGAAGAACCTAAATAGCAGATCAGACCTTTTAGAGGCAGATGCTTTGGTTGCAACAGATTTGGACACATGAAAAGAGACTACAGAGGTAATGCCCCTTTTAGAACTTTTTTTGGTTATTGTTTTAACTATAATGGATATGGGCATAAGAAGATAGAGTGCAGAAAATTTGGTTGTAGAAAAGACAATGGAAGAGAACCTACAATGAAACCTACATGATACAAATGTAACAACATTGGACACATTGTGAAGTATTGTAAGTTGCAAGTTAATCAAGAAATAAGACCACCTATATGTTACAAATACAATAATCCAGGACATATAGAAAAGTTTTGCAGGTATGATGGAGTAGATAATAGAAGAACACCACCTCCTATGAAACCTCAGAAGAATGGAAGTGATAATGGTAAGAGTATTGCAGATGTGAAGAGTGATTTTGAAAGTTATTTTAAGAAAGAAGAAGACAACAACAGTGGTAAGATATGGAAGATTAAAGAAACTAATGAGACATCAGTTCAGGGAGAGTCAGTAGTGCTACTAGATCTTCACCTGAAGGTAGCAAGATAGAATCGACCTAATTGGCCGATCATGGCCTTAGGGGGAGCATTAAATGCAAAACTTCAGAATTTATCCTTCCCCAAAATTCATTAATTGAGCTCATTTGATCTTGTGTGTGAGTTAAGACAACATCATGGATTATATATCTAAGAGCACATCATCAGCCGACTTGTATATTTTGATCACAAGAATTAGTACTCGACCAGATAGTTTGAAGTGAAAAAGAAAGTTATAACCTAACTTTTATAAAGCATCATGTTATGATCTATTTATCCATCATTTAACAAGGAGTGAGCCAACGAGATCAGAGAGAAAAAGTATTCAGATATTTGTACACCTTTTGTGCGTGATCGATTGGAGCATAAACTTGGATTTCCGTGTGAGAAAGGTATTCTACATCATATAAACTATGGATGCACCTGTGATTTTTGATGTTGTTGATCATCCTAGATACAAATTCAAGAAACATCCTTATAATTCATGTGAAGAGGATCCAGAAGGATAATTTTCAGAGACCCCACATGGTGTACTTCACGTAGAAGACATTAGGGCTTACATTCACTATAAATATGATACATTGGGAGATAATGAAAAACTCACTGAAATGGAAGATATGACTGAGAATGGAATCATGAAGGAAGAATGGAAACACATCAGCCAATTGAGGATAATGAAGATTATGGATCTATGTGACTTCGATGAAAATGAATGGTTTAAAATAATTATGAGTAGTGTTCATGACCAAATCATATGGATTGGTAGCCAACCTGTGAAACTATGTAGTGACCTAATTCATGAGATTACTAGTTTAGATAACACTGGAGTTGTACCCATTGTGGAGAAACACATCAAGAAATAAGTCAAAACCCTAACACACTCAAAGTGGGATAGAAGGGAAATGACAGTAAATGATATTTTCCAACAAGATGTAAGGTTGATTGCAGTGATACTTGGTTACAAATTCTACTATAGTAGTAGACCTAACTTAGTGTTAGCTGGAGTAATTATGATGGCATGGATAATGATAAAAGAAAACACATAGTAAAATCTATGCGAAGTATTGGCACAACAATTCCTTGAAAATGTAAATCTTGTGAAGAAGGACAGAATGAAAATTTTTAGGTTTGGATCATTATTGGTACACATGTTCATTCATATTGAGCACAAGTTTCCAGGTCTACATCCTAGTGGCTGAAAATATGGAGTACCTACTGGTATACTAATCTCACAAAGTTACAAAAGATAGAAAAATACTTGGGTAGATGGAGAACTGTTTGCAATGATAAAAAATCTACAAAGACAAATGAAGAGTAGATATAGACTACATGAGGACATTATTGAGAAGTATAAGGATACAATTTGTTTTATGGTTGAAACAGACTATGTATGTTTTGAGGCAGTTACACCTAGGAAGAAATGGTGTTACCCTATGGGCTATGAAGTGAGTCCTGAAGTACTCACCATGCAAGTAGAACATATTCTTGAATTATAAGTTGATACATCATAAGACAGATGGGGAACCTATGAGGAGAAGTTAGAAAAGGTAAGAGAAGAACAATCTAGAGGATCAAGGAAAATAAAAATTGCTAACCTTATTCATGACTGTGGTATAAAGGTTGGTATGTCAGGGGAAGAACTTAAGGAAGTAAAGAGGAAGATGGAAGAGAGATCCCTTGGAGTGGAAAGTGGAAGCACTGATGCCCCTTCCACCCCTAAAGTAATTATGGTTGACAATACACCTCCATCACAACCACATACAGAGCAAGCAACGGATGTTACTCCTAGAGTAACTAGATCTAGTATGTAGGTAAAAGAGAAGAATGTGGCTGAAGAAGAGTAGAAAACTGAGAAGAATAAAGCATGGAAACCTGACATAAAAATGCTGGAGAAAAGAGAAATTGAACAAAGAAAATTGGTTTCAATTGACAAATATTATGATAGGTATGAAGAAGCAGACAAAATAAAAATTGAAGATATTGTGATAGAGCACATGATTAGCTTTAGAAAGACCCTTTTGGAAATTGAAGGAAGCATTCCTTTAGTGTTGTATACAAAATTAGAAAATAGAAAATAATTGGCACAAGTTGAAGATGACCAAATTAGGAACAAGGAGATTGATAACATGCTTCATGTGTTATTAGTACAAGAAAGAGATGATATAATCAAAGAATTGAAACCTTTGTTGAGAACAAAGATCAGATTACTGAAGCTAATGGCAAGGAGGTATGATGAAGTAACTAAGGAAACTCAGAAGGCACTTGAGAAGATCTTATTAAAAAATACTTTTGACAAGCCCCCACCTGCTAAGAAAACTTTGCCTACACAATTGGGAATGGATAATAGCTAAAAGGAAATAGAGACTAATGATGAGAAGAGTAAAGAAGACAATACTACAGATTTCTATGTTTCTGGTGTGGCAGTAACACTAGACCCTTCACAAGATGAAAAGGACCATTTTGCAGGAACCATGGACACTTCTATTGCTGACAAACTTGGAAAAGAAGAGGAAAATAAGGAAGATATGCAGAAAGAGGATGAAGGATAGAATACTAAGCAGAAAGAAGATGAAAAGGAAAAGGTAAATTCACCATCTAGTTCATTGTTGGAAAGTAGTAATGTAAATTTTGATAGCATGGATGAAGATGAATTGATGAAACTAGAATTCACCGTACTAAACAAAGCAAAGGAGAGATCAACACAGAAAGGAGATAAGAAGAAAAAAGTGATTTCAAGAGCTATTGATACTATGAATAAATTTCTTCCAGTACCTTTAGTATTCCAGAACAAAGATGATATTGAGAACTCAAAAGTCACAATTGATGAGTCTGATGACCACTTTGAAAATTTGCTGAAAATTGTAGAGGAGAAAGAAGAGAAAACATATGAAGAGAAGAAGCTGATAAAAGTATGCAAGTCCATCTCATGGGACTTAGGAATTGTGAAAACTTGTTTGAAAAATGCAAGGAACTGCATTACACATGGGAGAAATTTATTTGGTTACAGTATGAATCCTATTAGACACACTCAAAATGTTGAAGACTTTATTTCCAAGGAAAGGGAAACCTTGAACAGTTTGATGGATGGTTGTGAAACATCTTCACAAACCACTACAGAGTTAGACACTGAAGTGACAAGGATATTAGCAAAGATCAGTGTATTGGAAAATGAGAAGGAGAGAGTACTGAAAAGATTAAATTTGTTGAGGAACTTTATAACTCCAAAGCTATCAACTTGAGGCACATCTAACAGATTTGGAAAAGACTACAGATTCATTGAAAAAAGGCTTACCCACAAACTTGAAGAATGCTAAAACTGTTGGAAAGATTGTTTGGAAAGCTACAATGGAAACAATTATTGTTTTTTCATTGATGTTAAACCTTAATTGGTGACACTATTACTATCTGTTTAAGTACCATATCTATGGATGTGAAGAAAAGGATAACAAGAAGACTGAGGGAAATGGTTGAGTTATGGGTAAACACAAGGGTACTTGATCATTTGGCATATTGGCAAAGTGATCTATTGTTTATCTTTCACTGAGAAGTTGATGCCGAGCAAAGAAAGTTGATGCTGAGAAATGTGAAGTTGATGATGAGAGAAGCCAGTGATGGCCGAGCGCCAGTGAAATGCCAAGGAATACAGAGGCGACTGAGCCAAAGAACATAGTGTTGGCTGAGAAACAATGTTTTGATTATTGATGAGATTTGAGATCTCTGGCCGACTTAGTTGATTTTATTGGGATATGTATGTTGGAAATACAATAATGGGAAAGCAAGATACTAAGAGGGGGGGCTGAATCAGATCTTCAAATTTAAAAACTTAAAACAAATTGATCCACATTCATACATATATGAATCTAATGTAATCTCATATAGCATCCACACAATGAAATAAATAACACATAACACAATAACTTGGTAACCCAGAAACCCAAATAGGTAAAATTGGGGTGGGGATGACACCCACAAAATTCTCCACTACTGGAGTAATAAAGTGTACTTGTTAAGGTTACAAATGTTGATTACAAAATGTAATCTACCCTGTTAAAGGTCTGCCTAGTTAAGAGCTTAAGATCATTACAATCTACCATGTTAAAGGATTTCAACTTACAATAAAGTAAGAACTCTGTTAGGAGATAAAGAAAGGTTTTCTAGAACCACTCTATTAAGATATTTTCACCTGATACAATGATTAGAATGTCTCAAGTACAAATCCTTCATTATGCACTCTGATGCTGATGACGGATCTCCTCTTTCTAGTACCTTTTATGATCTCATAATCTGATATAACTTTACAATGTTGTTCACTGTGTTGTCACTCTTCTTGATCTTTGCTTCTTGACAAAATAACCCTCTGTACATTCTACTTTCAAAATTCAATCACCACACTTTGTCTTCTCTCCTTACACTTACTTTCTACACAAATAGGGTTTAGAAGCAATCTAATATATCTGTTCAAGTCTGATAGTAAGATCTAGATCAACGATCAAGATCTAATACCCATACCTTGATGGTATTAGAATTAATGTTCATGCATAGGATAAAACAATTAAATGCATAACTAAATCCATAGAAGAATATTAAATACATACATAAGTCAGCCCAAAAAGCTTATACAAGTCGGCTAGATCAATTATCCTCAAACTTTGTATCATTCCAGATATGTATACAAAAATTGTCTTGCTCGGCACTTGACTTGTCTGTCGCTCGGCACTTAACATCTCTATATCCTTCTCGGCTCAGCAATGTAACTCATCTCAGCAATGTAACTAGGAAAACTGAAAACTGCTCAGCAATGTTGCTCAGCCTTGCATAGTTTTAGCTCGGCCACAGTGATAGCCAACTAAAAAATGCCTAAGTGAATGACTAAGTGTTGGTCACTAATCATCAACGGAACTTAGATATTAACAATCTCCCCCTTTGATATTAGTGGTAAAAGAACTTATCATTACTTCCGTTCATTCCATAAAAATATTTCCTAAGTACACTAAGTACTCCCCCTAGGAATATACTTGGAAGTAATCCATACAAAAAGTTTACATGCCTTCAAAAAATTTATATACAAGTGTACCTGTTCTATACTGATGTATCATACTATATCCGTTCCAACTTCCTTACTAATTTCCCCCTTGTTTTTGTCATTGATTGCAGGCGGGGTTAAGTTGTACTTATCCAAAAATTGTTTATGCAGCTGCAAGGTGGATTCAAATGTAGTATCTCATATTTCCTTAGCAATCTTCATAACTTCCAATTTTATTTCTAGCTCGGCAGCTAGACTGACTAAACTTTTTGCAGTTGATAGATTTGCATTACTTTGTGTTAATTCCTTTGCAATTGAAGGTTCCTTCTGTATTACCTCCAAGTGAGGCAACAGGCTTGTCTGAATAGTTATCGATTTGGCCCTTATTCAACCATCTTCAACCATAAGCTCGGCTATTCTCCTTTGTGCATTTATCAACTTATTAAGATGTAAAGAACTAGAGGTAGTATCTTTACCCAAAGTAGTACCAGTTGATCTCAAATCTAGCTGTAGTTTTTCAACAAGCTATATATTATCCTTTCTGAAAAATTCAACATCACATAATTTTATGTACAAAGAATAAACATTGGCTGTAAATTTCTCTAAATTTTCTACAAGAATATAAAGTTCAACTTGTTTTGTTGCAATCTCTTCTGAGATCTTCTCTTGAACTTTGCTCTCAAATCTTATCCTGGACCATTATAGAAGCTTTTCATTGCTGTCTATGTCCTCATCAGTTACCTTCTATACAATGTTGACTAGTTGGTCAATGATTGGAGCTTGAAGCATTTCATCCTCTAAGTCAAAAGCCTTAGCAAATATGTCTTTGATGTCATGCAACACTTGCTTTTGCTTTTTTTCTATCTTCATCTCTTCCTGTCTCTTCTTCCTCTTAAGTAATTCTTGAAGAGTCCCTATTTGTTCAAAAGATAACTCATTAGGATCCCATGTGTGGAATCACAATGACTTCATCTAATGTTACATCTAGAATCTGAGACTTCTTCTTCAAGATTTTCTTTTTCTTCACCTCTAGAGAACTTATGCTTGGTAGCATAATATATTTCCCTCTGACAGTGTCAATGTCCAATGCCTCCTTTAATTCTATTAGTATTGTCTATGGATTGGGCATACCACCAGTTTTAGGACCTGTAGGAGTGGATTATGCAGAGTGTGGTAGATCAACCAACACTTGCATTGCCTCTTCTTCTTTAGGCTTATCAATAGTATCTTTTATCACTACTCCACTATCTAAAACTATTTTCACAACCTCTAAAATAGGTGGATTCTATGAATTTACCTCTTGTTCATTTGTTTGCTGGTTCTCTTCACTTTTCTGATCATTGACAACTTCAATTATTTCCTCAGATGTTGTGGTCTTCCCTTCTTCAGTATCAGTTTCCTTAATAGGTGAATCAGTGTCTTTACCACTAGGCATCTCTTGTTCCTCGACATTCAAATTGCTTAGATCATCAACTATAAAATCCATAGGACTGTCTGTAGTCAGATCAATAGAATTAGTTGAGTCTAATGCATCTTTGGTTTTGTCCTATTCTATGGAAATTTGACCTTGAGTTATTTGTGGCTCAGGGGTAGTTTTTACTTCAACTTCTTTTGTCTTTTTCTCAGTTGTCCCCTCACCAGATTTCTTATCTTTTGGAACAACTAGTCCAAAGATTCCCTTTCAGATCCTTGTGCTTTATTGTACTACACCTTCAATATCATTTTTTAGAATAGCATAGCCTCTGAGTTTAGGAATAAACCTACTCTTGTATTCCTCAATGAATTTGGCTCTTTGTTTTGAGGTTAGCATAGGTATTACCTGGGCTAGAGTTCCTTCCCTGAGTTGTCTTTCTGTGGCAAGTGCAAATTCCCATTTTCTTGACAGAAAATCATAAAGTTCATTGGGCACATGATTTCCTATCTCTGTAGGAGTTAATTTCAAAGTACTCAACATATCCAAGAGTGCTTCCTGTACTTTGTGCCTATCTACAGTTTTCAACTTTTCATACTTAATGAACTTAAATGTTGCTAGCCCTGCTAAATTCCTCAAAGTGTCACATACCTCATCAATACTAGATGGTTTCTTGAATTGTGCTATAGCTATGTTGCTAGGTTAATTAGTTTCTATCTTTTCCTCATCACTATCTATCCCCAAATTTAATCTCCTTCTTGGTCTCTTCACTGGCTTACTCGGCTCAGCCTTAGGAGTAACCTTTGCTTCCTTTCCAGAACTACTTTCTACAAATTTCTTCTTACTGTATACTTTAGTTTGTATTTCTACTGGAGAAGTAACAGTAGATGCTCTAGTCCTTGGATGATTAGCTGCAGGAGGTGTAACCTTGGGTTTGGCTTTACTCGGCTTGGTTACTATGATAATTGGTAGTCTTTTGTCCTTAGCTTTCTTAGTAACCTCTTCTGATGCACTCAGTTCCTCCTCTATAGAAATATCCTCACCGTGTCTAGTGATCAGGCCTAAAGGTGCATCCTCAGGTTCTTCATCACTACCTAAGCCAACCATTTTCTTTAGATTTTTCACAATCTTCTTTCTTTTCCTCTCCATAGTTCCCTCATTCAAACTTCTAGAAATTTTAGCCTTAGCTTCATCAAAATTTCCAAATCTCTCTGTTGTAGTATCAATTGCCTTGGATAGAAGTGCAATGATGGCAGCTGATGCTTCATCAATGTTAATTTCATATGGAACTGGTTCTAAGCATGTTATCCTAGGAGTCACTTCCTGGATATAAGTATTATCTATATCAACTAGAAAATAGATTTATTCATAGTGTTTCTCCACTAGTGACTTAGGAATTCTAGTCCTTAATCTCATTCTCTTCTTGAATTCTACAAAATAGCTCCCCATAATTCTATTGAAATTACTTCCTAATTTCTCAATACATTCACTAATCTTAACTGTAATGGGTCTATCCTTTTTCCAAACTATATTTCCCAATGTAGGAACTGTATCCTGAATGTAGAAAAATATATAGACTAGTAAGGAACCAAAATTACATGATGATCTCTTAGCCTTTTTGATTGATGCTAGGTTCTCTACTAATTGTATCTGCTATAGCTCAGCAAGATCATATGTATGATTCTTCTTCACAATTTTCCATCCCTGATCAATGGCTGTACAAGGAACACTATTCAATCTACACGACTAATAGAAATTATGTGCTATTACCCTTACTCCAAAATCAAGTTCTAGGTTAGTAATTGTAGAGATAGTCATACCTCTATTATTCCATATGGCTCTAATTTTCAGTGTTATCTCTTCTTTGTTTTTATCCCTCATGGTCTGCTTCTTGTTCACTACCAGATATCCAGTCACTCGATGAATCATGCTTTTGGTGATCTTGACTGGTCCATTATCCAACCACATACACATGTCATGAACTTGGCTAAGGATAACCTTAATCCATTCATCTTTGAAAC